>JARHVA010002402.1:810000-1397500 GCA_037957365.1 Torreya grandis
ACTAATTTCATCAGTTGTCTAGGTAGTTGAAAGACCCTTTCTTAAAAATAGAGGCTGTAGCTATAACATTTTATCTAAATGTGTTGGATCCTCTAATTTATATGTTTATTCTAAGAACCATAGCTACCCTTTCATCCTTATATTTTACCTATGAATAAGCTTGCATAATAGATCAACAATCATTACCCCATGGCTATGGTGTTCAACCTCCATATCTATTGGGATAACTAGGGTTTTACCGCCAAAGTCATTTGAGTAGTGTATCTACAATCTTTCCTGTGAGTCATCATGTGCCATATAGTGAGGTATTGCCTCAATCTTGAAGCCATTATAATCTACCCATGGGCCAAGTTTTGCACTACAATCAACTGTTATCTCAACCTTGTGATTAATCCAACTTCCCTATGATGAATGAGAATTCTACTATTGATTTTAATGCATGTAACTATACTAATTTAGTATATAACTAGTAGATTATTTCAACTTATTTTATTAATCAAAGTTATTTTTATGCTTTTACTAATCAAATACCATTTGTTATAGGAGAGCACCAATAAGAAATACATAGTCCAAGCTATGATATTACATTCCCAAATGTAAAATTCAAGGTCTATTAATATGAGAGTGGACATCATGTTGAAGCAGTCATGTTGACTAAGAACATCCCACTCTATAAACTAGAACTAGTCCAAGAAAATAATAGTGATGATGATGAGTCTAATGATGAGGCTATAGCAATCACTTCTAACAAGTTCATAGATACGCATCAAAGTACTAATGAGATATCTACTCAAGAATAAGAATCAAACATCTCTCCTGATTAGTCAAATAATTAATTTGAAGATTTAGAGCACTTGGATGAGGAATATGAATGTTATGCATCTAAAACATTATTTTCTATGCTACTACTCATACCTTTGGTAGACTGGTCCAAGATGATCTTTAGCTCCATTGTAGTAGTTTCTCTCCCCCCTCATAATTAAAGGGAGGAAAAATTAGACAAATCAGAGATGAACTAAACATATTGCATCAAGAATAAGAAAACCAATATTAATTTGATTATCTATATGAGGAAAGTGAGTTAGAAGAACTCAAAATGGATGATCTCTCCACTCAAGACAACCTTACCTTTAAAATAATTAATGATAGTCATGTGGTCCTCTCAGTAGTAGATGTAATCAAAGTGGAAGGTCATGAGCACAATGGCTCTGATGATGTAAAGCTAATGGAGATCAGAGATGAAAATGCATTGATCCAGTGCAACACTCCACATATTATAGCCACTAATGACAAATATAAAATATTATTGTCATGGTAAGAACTAGTCCTATACCTACTAGATGATTTTCACAACAAAAGGGATGTTTTTCAAGAATATATTATAGTTTAGAAGCATCCTACAAGTGATTCATCATTTATCTGCCAAGAAGAAAACATGGCTAATAGGTTGGATATTAGAATCAGTTTGGTATATATAGATACCTAGCACTGCCCCTTACCACAATATAATGGTTGGGTTACAATATTCTAATTAACCTAACCCATGTGTTTTCTATAAATTAGATTTAAGAATAATTTTGAATGTGATAATCACAATTTGCTTGATTTACATGAAAATAACATAGATCAATTTCTTTTGGATAGTTTGCATGAGCATAGAGGAGAGCATAGGCATAAGTATATTCATTCTTTACCCTGGTAGGATCTCTACCAATATTCCTAAAGTATTGAATGGAATTCTTCCCCATATTAGGTGTCTAACTAGTGAGGATATTTTATTACTTATCAATGGAATTTTCTTCCAAATCTTGTCTTTAGACATGCATTATATTGGGAGATTCAAGAAAAAAAATCTTTTACTTTCCCTTTTTTCTTTAATTTCTATGTTTTTCCTTCATGTTCCTTGTTGTTAGTGTAGTGTTTCTTTCACTTACTTCTTATTTATTTTGACCTACTTTTCATTACTTTGTTCAATCTCATTATTGTTCACTTTTGGGCTGAACCTTCTTATTTTATCCTGAGGTGCTTGTATCTAATTGATGAAGGATGGGATGAAAGGCATGTATCATAGGGGACACAAATGACATTCTAGAGCTTAAAATTTAAATACTCTTACTTAAATGCTTGTGTGAACTGATGTAATTATTTTAACATTTGCATAATTATGAAGGCTTATGATTCCAAATGGAACATGTTAATTTTATAAGTGTTTCTTTTCTTGTCTAGGGACATCAAATTCACTTAATGTAATATATGAAGCTGATGAAAAACTAAATTTATTTAGACCTATCTTAATATTCACAAACTTTTTTAATTTCATTTTACCCATGGTTTGGTTCCCAACCCTCAATGGATTAAACCTAGAAATATTTTTCATTGAAAGAAACTAAATTCAAATGTAACATCCTAAGTTTTTCTCGAAAGGGTGATTTGGGAAACTCTGCCATAGTATTTTTGGCTTGGATGGAAATGGAGTAAGGCATTTAGAATAACTATAGGTATCTTTATTGGGGATATAAATGTCTACATATCAGTAGAGCAATGCCCATGAGATTCCCCCCTAAGCCAAATTATAATACCTTTATCCCTCAAAAGTTCTAATTTCTTAAGCAAACTTGAATGATTATGTGTAAATGTAAAGTTGTAACTAAATAAATCACTCAAGCACACATTGATGGTATTTGGGTAGTAATGGAACTTAGTATGTCACTTGTTGAAGTAGACTTTTGTGCCTTCATGTTTTTATTTTGTATGGACCAATTTTTTTTAGCTAATACTTTTTATTTGGGATTGAAAACTAATATTTTATATTCTTAAAATACTTGAGAGTATTTTCTAGTTACCAATTGTTATTGCATGCACAACATGCCCTAATTTCATCATTAAAATCATGGAAACTATTTTTTCTCTATATTTAGTCTTGTATCTTTTGATAAGTGCTTTAATTCACCTTGTATATTTGTAGTTAAGTTGGGGTTAAAAACCTATGGATTACCCCTTCATTTATTTTATGCTTGAACAGTTCATTTATATCACCTATGTTTATGTCTTTAAGGTGGTGGAATTTTTTCTTGTAAAGTAAAATTATCCTTTATAGATTTCCATTTGATATAGCTTAAGGATTATTTAACCAACCATATGTGTGGGTCTAAATAATTTGATTTAATGCCAATATTTAATTTCCATATCTTTGTCCTTACCTTTTTGGATAAATATTCATACTTTCAAATCGAATGATCCCTATCTTGATTTCCATAAGGTCTCTTTTTGTTTCATTTTTATTAGCTTTTCTACACTCGTTGTTGCCTTAGTATTTTTATTAGATTCTTGTTAAGTTTAAATTTCCCAAAGTTAATGTATTAAAGATATGTGTATCTATCATATTCAATAGAGAATCAATCCTTCCAAAACAACTAAGTCTATGAGCTTTTCCATGGCTCCCCAAGATGGTGATAGGTGTCACCATTATAGAAGCTCAATCTTGGTCTATGTGTTTATTCAATTCTAAGGATCCCCAAACTACCTTCCCATCATTAGATCTTTGTATATATAGCATAGGTTGGTCCTTAGCATCCAAAACTGAAGACCAAGATCTCTCTGAGGCCTAAAGTCTCGAGATCATGCCACATGGCATGATCTCAAGAGCTCAAGGTTGAGAAGATATCCTAAACCATATTGATAATCTATAGGCCATACAATTATGTCACATGACATGATAACATTCTATCTTATAACACTTAAGAAGCTAGGATGAAGCAACATGGCATCATCCCATGAACTAAAGGCCATAAATCGATGAATGATGGCCATCCACATAGACCTAATGACATCATTAGACCCCTTAGCCTAAATTTAATGGGTGTATTATTATCAATAAAACATCAAGGTTGGGCCTCCAAACCAATGAGATCTTGGCATGTGGTGGTTATCACTATCTTAAATTTGATTATCATTTCAAATGTCAAGGTATCAAAATCAAGAAAAGGTTGTTTGATAAATAATATGAATAATAGGTCTTTTTTTGAATTTAGATTCTATGTCAAATTCATGATCTATGCCTTAATCTATTGAATATTTAAATGCAAAATGTCTTATTTACTTAAATATCTCTAGTTATGCAAATGACTACTTAAAATGGAATTCATTAATGTTTTTTGCATGTGGCTTCCTGATTTCATTCATGGCATTTGGTTTGTTAGTTATTTAGATTTGAATAATGGTTCTTATCTAATCTAAATTATATGTATATGTGAATGTCTCAATTTATAATGCAAAATATTTGTCTAATTCTTGCATTCATTATCATCTTTTCCTTTCTATGCTTTTTCTCAATTTTTTTTATGACTCAATCATTTTCTTTGTAATGTGAAAGTTTGAATGATTCAATTCAAATCCTCCACATGTCAACCATCCAAGGATGTTATAGCCAAAGAAAAGCTATTTGAAAATGTGACTAAGTTTTTTGAAGGCCCCTATACTCTAAAATTATGCCACATATCATGATTGAGAGGTCAAAGTGTCAAAAGCAAGCTTGAAGAAAGTCTAAGTCTCGAGGACCCTGAGTCCCCAAGATTGTTCCATGTGGAATGATCATAGGAACTTAGCCCCATAAAAAATAAAAGGTATTAGAGAGCCCTAAAGACCCACTAACCATTCCACCTCTTAGATTGATATCTGGTAAGATTCAATAGTTTATGGAGGTAAAAATGGCAACATCCAAAGTTTGAAGACCCAAGATGTCACCATATGGTGAAATCTTGGGTGTGTTGTGCCTTAACACACACACCCCATTTTAAAATTTCAAATGAGGACCCATCACTATTATAAACCTCTATTTTATTGGTCCCATAAATCTTATAAATTCATAATATGATGTTCTTCATGCAAAGTCTAAGGTTGTTTCAATGAGTCTAAATTTACAAGAATTTGAATCATGAAAATCAAAGTTTGAACAATCACTTTAAGTTATTTTAAATCTTTGTTTTCAAAAAATTTCCTCAAAATGGATGCTTTTATTTATTGACTAATGGCATTAATATATTTTTTCCAAATTCTCCTATGTATTTTGTATTATCATAGGACCATCACTGAAATAGTTGTTATTCACCCAAGATCGAGCCTTACATTCATTACACAAGATTGTGAAAATTGACACTATTGTATTGCCCATAGTTATTATCTTTATTAAAGTAAATTCTAAGCCTTGAAATGATCTCAAGCTTTTAAACACTGATAGGTGGCATCATGGTATTACATGAATCCTTCAAATTTTAAAGTAAATTCTAAGTCTTTCAAGTCCCCAAGCTCTAAAAACATGCCATGTGATGTGTTCACATGAACTTAGGAACATGGAGGCTTTATAAAATATTGTCAATCAGTTAATGGTTTTGAGATCCTAAGAGCTTATGGTTTTAAGGTTTTGAGGTTTTGAACATTTGACACTTGGCATATTTTTTTCAAATGGAGCCTTAGAGGGATTAACATAGTCTAATATTTATAAGCTTATGATCTTTGAATAGATGAAACTTGGCATATTTTAGTTTCACCATAGTTATGGAAGATAAAAAGGAAAATAAAAGAGTTCAATGCTCTTGATTCTCCAAGTCTTTGATATCATGCCATGTCTTAGCATTCCATTACCTAAATCCTTCTAAAACATACACAATCCTAACATTATAAGTGGTAATGGTTCTGACCTTCCAAGTCCATATAGGCCCAAGATTACTCCACATGGCTTAATTGCATTAACTTGTGACCTAAGGAGCATAAAAAATAGAACTAAAAATATAAAGATTTGTTTAAATGAAGATCAGATATGTGTCACAATGTGAGGGAGGCACAACCAAGGTACAAGTAAGTAAGGTTGATAATAGGGAAAATGAGCCAGTAAATGAAGAATTGACATATGTCTAAAATGAAATGACTAATCACACAAGGTCAATGAAATATTTCCATTTGTAAAATAAGTGAGCATACCAAAGTTGACTGGTGCATTCAAATTAAAATTGGAATTAAATCAAAAAAAATTGTCTACATTGATGACACAAGAATGCATTAAAGACTCAATCTTGGGAATAATATAGTCAAAATATATGTGAAGGAAAGTCATTTTTCATTACTCTTGATTAAACATTATGTTTTTAAGCTCTTATTTGTCTAGGAATCCCTAGTTCTCCCAGTGATCAAATGAAGCATAAACTAGACAATCTACTATAAGAATTATAATATTTGAAGTAAAATAATGGCTTCTTCTTCAAAATAGGGTCATCCTCTATTTCCTTCTGCATACTCATTTGCTAAGTTAAAATAATATACGTATACTATGTTCAAAAAACATTCCCTAGATTTAAAATTTATTTGCTTCTCAGCTCTGTGGGATGAAGTGGAATCTATGATGACTTATTCTTCCCAAGACCAAATTTCCATAGAAGAAAAGAAGTACATAGACAACCTGTTACCTATCAAAGCATAATGCCTCCACTAAGAAATGGTAAAACCATAGGTAATGCCTTTCATTGACCTACTAAGGAATTTATTTATGAATGTAACATTTTTAGGAGATTGTTTACATATTAGTAAAAATAAAAACATAGTCACTTACATATCTTGTATGGAATTTTAAAGGTATATTAGACTTATGGCCCCTAAGACTACTTACAACCAAGTCTTGGAAAATGTTTGGCTTGTGAAAATCATTGTAGAAGGAAATTTAAAGCAATGGCTAGTAAAGGGATAAAGGATGAACCCATAGATGTTGATTTCATCCAAATATATTATCAAGTTTAGACCTCAAATTAGGATATCTATGGATCTCCTAAATAGGTTATATGGGTTTGTCATCATTGCATATGTCTAGTTTGAATGGGTCCTATTATGGGATATTATTCTAACATATAACAAATTATTTTCCCTTGGATAATTCATTAATGTAATATTAAAGACACAAATCTATCATCTTGACCAGAGACCAACTACCAGTAGTTTTTATATGATGTCCTATTTACTAGTTGCAATATTAGTCATTTTCTATAAGACACACAAGAAAGTATGAAAACCTTTAACTAAGTGCCTAAAAAATAAGATTGGAGAAGATAATTATTTCATGTTCATATATAGGTAGAAGAATTAAATTTGAATAATATGTGATGAGGTATATCCTTAAGTGTTTTTAAGGAATTCACAGCACTTAAATGCCTAGGTTGTCTAATAACATAATGATAACCCTTAGTAAAATAGGTGATTATTGGTATTATCTTGATGTCACAATAATCAAGATAGAGGGCATCCAAACATTCATAGAGAAGGAAATAGTCTTCTAAATCTACAACATCATTGATGAAGAATTAGGTCAAAAACATGGCTTATTATTTTAGAACTCCTTTAAGCATTGGGAAGCTACAATATGTGATCAGATCACATGTCATCCAAGATTGAAAGGTTAATACTTAATATAATTTGAATTTTTCACCATTTAGGGAGTGGGATCCCAAGAACAAAATAATGGGAAACCTCCAATACATTAAGGAGAAGAAAAATTTAAAGATCCTATATGTCCATCAAGAATATGATCATGATGGTGTTTTTTCTAAATGTAGTAGATGAAATGGATGTGTGGACTAAAATTAATAACAAAAATATGTCTATGATTTAGACTCAGACCCTTAAATATGATCCTAAGGTGATAAAATAAAAGGGAAAAAGTGAATGGAGCCACTACCAGCCTCTAACCTAATCATAGGACTCACAAGTGTCAGATCAACCCTCATCCTATAGAAGAGTAAATAGATGAAGAATAAACTAAATCCAACAATCATATAGAATCCAAACCTCAAACCATAAAGGATATTCGAAGAGGTTTCCTATGTCACTCAAGTACCCTTTATATCTATAGATGATACCACTCAAGATTTGGGCACAGCCACAATGAAAAAAGTCTACATATCTAATAGGGGAGTGAGAAAGAACACTTTTATGATGACACCAATACCACCTCTTACCATGGCTACTCATGTAAGTCTTCCCTAATTTTTTAAATATTATTTTTAATCTATTACAACTACTTATAATTCCCCTAAATCTCTTTGGAAAGTTTTCCACCTTCCACAACCACCAATGAGGAGACCTCTCCTCAAGTTCTCCCTACCATACCACCTTCAATCACCATTTCTCCCACCATTGTGTTCACACTAACCATTCCTTCATCACCAACTCTAATGATGTCTTTCAATATTTTTTTTCCTATAGTTATATCACCATATCATCCACCTTCTACTCCCCCCAGATTTAATTAATAGATGAAACCTAGGGATCCCTCCACTTCCTCCAAATGCAAGAAACTAGAATAAAGGCCATCACTTGGCCTTCCCACTATAAAATATGAATTTGGGGAAGAGGAGGAAAAGGAATATGAAGACATAGAGGAAGAAGATCTTGAACATGTTATATCTTTAGAGTATTATCCATATGATGAAGAAGTAGAGGATGTAGAATTAGTAAATGGGTCAAGATAAGGAATGAGTGAAGAGACTAAGTTGGAGAAATAAAAATCTTTGAGTCTTGAAGGAAAATAAGTGGAAGGAACCCCAACTGACAACTTAGATCAATAATTCCTTATGGGTGATCAGATCTAAAGCATTGATGGGGTAGTTTCTTCCATTATTTTATCTATTATTATTCTAGAGATTCTAGTTGAAAACTTACCTCTAGTTGTTCCTAAAATTTTTGTATCAAGCTATACTATTAATTCGCATGTTCTTTCTCCTAAAAAAGGACTCCTAAGGAAGTCCACTTTGATAATTTGGTTATGTTTACAACTTTGACCCCCAAATTCCACTAGTCCCAAACAAAACTTAGCTCAACTAGAGATACCAATTCCCCAATCATCACCCATGCCATTAGCCTCTATGACTATGAAAAGGACCTTTTGGTTAACTAAATTCTTGGCTAAAGTCACCCCAATAAGGGAACCATCACCATGGGAGTGGGTTATCCATTCACCTCTCTAGTTACCTATTTAAATAAATTCTTCCATGATACCCCCAATAATAACACCCCCTCATATGACTCCTCTACCTTTTGCATCCAAAGGCCCAAGTCAAGATGATTAAATAGAATAACTCATTGTTCCCTAATGGTTGAATGAAATATAGGGTATAAGGGATGAAAGATAGAATTTGGTTGTTATTGAGTTGCCCATAATATCCAATAGATTTGATAATAAGAGGGAAACTATTCAAAGGGTTAGGAAGATGAAGGTGATGAGCCTTAACACAAGGGAGGAGATAGAGCTTGAAAAAATGGAAAATGTGTTCCCTTTATCAAATAACCCAAGAGGAACCTAAATTATCCCATCAAGTATACAGAGGAATTTTTTGATTTTATGGATATTATAGGTGAATCCATGAAACAAATGTACCCAATCAGAGAGGATGCCTTGAAAAGGTTACAACAAAGACAAACCATACAAGATCCTTAGGAAATTATTGATTATGTGTAGAGTGTAGCTACCAAACTATATAATATTCTGAATAACATTCAGACTTCTATAGGAGTAATTCAATCTAATAGAGTGAATGTCACCATATTTTGGCATCAGATGAGGGAATTTAAAAAGAGATTAAATTTCTTAGTTTAATGTTATAAAACCATCTCATTTAGTTAACTAAACCTGATGACCAACATGGATACATACTGGTCCTTAAATTATGTGGTTTCAATAAGGGATGCTTCACTTAATTTGCATAATCAAATGAAGACATTTTTGAGAATTTTTTTAAGACATGAAATTGAGGCCTTGGAAATTTTGAGAGATATGAGGGTCACTAATGTGATCACTCCTATAGGTGAGTTCATCAATGAGCCTAATTTTGAGAACCTCTTCCAAACAACTACCAACAACTTCAAGGAAGAAGTTGAAAACACCATCTATAGAACCAATAAATAAGTTATAAAATTGGTCAATTTTTCCAAGGATAGAGTAGTAAGAGTTGAAGCCCTGAGAGTTGAATTTAAGAGCTTGAAATCTAAGCGAGAAATATTGATGGTTGAAGAAGTCAAAATATTAAATCCTTCCCTACTAGATTTTGACATTATAAATAAATATTTTGAGGTAGAAAATGCATTTTTTGAAGAGCTAAAGGCAAAGGAGAAGGCTTTAACTTCAATTCCAACCACTCAACTAGTTGTCAGTGTTCCCATGTTGACAGAAAATGCCTAATTTTTAGAATTCACGGTCTTACACACTTAAATGGGCCCAATTTTGATCCCTAAGGGACCTCCAATAGTTACTTCAATTGTAACTATGATTAATCCATCAACTTCTTTAACCAATAGTGTCACCTTAACACCCTGATAAAAATATCTATGTATTTGCATGTTCTTATCAAGTTGGAACTTTAGTTCCTAACCTATGTACATCACATGTATATTGTATTTTTAGATGAAGGGTATATTCTACATGTTATCATTGTATATGCATGACTTGCATTATTTTGAACATGTTGTTCTATTTTTAACTTGTAAATTTAGATGAATATTGAAAAGATGAGGCCTTCCCCATCCCAAGCTTATACATACTTGTAACCTCCCAATCCCAAAGGGAGTAAAATTTTGGCTATTAAAATTAATAGGAAATTATAAGAAGTTATGCTTGACTTGATTTTGATGTGCAAACCTTGATTCTTCTCCAATTATGTGGACTATGTAGGATATGTTATTATTTTGGTATCTTAGTTCTTTGATTATGTATGAGTTTATATTTTATAATATAGTTATTCATTTTAATCTAGAGATGACTTGAATGCCTTTTTCATGTTAATTATAATCCCCTGTGTAGATGTGTAATAGAAATATGACAAACATGGTAACCTTTAACTATGCATGTCTAATTTTATTATGTTTTATTTCCCTTTAAATCCTAATAGTGTTTGAGTGTTAGTGTGCTAAAACAAATTAAAACACACATCAATCTTCTAATCTCTCATCCAAATTAGGTTAAGTTTGGTCTTGAAGAATTTTCATATTGTATAGTCCATAGGCATCTTTTCTACCCTACTCTTCCCTCTTTTTGAGTTTCTTTGAGAATTTTGCCCACCTTAGTTATAATAATTATCCTTCCATCCACTCCAAGTATATTTAGGTTCATCCATAGCTAACTCATCTATGGTAAGCAATCTATATCACTCACCATTATCCTACTAACATATTTTTATAAAATTTAATACACTACAAATTGTGCATTCAAATATTTAACCAATCCTAAAACATTAGAGTCAACCTCATAAAGGTATTTGTTGTGTGCATAGAACCCATATCAAATGGGTGTTGATGACTTGGGGATGATGAAGTGATGGTCAAAGGAAATGAGAAGCCTAGATGTACTAGAATCCCATGATCATGTTGCATGGCATGATCATGTTGAAAAAAAGCTTACAACCCAATGTAAAAGTGACAAGTGGAAAATTATGAATTAATGGGTGGATCTAAGGAAATTAGCAGGTGAACATAAAATGCTTTAACCATGTATAATTAGATAGCTACAGAATACATTTATCAATAAGGGGCATTAGAATTTTTAATTATTTTAGTGACATAGGGTATAATTGGTAGTTAAGATTGATGTTTAACTTGTTCTGAACATGTATTATCTCAACTAATTTGGACATGGGCCTTGTCAAATACATTGAAGATCCAATTACTCTTACAATTATGGCATGGCCTTCTTTTTGAATTTTGAATCTCTCTCATTTATAAGCCTTTATCAAGGTGGGCTCAATTTGAATTTTAATAGAAACATAGTGATCCCAAACATTCATTTTCTTTTTACTTTCTTAGATTACTCTCTCCCTTTGATCAATTCTACTGATTATGATAGTAAAGTTTATAATTGAATGAATAATGTAAATCCCAATTATTGTTAATCAACTAGAATATATTGATATTTTGAGTATTGTAGAGCTTGGTGGTAATTTCTTAGACATATTATGGTAGTTATGCTCTTTCTTTCCCCAATTCAACCTCCCCTCAAACTCTTGCACCATCTTCTAGTTGTGGTTGTGTTAAGTTTAGCTCAGCTAAGGATTGGTTTCATAGGATTTTCTCATTTAGACCCTTTAAATTAACCTTCATGGTAGTAGGACTCTTTTTTCTATTTTTCTCTCTTTTTTTTTCATTTTTTATGATTTTGCTAGCTTATATCTTGGGTATCAATGCATGCAATCTAAATTTGCATGTTTATATTGATTATTTGGTTTTGTTTATTATTGTTTGTGTACTATTGAATCCATATAAGCAATGAACATGTTTAACTTAATTATTTAATCTCATGTTAAATCTATATGTTTATTTCCATAGTTAGCAAGCACCACATTTAAAATGCTTAGGATTTGTCTGAAGTACTCTAACACTAGCATAAACCTCTTGAATTGGAATGGTCACAATGAACCATTAAGTGAAGATCAGTGTGCCAAGACTTGGTATAAGATACATTGGGGAGATATTTTAGACATCCTTCCAAAATGGGTTTGGGATCAGTCGACCCATCCTTCAACCTACTATTGGTGGCATGCTAAAACCACCATCAAAAATCATCATTACTACTTAGGTTTCAATATTTTATATAGCATCATTTGCATTTTTTTTAATTTTGAGCTAAGTTATTATGAATTATTCACAACTCACCTCAAAATATGGGGTGTAGATGATATTTATGGATTATATAGCACCTCTATTATATACTTGGAAAACTTAGACCTTAGTTGTTCCTCCTAGTTCTAGGCCTTTCCCACTTCCATAAGTCTCACATCTACTCTATATTGTGCCCCTTATCTTGTATCTCTTGGTTTAACTAGTTTTATGTTAATGACTTAGGACTTCTATGTTACCTAGAATTTTTTAAATGCACTTATCTTTCACCTCTTCAATTTTTGATCCTATACCTACTTTCCTACTCTTTGGACATTAACATTTGAGATAGACACTAGCATAGAAATTAGTGTCTTGATGCGATGCAAGTGTCCATTGCCTTAAATTCATCCAATTTTTAAATGAAATGTATCCTAATGGTTGGCCTAAGTGATTTAGTACAATTTATTACTCCAAAGGGACTGATATAAATACAAGATCAACCCTTATTCATTCCTCACCTAGAAAAAGTCCAAAATACCAAGGTAACTTATCAAAAGCACTCAAGCAAGCATTCAATTAAAAAAATATTCCCTAATTCCATACTAGTCATCGGTAAAGCACATCTACAGGTCTAAATTACTAAAGGAGCAGTTCAAGAGCCTGATTTTCCAAGTTATAATTTAGATCAATATTGTACTTACTTTGCACAATATTACATGATCCACACACAAGCCAACATGTAGGGGAGAACTACATGAGTCTAAGGCCCTCTTCTAGAGTATTAACTATGTAGGTAATGGCCACTAACATTGGGGTCTTTGGGGTCATCTCAAAACCATGTGCCCACTAACCCATTTTTCCCCAAGGTCACCATGAAGATGAATAAATAGGTTTTTACAAATTCATGAGGAGTTATAGTCTATTACCTAGATCTGAATACACCAGAGTAAAGGAAAATTCAAACCTAAAAGCATCTAAGTGGTTGCATCCCTTTTCAGCAAGTAATCTATATAAGACACTTGCATCAAACCCAGATAGTAGTATTGATGCAACTATCCCAGGCTAATGTTAGTGACCATAACTCCAAAAGTGTTAGATCTAGAATATAAAAATTATTCTAGAATCATCTTCCAGACTACTTTCTACATGTTCCACATACAACACCATGTTAGCATCAAAACTAGATAATTATATTACTTATTTGTCATTTCTATGCATATCTTAGTTAAACTTATTGTATTTAGCCTATACTCACCTTAATAAATTTAGTGTATTCTTATATTTTAGTTTAACACCTAATTTATTTATTGTAGATCTGATTATCAGCTTGTTACATTATCATTTTTATATCCTTAGCACTTATACCACAAAGGATAGGATAATCCCCCTTATCCAAATTTAGGGTTAAATATTTGGTGAACCCTACGTTTGAACATAAAACCTTGGGTCAATTAGATTTTTATAATTTTTCCTTATTGTAGTACTTTGTTAGAATTTTTTTTAATCATCTATGAATCAATGAAAAATGTTAGTGAAAAAACCTAATTCCAAATGGAAGATATAGAATCATTAATTACTCATGTCAATAATATTAAGGGATTAATGGATGCACTTTTGTATGTTACAAGAGATGAAATAATTAAATAAGATAAAACTAAAGTTGCCTCACCTGGTCATGGTGAATCTTTAGAAGGTACTATAACTAAGCCCACACCCATAAATCCACCTACATGTAGTGGAGGCATGGGTTATGTGTTCAAATCTTTGTGTCTTGAAAATACTATTAATACATATGTCATGGAATTACCCATTATTTCAAAAAACATACTAATTTTAATGCCTATTAATACTTTAAAAATGTTTTCATCCCCTTTGGTTACTACTCAAATTGCTAATCTAAATCTCACTGGGTCTATAATTTAAACACTCCTTAAAGTCATAAATACCTTGGAAGACAAGGTTACAAACATTAAAAAAAAAGATTTAAAATCCCCTCGTGTTATATATTCACAAGATGTGTTTCATAACCCTCTTGCACTTGAGATCTCTTTGAACCCTTTGCCAACTAGATTTATTGCACTTAAGTTCACATTTTATGATGGAAATGGTGATCCTAAATAACATATTCAAAAAATTTATGTGGCATGCCTTGACTATGACTCCAATGATAAAATTTTGACCAAATTATTTCCAAGAAGCCTCAAAGACTATGCTTTGAGGTGGTTCTATCATTTACCTCTACAATCTGTAAAAGCATTCAAACCCATTGTAGGCCAATTTTTAACACACAATTCCATTAATATTTTTGAAAAGGTTTCCTATGATCAAATTTCCAAAATCAAACAAGGAACCAATGAGCCTATCAATGAATATGTCTTGATATATAAGACAATACTAGCTAAAATGACCAATTTTATGCAAATAAGGAGTTGTAAGACATATTAAAGCAAAGTTTTATTTATCTATTACATGAGTCCAATGTTTTTAATAAGTTTAAATCTTTTGATGACTTATGCCATGTTGTAGGAGACCATAAAATGAATCTTATGTCATTGAATAAGCTCAAGTATGTAGCAAACACACCAGTTACATCTACATCTAATACTAAATTTATAATCAAACCAAGTTATAAGGTAAAATAACCTAAGCCTAAAAAGGAAACAACCACCATGATTAACACAATTTCATAACAACCTAATCAACTATCTTATCTAATGCACCAAAGAGACATTTTACATGTTTACCTAAGTCCCCAACTTCATTACTCCCATGGTTACTAAAGTGTCATCTTATATCTCCCTCACCCTATCAAGGTTGATATGAGTCGACCTCTACCCAAAGGATATTATGTGAATACTTATTATGATTATCATCAAAGACCAGGTCATTCTATAGTAATATGCTTTACCTTAAATCAAAGGTTCCAAGATCTTATTAATGACCAAAATCCTACTTTGAGGATCCTCCAAAAGAATCGGGCTCATAACCTAGTGATCACCATAAAAAAAAACTATTTAATAATCCTTTGTAAGATTGTTCTAATAAGGAACCAGAAGTGAAAATGGCATATAATGCATGTTGGGTGAATATTTTGTCACCAGCTAATTGATGAGAAAAATAGGTGATTTTAACCATAGCATAAGGAGATTGGTCAGCCAAATGTGCAAGTTTACCACATCAAAAGGGGATAAATATCTCCTCTCATCAAGGGGAGGTTCCCTATAACTATGAGGAGCTATATTCTATATATATATATATATATATATATATATATATATATATATATATATGCAGAAAATAACACTCGGGGGTAGGACAACACCATCCATCTCATTTTTTAGAGATGATGTTCATAGCCAAAGGAGAAATCTTGGTGAAATGATAGGAGGCACTTCTCTTCTTTCAAAAGTGGCCTAAAGCTAACAGCAAGAATCCTTTCAGGTAGGTAACAAGTAACTGGTAACAAGGGGTGGTAACCAACAAAATGAGGTGTACCATAAAGTCTCCACCTCAACTTCCCAAGAGTGAGATACGAAGGACAATGAAGGCACAAATTCATCCCAAGGTTCTTTACATAGAAACAAAAAATAGACAAACACACTAAAGGCAATTGTGGCAGCACAAAGTCTCCCACAATTGGATTCAGGACACCTTCCTGATTACTTCCACTAGTTCTGCATAGTTTTTTAAAATGGACAAGAACACATTCAAGAAATAGACATAAGAACAATCTCCTAAATGACACAAGCTATTACAGCACAAAGTTTGAAAGTATCTTGCTTTCTCATTCAAAACAAAGAAATATGATTAATAATCTAAGCTCAAAGTCTCAGTAATCACCTCTCAATTTTAGCAGAGTTTTGCTTTTATAACAGATAGATCTCCCTTGCATAAAATAAGAGATTACAATATATAGTAGCCAAAAGAGTCTTGGTGCTTTTTTTCATGGAATGGCCCATGCTACATTCAATGCCTTGAATTCATTTTTAGTTTTGTCAAAGAGTACCATGCTAGAATAGGGCATTTGCCTTAACTGTGGCGTGTCGATTCATCTCAAATGTCTTCCCCTGAGCCTGGGTCATCTAGTCCTTTTCTTGATGTCTATGTAGCTATCCACCTCACCTTTACTCCAAGGGATAAAAATAGGCCATGCTTTTAATGTTTGTAATCTCAAATATCTACTTGGTGGACTGTTCCACCTACTGGAATAACTCCTACACAAATATTTCTAGTTTTTTCCTCTTTCTTATTTCATATTGAGCTCTCATGCTATCTTTTACCCTTTCTGCTAGCCTTTTAGCTCCCTCTTCAGTTGGTCACTAAGTTTGTTTTTAGGTTCTATGCCACATTTGAAAATCAATGAATATTTCATTACCCTAAATTTGACATCCACAGGGATGTCATTGGTTCACTATTTCAACAATTTAGGTGGCCTCCTTAGTTCCTTGGTTCCATCACTTCTTTGGTTCATTCGCTTGAACCTTCTCCTTGAATTGATCTCTAGAATCTTCCACTTCTTTCCTTTGCTTGGAGCTTTCCTTGAACTATTGAACCTGTTGAACCCGTGAAACATTTTGGTTCAAGGTTCAACAGTTCATCTTCTTCTTTAGAAGCCTTTGTCTTCTCTAAGTCTCTTGAGCTTTGAAAGAGTCTGTAGAAATATGTCTATAGATTCCATAGAATCAAGCATGTAGAGTCCATAGAAACCAACCTACAGAGTCCATAGAAACCAAACTACAGAGTCCGTAGAAATGAGTCTGTAGAAATGGGTTTGTAGAGTCCATAGAAACATTCCTTTAGCTTAATGTATTTGAAACCTCCCAAAGGGAAGGTGTCCCTTTGGGCCTTAAGAAGGTCCATTTCTTGGCTGCTAAGAGCCCCTCAAAAGGGTATCTGCCCTTCAAGGTCCTTTGGGGTGGTCTTCAAGCAATCTTCTCCTTCAATTTCTTTGGACAAAATGTCTGAAGGAAACCTTCCCATGCCTTAGCTACTTTTTGTTGAGATTTTGATCATTCCTTCAAACAAAATGTCTGAAGGAATTCCTTTAGACATTTTTTCTGAAGGATTTGCCTTGTAAAATTTCATTGCAAAAAATCTTTTTGAAAGATATCTCTTTGTCTGCTTTTGTTCACTGCCCTCTGCAAGGGCGCTTGGCCTTTGGTTCACTGCCTTTCACAAGGGCACTTGCCCTTTGGGCTTTGGGGCACTCCTTTGAACCATTCGATTAAATTGATCAATTAAACCAACTTTGGTTCAATAGTTCAATGGTTCAATCTTGTGTTCTGCTCATTCAATTGACCACTTGAACCAACCGCATTGAACCTTTAAACCTTTTGGTTGAACCTTGGTGTTAAACCTGTCTTGAAATTGCCTAAGTGTTGGGAACTTATTTCTTTAAGAGAGCTCACTTGTTGAAGTCATTAAACCTATTGAACTTGCTAGTCCCTTAACTTAAAAATATTGAATAATGAAGAATTTGAATGCTTATAACAATTTTTTGAGAAGGGAAGAGAGGATTCTGGCCTACAGGACCAAAAATAGTTCATATGTTGTCCTAAAAATGAGTGACAGATTTTGGGAACAACAGCTAGCTCCAGTTGGGGAACTTCCTTTAGTTGAAAATTTAGAACAGCTGAAGGGAGTAGAAACTAGAATCTCTAGTGCCTTCAAGTATGCCATTGGGCTATGGAGTCATGCTACCCAAGAAAAAAAGGTGCCAAAAATAAAAATGAAAAGCACAAAATAGAACTAAAGACTATACATATGTACAGATGATCTTATTTGATGCTTCAAGAATTGAAGCACTTTAGATGCTACCCATTGTGAGGTAGAGAAAAGGGCGTGCCATCTTGATACTTCAACAAGAAACTATTTTCATCATTGAGCTGATGGATAGTAAATGGGCCTCTTCATAGGGAATCAAATTTCTCATGCATTCCCTTTGGTTCTCTTCTCTTGTCCCATAATAGGATTTGATCTCTAATCTATAAATCATGAGTTTTTGTCTTCTAGTTGAAGAGCTTCTTCACCAAACTTTGATGTGCAGCAATTTGGTCCACCACCATAGTTCACTGCTCATCTAGCTCAATTAGGCACATTATCCTTTTATCGATAGAGCTTTCATATGTCTGATCTTCGACTGCCTTTGCCAATTTTAGTGCTGGTAATTCTAGGGTGATTAGTATCTCTACATTAAGACTATACAAAATTTGGAATTATGACATACCTATCACCCTTTTGGGTGTAATTCTATCTGCCCATAAAGCATCAACCAATGCTTTATGCTAGGTTCATTGGTTGTCATCCACCAACTTCTTAATGATGGTCACTAGGTTCTTGTTGCTTGATTTAGCTTGGCCATTCCCTTATGGAAAATAATTAGAAGAGTGGGAGAGGGTAATCCCATAGTAAAAATATAACTGAGTGATCTCATGAGAAGAGAAATAGGCTACATTTTCTATCACAAACTTGGTTGAGACCCCAAACCTGGAAATGATGTTTTCCTTGAGAAAATCACATACTACTTCTGAAGTAGCATGCTTAGTTGGAATTGCTTCCACCTATTTAGTGAAGTAATCTATGGCTATGAGGACATAATCATCCAAAACTTGAAGATGGGTTTACAGCACCAATGAAATCGATTCCCCATTGCTGAAATGGCTCTTTTATTACCATTGGCTTGAAAGGTAGAGCAACTAACTTGGGTCTTCCAACAAACTACTGGCACAGTTCACACATTTGTACCTATTTGTATGCATCTTGAAACAAAGTAGGCCAGTAATACCTGGCTCATAGAATCTTATGGGTAGTTATAGGAGTAAGAAAATGTCCTCCACATGCTAGATTATGGAAGGACTTCAAAATTTAGTTATGTTGCTCTTTATCCACAGAGTGAAGGAACACTCCATCAAGGCTCCTCTTATATAGGCCATTGTCCCACAAAACAAAATTGGTAGCTTTCAATTTAATAGTCCTCTTTTCTTTTCAAGGTAGGTGAGCAAGATACTCACCATAGGTAAGGAAATGAGAAATATTTGAATACCACTCATTCATGGTGGAGACAAAGAGAACTATTGGCATGTCTTTCACTTTTGTTTCTTCATGCCTTGATTATTTAGGTCTATTGTTAGCAATCAATTGGCAGAGACCTCTTCCTTACACAAGCTTTGTTGGTTTGATAACGAGATCAAACTCCTAGATTTTAGCAATCCAATTGCCCCTTTTGGTTCCAAACTCCTATTGAGTTAATATAGATTTAACTGTGGTATCAGGAACTAGGGTAGTAACTTGTGAATTCAAGATGTAAAAGTGGAAGTGCTTTACTGCCTTCACCACTACATAAGCATGCATCTCCATGTTTGAATACTTCAGTTCATGAGCTTTGAGAGGACAACTCATGAAGGATATGGGAGATTCCACACCTTCTTTGTTTTGTTGAACCAGAATTGTTGAAAGTGTGTGTTTAGAAGCATAACTATAGATGGTGAAATCCTTGGTATAATCTAGACAAACCAGAATTGGGGCATGTGTAATAGCTATTTTGATGTCTTGGAATGCCAATTTGCCTTCTTCAGTCCAGCTAAAAGTGGCCTTTCTCTTCATCATGTTTACAATATGGTGAGTCTTCTCAATGAACTCAGGGATGAATCTTCGTAAAAAATTCACCTTTTCAAAGAAAGAGTGAACTACAGTCTTACTTGTTGGTAGGGTAAGCTCCTAGATGGATTTGACTCTTTTTGCATCAATATTTATGCCTTGTTGAGATACAATGTGTCTGAGAAGTTTCCCTTATGTTACTCTAAAAATAAACTTCTTGGGATTAAGATAAATGCCATTCTGGTGGCAACGTTCTAGCACTTGTTGCAAATGGTGCACATGGTCAAGGCGATGCTTAGAAAAGATGGTCAAGTCATCAAGGTATACCAAAATAAACGTACCCATTTCATCTTTGAAATCAAGGTCCATTTCTCTCTAGAAAGTGGCACTAGCATTTATCAAGCCAAATAGCATTCTTCGATATGCAAAGGTGCCCCAAGGCATGGTGAAGGCAGTCTTATGCTGGTCGGCTTCATCGACTTCTACTTGATTGTATCTTAAGAAGCCATCTAGCATTGATAACATCTCTAAACCAATCACTATCTGAAGAACTTAGTCCATGATGGGCAGAGGATAGTTATCTTTTAAAGATGACTAATTCAAATTCTTAAAGTCCATGTAGAGGCAAATTTCACCATTCTTTTTCCTCACAGGTACTATGTTGACAGTCCATGTGGAATGATGGATTGAGAAAATTATCCTAGCATTCAGCATTTTCTATATTTTAGATAGAATAGTCCCTGATATCTTTAGATTATACTACCTAGATTTCTACTTGTAAGGCATCGAATCATATTTGAGAGGAATTTCATAGTGAATTTCATCAGGCCTAAGTGACTTCATATCATCATAAGAGTATGTTAGGACATCCATGTACTGGCAGAGCAAAGCAGTAAATTTGAACTTCTCTTCTAGAGTGCAACATTTCCCAATGTTCACCATCTTGGGATTTTCTTTGGTACCCAAATTTATTTGATCAAACTCCTAAGAGGAGTTTGAATCCATTTGTTGCTATTTGATGAACCGGTCATGCTTGTTAAATAGCTTTTCAAGGAAAACCAATCCTTTGGGAATTTTATTCCCTTTCAGTTGCAGGAATTCCTCACCTACATTTGAAATTGATTTAGGGGCTGGTTCAAGCTTCTAAGGCTCATTGTCTTTGAAGTGAAGTTTTTCAAAGCTATCTTTTTATTCCACGAAGGCAATGATTTGGTTTTCACCATTGAAAACCTGCCAATGATTGGAATTGTTAGGCACACTTGGTCGAAAGACCCGTTTGATAGTGTACCTATCTCCCTTAAAATCTGAGTGAGAAACCAAAAGAGTTTTTAAAATAGCCAAAGCATTAACTCGGTTATTAAATTCCTTGGGAACTGCAAAGATGCTAAAAGCATCAAAACTTTCAATTTGATCCCAAACCAGATTGCAATAATGGTGTAATCTCTCATTTTTGGTTTGGTATAGGTTCCTCACCTGACAAACCACCATCTTAGCATCTCCTTTAGTATGAAGGAGCTAGATGCCCTTGTCTTGAGCGGCCTTTAATCCAAGCAGCAGTGATTCATATTCAATAGTATTATTGGTATTATTGAACTATAATTTGTATGATGGAAGAAAAATATCTCTTTGAGGAGATATCAACACAATTCCAGCTCCTAACCTAGTAGAGGAATAGCTACCATCAAATTCCAGTATCCAGACATCATTAAAAACTAATTTTTCCTTAGATTTCTCTTTGTGTGGAGGGGAGAGTTCTTTTGCACTTGCATCATGCTCTCTCATGTCTTTTTCTATTCTATCTGAACCAATTTCAGATTGTCACCTTCAGGAGCTTCATCAAATGCCTCATGAACTTCCTCCATGGATAAGAAGTAATTACCCATACCTGAAGACTCAAACAGAATTTGAGCTTTCAGCGCTAATGTTTGAGTGACCACATATTTTGCTTCCTTCTCAGGGAGCAATCTCTAAATAATGACTTTGACTGGGATCTTTGCCTTAGACAAGTCCATGCTCAACTCGCCACCAACATCCTTGCAAAAATTTAACCCAAGAAGGATGCCGTATGAGGGTAGGACGTCAGCCACCAGGACTATCATCTTGATTCTCTTTTCTGGGAATGCTACAAATGTAAATTAGGCATCCTTGATCTGTCCCAGCAATTGCACTTTTTTGTTCTCTATGGAGAAACATCTCCCAAATGTCTTAGTCAGTGTGAGACCAAGGGATTTAGCTACTTTGGCAGGCATGGCATTATCAGATGCACCTGAGTCTATGATGCAATTATTCAGCTGATGTCCATTTATCAGTAGGGAGACATAAAATGGTTCAGTACTTTCAGGATCAGTAGGAGGAATAATGACAAGGTTATTCTAGGTGAAAGTGGGGGTTACCTTTGGAATAGTTGGTCCTATAAGGATGGTTTTATTCTTCAAACATTCCACTAACTTATCTAACTACTCAGGGTTGGATTACAGGAATTTGAATTCAGACATTTGAATTTTAGTTTCCTTGACATGGTCGACTATGTCAAACATTTGAAATGAATTATGAACAGGGGAAGGGAGTTCATCCTTCTAATTTTTAGGGGGAAGGACTGATCTACAAAATTAAAGTTAAAGGTGAAGGCATGTTTGGAGTACTTACTTTTTTAGCAATCACCAAGTCCTTTGGCTGGAAAGGTAGAGAAGTTCTTTGTTTGGCAATTGAAATTACAGGTTGAGATTGCTCCTCTATTTTTTCTTTATCAGCTTGTTAGATTGACTAATTCTTGGACTAGGCGAACATAGCGTATGATCCCTCAACTAATTTACCTTCACTTTTAGGTTCATCCTAGTAATTTAGAAAACCAATGTTGGACTCGCCAGCTAATTCTTCTTCTCCCTCTATGAAGATATTAACATCATCTTTTGGGTTCAACTCAGGCTGGAAGGAGAAATTAGATTCTACTTCAAGATATCCAACTATTGAATTGGTTGGAGGTGCTTCAATGGCAAATTTTCTCTAAGTGGGAGGAAGATGATTTGGCTGCCCTTGATTCCTGGTAGCATTACCTTGGTATGACTAATTGGGGAATGTCATCCAAGGTATATCTCTGTATGAAGGAGTAGAAGACATCCCTTGAGCCATTTACTTTTTAAGATCAAGCAACTCACTTGCCAGTTTTTGCACCATTGGATCAGTGGTACTCATAGATGGATATTCAAAAGATGAAGAAGATTTACCTCTATTAGGATCTCTCCTTATCTTTCTTGCCAAGATAAGGTCATCTTCCACCTTAGTATCCAAATCTTGAGCAGTATCAAGGTCTATGTGGCCAACACGTCTTAATAGAAAACTCACTTTAGGTAGCTGTGAGTTGATAAAGAAACATTTAAGGTTCTCAAGTGTTGGCTAAGTAATTGTAGGAATCCTATTCCTTAGCTTGTCAAATTTGGCTATAAAATCCCTCATAGGTTCATGAGGTTCTTTCTTCATCTATGTGAGTTGGGCTAGCAGGGAATGTGCATCTTCTGCAAGCTTGAACCTTGCTTTGAACTTAGCTTTGAGAGTATTCCAGTTAGTCACAATCTAGGCCTATAGATGATAGAACCAATCTATAGTAGCACCTTACAATGTTTCCACAAATAGCTTGACTAGTACATCCTCATACTCCATGCCTATCACATCACAAGCTATGCTAAAGGCTATAATATGTTCATTAGGATGAACTCTCCCATCACCAAAGAATTTGGGGAAATTATTCCTTGAACTGCATGGTAGCTCATGTAGAGGTGGATTTAAATTGAGTGGGCCAAAAGATTTACCCCAGGGGCCTTGAATCACCATGATTTGATTATGGAAAGTGGGGATAACAAATTTGGGTGGAGTATGTATAGGCAAAAATCTACTAACAACAGAAAAAGAAGCACTGCCTTGTATTGGTGACTTGGTGTTGATAGGAGAAAGACTCCTAGTTCATTGAACTTGAAGTTGTGGAGGAAACAAATTGAAATTAACTTGCTACACCAACTCAAAAATAGGATCAAAATACCTTGGGCTCTCTAGCTTCTAATATAGCATGGAGTTGCCAGATTGTAGAATAAAAATGGAAACGAACTGGCCCTACTTCATATTGAAGCTTGAGGCTTCAAACTACTTATTCTTTCCCAACAATGCTAGTTCACAAACCAAATTATATAATGGAAATGGATAAGGGTATAATTATAATGGATAAGACACAGGTGATGCTTCAATATGAAGCTTGAGGCTTCAAATTACACAAAATTGTTGTGATCCCTAGCGGAGTCACCAAAAACTATGGGGTGAATATTTTTTCACCAGCTAACTGATGAGTAAAATAGGTGATTTCAACCATAGTATAAGGAGATTAGTCAGCCAAATGTGTAGGTTTACCACATCAAAAGGGGACAAATCTCTCCTCTCATCAAGGGGAGGTTCCCTATAATTATGAGGAGCTATATATTATATATATATGCAAAAAAGAACACTCAAGGGTAGGACAACACCATCCATCTCTCTTTTTTTAGAGATGATGTTCACAGCCAAAGGAAAAACCTTGGTGAAATGACAGGAGGCACTTCTCTTCTTTCATAAATGGCCTACAACTAATAGCAAGAATCCTTTCAGGTAGGTAACAAGTAACTGGTAACAGGGGGTGGTAACCAGCAGAATGAGGTGTAACACAAAGTCTCCACCTCAATTACCCAAGAGTGAGATATGAAGGACAATGAGGGAAAAAAGTCATCCCAAAGTCCTTTATATAGAAATAGAAAATAGACAAACACACTAAAGGCAATTGTGGTAGCACAAAGTCTCCCACAGTTGGCTTCAGGACACCTTCTTGACTACTTCCACTTGTTCTGCTTATTTCATTAAAATGGAAAAGAACACATTCAGGAAATAGACATAAGAACAATATCCTAAATGACACAAGCTATTATATCACAAATTCTGAAAGTAACTTGATTTCTCATTCAAAACAAAGAAATATGATTAACAATCTGAGCTCAAAGTCTTAGTAATCACCTCTCAATTTTAGCACAGTTTTGCTTTTATAATAGAGAGATCTCCCTTACATAAAATAAGAGATTAAAATATATATTAGCTAATAAAGGCTTAGCACTTTGTTTCATGGAACAGCCCATACTACATTTAATGCCTTGAATGCATTTTCAATTTTATCAAAGAGGGTCATGCTAGAATAGGGCATTTGCCTTAACTATGGCATGTCAATTCATCTAAAATGTCTTCTCTTGGGCCTGGGTCATCTAGTCCTTTTCTTGATGTATGTGTAGCTATCCACCTCACCTTTACTCCAAGGGATATAAATAGGCCATGCTTTTAATTTTTACAAGCTCAAATATCTACTTGGTGGACTATTCCATTTACTGGAATAACTTTTGTGCAAATATTTTTGGTTTTTCCCTTTTTTCTATTGCAATTTGAGCTCTCAGGCTATCTTTTCCCCTTTCTACTAGCCTTTCAGCTCCCTCTTCAGCTAGTTTCTAATTTTGTTTTCAGGTTTTATGCCACATTTAACAATCAATAGATATTTTATTACCCTAAATTTGATGTCCACGGGGACGTCATTGGTTCACTATTTCAATGGTTCAGGTGGCCTCCTCAGTTCTTTAGTTCCATCACTTCTTTGGTTCATTCACTTGAACCTTCTCCTTGAACTAATCTTTGGAATCTTTTGCTTCTTTCCTTTGCTCAGAGCTTTCCTTGAACCATTGAACCCATTGACCCTGCGAACCATTTTGGTTCAAGGTTCAGCGATTCATCTTCTTCCTTAGAAGCCTTTGTCTTCTCTAAGTCTCTCAAGATTTTAAAGAGTCTATAGAAATATGTCTACAAAGTCCATAAAATCAAGCCTGCAGAGTCCATATAATCCAAACTGCAAAGTCCATAGAAACCAACCTATAGAGTCTATAGAAATGAGTCAGTAGAAATGGGTCTTCAAACTTCATAGAAACATTCTTTCGGCTTAATGTCTTTGAAACCTCCCGAAGGGAAGGTGTCCCTTCGGGCCTTGAGAAGGTCCATTTCCTGGTCGCTAAGAGCCCCCCACAAGGGTACCTACCCTTTGGGGTCCTTCAGGGTGGTCTTTAGGTAGTCTTCTCCTTCAATTTCTTCAGACAAAATGTCTGAAGGAATTCCTTTAGACATTTTGTTGAAAGGAAACCTTCCCATGCTTAACTACTTTCCATTAGGCTTTTGATCATTTCTTCAAACAAAATGTCTAAAGGAATTCCTTTGAACATTTTGTCTAAAGGATTTGCCTTGTAAAATTTTGCCACAAAAAATCTTTCTGAAAGATATCTCTTTGTCCACTTTTTTTCACTGCCCTCCATAATGGCACTTGGCCTTTCGTTCACTACCTTCTGCAAGGGCACTTGCCCTTTGGGCTTTGGGGCACTCTTTTGAACCATTCGATTGAACCATCTGATTGAACCAACTTTGGTTCAACAATTCAATGGTTCAATCTTGTGTTCTGATCATTTAATTGACTGCTTAAACCAACTGCTTTAAACCAACCACATTGAACCTTTGAACCTTTTGGTTGAACCTCAGCGTTGAACCTGTCTTGAAATTACCTAAGTGTTGGGAACTTATTTCTTTAAGAGAGCTCACATGTTGAAGTCATTGAACCTATTGAACTTGCTAGTCCCTTGACTAACAAATCTTGAATAATGAAGAATTTGAATGCTCAGAACAATGTTTTGAGAAGGGAAGAGAGGATTTTGGCCTGCAAGACCAAAAATAGTTCATATGTTGTCCCAAAAAATGGGTGACAGATTTTGGGAACAATAATGCACATCCTCCTTCACCACATTATGGACACCCACTAGATGGGATTATTGGTACTTACACAAGCAATATACCTCCTATGGTTTAGAGACCCACTATTACTTTTGATGATAATGATATTACGGATGATGACTCTGATCTTCATTATTTATTTATTTAAGCATACCTTGATAAACACCCTATACACAATGTTATGATTGATAATGGTGATAATGAGAATGTTTTCACCATGACATTACTTACACACTTGGGTTATACTCATCATGATTTGTATATTTCTACCAGATTAGTTAAAACATTCAATGGGACCTCCTATAAGGTTCTTAGTGAGATTGACCTACCTTTATAGGTCGGTCCTACAAATGTGATTACTATATTTTAAATCATACCTTCTATGGGAATATTTGATATGTTATTGGAAAGAACTTAGATATATATACTTTGAGTAGTAACTTCTATAATGCATGGATGTGTAAAATACATTCATACCAATTTAGTAATTACAGTTTCTAGAATTCCATATGAGCATCCTCTTGAACAAGAAAAACTTACACCCAGATAATTAATTACCAAACCTATTAGGGATCATTCACCCCAAAAATATAAGCAATATGTAATCCCCTTTACTATTTATCCAATACTTGAGAGACCATTATATTAGATACATACAATGGATTACACAAAATCCCCATCTACTACACACCATGTTTAGATATCTAGAGCACTTACACATGTTACTATTACTACTATTCCAAATAAACCACAAAGTACTCAATGATGAGTTTCATGAACCCCTACTCCTATTACTCCTACTATGACTACATGACCACTAAGTCTTATTTTACATATGTAGAGCATCATCGATACTATTATGATATATATTGAACCTATACATGTTCCTCAAAGTGTCATAACATTATTACACTAGGTTCACATTAGGGAGATATCTATGATCATCCATTGGATGGCATCATAGGATGATCTTTCCTTTTCAAACATTCCAAAATGATAAAAAATCAAAAACATTCAAAAATCCAAAAATATTTTAGGTGCCTATGTGTTATATTGTCCCCTTAGCATCTATGCATTAGTTTCATGTTGATGAATGACATATTCAATTACTTATACATACACACATGTGTGTCACACTTTTGCTTGAGTGTGATACATACATACACGAATACATGAGCTATTCATATTTTTTATGTTGGGCCTTCCCTCTTCTCACATCATGAAGACATTAGGAGCATCTGCATCTTTGATCTTGATGTGCATAGGTTATATGGTTCAATGATCACATTTCATTATCATGTTTTATTTTACATATGTACTTACACATGCCTTTATCCATGATTATATATTATATATGGCACTTGATATGTTATACACTTGAATTTTTTTAACATAATAGATCCATGGGATACTATGACATGTTTATGTTGGTTACTTATGCTTTAATTTATGTACTTCTTTAAGTGTTTTGCTTTGATATTATCTTGCTTGTTCAATTATATGAATATGCTCCTTTATTTGTAGTGCCCATGTTTATGTATGTTTTCTTTGACATTTGCATATGTCATTGTTTGTTATATGGACATTTTAATATGTCATTTTTTATTTTATGTAAATTTCATTAAGTCATTTCCTTTAGATTGTGTGGCATTTGAACATGCTCCTTGTTTTCGGTTTCTTTAGACCATTGCCTTTTGACTTGATATTGATTGTTATTTTATGTGTGATTATTTACTTATTTAGCTTGTATTATTACTATGTATATATTGACATGATCTTTATCATGCATCTTAGGCCTTCATGTGATCACATTTATTATATTCGCTTTAATGTTATATCTACCTAGACATGTTATTTTTATATTCTACATGGTCACATTCACAAATTATACATTTTTTAATCCTTTTGAGGTGAGGTAACTACTAGTTCCTATCTTTCCCTCAAGTCAAAGGGGGAGCATATTAGTGGCTGCATGCCATAGAGGCATGTTCTCCACACTTGGTATTATTTTTATATTCAATGAGAACATGTCATATGGGCATGGCTTCCACACATTCAAAATTTTTAGATTTAGTAGGGGTATGTTTTGGAAGTATGTTCTCCACACCTATTTAGTATTTTTCATCCCCAAATTATAGTGGGAGCATATTTTGGAAACATGTTATTAACATTGGTACTTATATTATTTTTTATATTTTCTCCATATATAGTGGGGGCATGTTTTAGAAGTATGTTCTCCACACAAAGTTTTTTGAATTGGCCAAAGCAAATAGTTATATGATTCAAATTCACATTTATGGTAGAATTCTATACATTTTTACCATTTTTATACATAGTTTTATCATGAGACATATCTAAAGTGCATATGTTATACAATGTGTGCCTAATATTACAAAATCTAAATAATATTTAGATTCCAAAACTATTTTATGGATTGTTACCAAATCATAGACTTTATTATACTGATATCGTATGGAATTTATTGAGTCAATATATTGTAGTAGTTGGTTAAATTTTTGGTATGGTTGAGGTAATCAAATCACTCAAAACTGCCATTTTTTTAAATTAAACCTGATTGTATAATCTAGCCTTACTAGGTTATAAGTATCATTATGTTTCACATTTGAGCTAATCTCAAATTCTAGGTGGAAATTCACTTTTGATCCAAGGTTGGGGGCATGATCCTCTCTCTCTCTCTCTCTCTCTCTCTCTCTCTCTCTATATATATATATATATATATATATATATATATATGCACTTTAAATATTTATCTATATTTGTCCTAATCTTAGTTTTAGAGCCTTACAATGATACATCTTTTTTAAATCAACTTTCCAATAGCCAAGGTAGTTACATCGACACATAGGTGTACTCCTAACCTTGCTCTTTCAATTTCAATATATTTCAATTACTTTCAACTTAGAATATATGCATTGATTATATATTATAACATGTTCTTGGTTGTAGGTCAGTCACCAATAAATCACTCAAGTTGGGCTAACATAAAGATAAGATGCGTTATACACACCTAGGTATGCTTTCCTTTCCTTTGAACTATTAATTTCATTACTAGATTAAAGAGGGGAATGTAGATGATATTTATGTCTTATATAGCACCTTAGTCTTGTATACTTTTAAAACTCAGTCTTTTATTGTTTCTCCTAGTTATGTACTTTTCCTACTTTTACAAGTCTATCATCTACTCTATCTTATACCCCTTGGGATATATATCTTAATACAAAAAATATTATGTTGATGACCTAAGCCTTTTATCTTGACCAAAATTCTTAAAATGTGCTTATCTTCCACCTCTACAAGTTCTGAGCCTGTACCTACTTTCTTACTCCATGGACACTAATGTTTGGGATAGACACTAGTGTCAATGTTATTATCTTGACCTAATGTAAGTGCCAAGTGCCCTAAATTCATCTAATTTATAAATTAAATGTATCCTAATGGTCAACCTAACTAATTTAATATGATTTATTACTCCAAAGGGATTGATATAAATACAATATCAACCCTCATTCATTCCTCACCTAGCAAAATACCAAACAAACCAAGGTAACTTATCAAAATCACTCTATCAAGCATTCAATTGATCAAAAAATCCCTATTTCCATACTAGTAATAGGTACATCACATCTACAAATCTAAAGCACTAAAAGAGAAACCCAAAGGCCTAATTTTCCAAGTTATAAAATAGGTCATTGTTATACTTGAATTACATAATATTGTATTATTCACACACAATCCATCATGTAAAAGATAACTACATGAATTTGATGCCCTCTTTTGGAGTATTGGATATGTAGGGAACACCCACTGATGATTAAATATTTAGGGTCATCTCTACACAATGTGCCCACTAACTTATTTTTCCCCAAGGTCACCATGAAGATGAAGAACTAGGGTTTTGCAAATACATGAGGAGTTATAGTCCATGATCTAAACCTGAATGCACCAGAGTGAAGGTGAATTCAAACCCAAAGGCATCTAGATAGTCTCATTCATTTTTAGTAAGTATTATATAAAATACACTTGTGATGAACCTATAAAGTAGCATCAACACAACCATCCCAGAGTAAAATTAATGTCTAGAGCTCCATAAGCATCAAATCTAAAATCTGGCGATTATTCTAGAATCATCTTCCATTATATTTTTTGCATGTTCCAATGAATCTAACACTATGTTAGCATTAGAACTAGTTAAGTGTATTACATCTTTGTCATTTTTATGCATATCTTAGTTGTAATTTATATATTTAGCCTATACTTAGCATAATAAAATCAATATATGCTTATATCTAAGTTTATCACCCAATTAACCTACTATAGATCTGATTATAACCCTTGTGCATTGTCATTTTTATATTCTTAATACTTATACCACAAAGGATAGGATTATACCCTGTATATAAATTTAAGGTTAAATAGGGGGAATACATAATGGATTATGTTACAGACTAAGTTGAAACAACCTAATACACAAATAAAAAAGACAACATTTGTTTAGTTAATCATAGTTCACACTTAGTTTCCACCCAAAAATAAATTTTAGACAACAACACTCCATTTGGACACTAACACAGGATATAAATATTCATAATAGTGTGCCTTCATCCCAAAAGTCAAAAATAGAATTATCTAGAATTCTTAGAATTTCACTCAGTTCATAGATTAGTTTAAATATTGCTCAAAAATAGTTTTCATAAGTTTACATAGTTTATCACAAAATTTTACTCAAAATGGGGGTATCATGTACGACATGTGTTCCAAACTATCACACAATTTTTTCTTAGAAAATCACTTGATATTACTCATATCCAATCCCAATATGCTTAGATATATTGGGGCCATTTGTGTAGCACATGGTCACTTTCATGATCAGTTTTGCACCAATTTTCATAAAAGGAACATAAATCCATGTCATTATCTACCTTGTTTACACCAAACTCAAACATATTATTTTTACACAAGTCTTACACTAGAAATAAATCGTATTCCATCTGTAGTGGTTGATTCACCCTTTTGCACCAATTTTTGCACTAAAATGATCTATTAAAACTCGCATAAAGATTCCAAAATACTATACTACCTTAGTATGTAATGATGGATCCAAACACACCTTGATTTCATAAACACTCTCTCCCATTAATAAGGATTGGGGAATGCAAAATATAATCCAAATTCTTTAATGGAAAGATATAGGTGTCCTACCCTCTCCATTCACTCATTTTTCACTAGAAAACACTACAGTTCACATATCCTGATCAGATGTATTAGTTCCTTATTATTTGATCTATAATTTTCTTGTCTTTACTTTTATATTTTCTTCTTAAGTAAGGATTGATTTATATGTGTTTCTTTGTATATTTTCATGAATCACATTTTATTGTGTGGCCTACATCCAATCCTACTCAACACATGTAAGCTCAGGTATATCTCTCTTTCTTTTACTCTAGTACTTTCACTTTGATGTATTATTAGAATAAATGGGGGGAAATGTAGTCACTAAATTAAATATCTAGTTTTAAAATAGTGCACTTGTGACCATATCCTTTTACACACTTAGTTTATTCTTAATTACATGGCTCTAATTACTATTCCTCAACTTATATGTAGATGATCCATATCTTCAGTAATTTTGATATATAATACTTCCTAATATTCATTATAAATATCCTAAGCTTATTCTTTAATTGATTCACACTTCTAAATTAGATATCTTTGATTCATATACAAGGTTACTCCTTTAAAATTCATTCACCCATTGGTAGCATTTGAATCCTTCGACCACATCTTCCTACCAAATAATGGCTAAATACTCAAATATAAATTCACTTAATGATTCATCCCACACATTTCATGTTGGATGGTGGAGCCTAATCTTATTTTAATGCCTAGTTCCCAATGGGGGGTGTGATGGGGCAACGCCCCCCCCCCCATTATGGTTTCCATGGGCATCTAAGAGAGGTGGTGATCTATTTTGGATACCCCCTAGTGGGGTTTTGGGGAAAATACCCTTGAAGCAAAATTTTGTGAAAAATGCATTATAAAATATTGTAATTTTGTAGTTAATCTAGACTGTTTAATATTAGGTTTTATCTAATGGTAAAAATTAATTTAGTGCATTTTTACCCTAATTTTTAACCCTCCTTTGATACGAGGGCATTATAATCAAGAGATATAGTGAGAGAGTGAAGAGGATATTATAGTGGATGTATTTTAGGTTTTTCCCTTCATTTGTTGGACTGAATAATAAGGACTGATAGTTTTTATGTGGATGTAGCCCATATTGGGTGAACCATGTTAAATCTATGTATTTATTCTATTATATTTTTTTTAATTTTAATTATATCTTTATTTTATTATTATTGCTCTACATTATATATTCCTAATAACTAGTATCAGAGCTAAAGGTTTATTTGGTAGATAACTCACAAGAAAAGAGGTTTCTTGGTTTAAGTGGAAGTAATGGCAAAAGAAGAAAAGTTTAAGGTTGAGAAGTTTCATAACCAAAACTACTAGCTAAGGAGATGAAAATGGAGGATTATCTATTAGAAGGATCTTTTCCTACCATTGGGTAGAATAGAAAAGAAGCTAGTGACTATGAAGGATGAAGACGGGGAGGTTCTTGATAGAAAGGCACTAGGAACAGTTGTGCTTGGCAGCATTGATGGCCTTCAATATTTCAAAAGAAAATATAAAAGTGGATGTGATAAAGACATTAGATAGAGTGTATGAAAAACCCTCATCCTCCAACAAGGTATTTCTTATGAAGCATTTATTTAATCTTGAAATGTTAGAAGGTGGGTCTGTTGTTGACCATTTATATGAATTTAACATGGTCACAAATTAGTTAAGCTCTTTAGGAGTTAATTTTGATGATGAGGTTAGGATATTTTAATTTTATGTTAATTTATAGAAAACTAGAATGGTTTGGTCATAGTTGTGAGCAATTCTATCTTTGGATCAAACACTTTAAAGTTTGATGATGTTATTGGTGTTATCCTTAGCGAGTAAATATGATGGAAAAGCATAGGTGAGACATCAGGTAATGATTTGAATATGGAGAATAGGGGAAGACAAAATGATAGAGGAAAGGGCATAGGGAATCATGGGAAGTATAATAAGGGTAGATCTAAATCTAGAGTAACATTGGTGTGTTAGATTTATGGGAAGAAAGGACACCTGAAGAAAGATTGTTGGTTTCAAAAAAGAAAACAAGGAGATGGACAACAAGATAAAAACCAGGAAGCAAATGTAGTAGGTGATGTGTTACAAGATGATTTAGTCTTTTATTTAGATAATATTAATGATTCTTGGGTGTTAGATTTATGGGCTTCATTTCATGCTACACCCATAAGAAATATTTTCTAGATTATGTTTAAGGTGATTTTGGGCAGGTTTAATTAGGTGATGGTGAACCCTATAACATTGTAAGAAAGGGTAAGATATAGATAAAATTATATAATGGAAACAAATGGTTACTAAAATAGGTGAGGCATGTTCCTAAGTTGAGAAAAACTTAATTTCATTAGGGCAGCTAGGAAGTGAGGGCTGCATAGTTACATTCATAGAAAATTCATTGAAGGTCACTAAAGGATCATTGGTAATAGCAAAAGGAGAGGAGGTAGGTACATTATATTTATCTAATGGTGATGTTGAATCTTCTATTTATTTATATTATACAAAAGTAGATAAAAAATTATGGCACCATAAACTTGAGCACATGAGTGAGAAGGGGATGTAAGTTCTCCACTCAAAGAATTTGTTTTTAGATTTGAAGAAGGTGGATTAGGATTTCTATGAGCACTGTGTGTATGGAAAATAGAAGAGAGTCAGATTTATTAGAGTTGGGATGACAAATAAGGATCAAAATATAGATCTTGTGCATACAGAATTATGGGGACTAGCTTAGGTATTATCCCTTGGTGGCTCTTCTTATGGTGGCTCTTCTTATTATGTTACTTTTATCAATGATGTAACTATAAAAACTTGGGTTTATTAGATATGAAAAAAATATTATGTTTTCTATACTTTTAATAAATGGAAAGCTTTGGTTGAGAATGAGATAGGAAATAAGTTGAAGTGTGTTAGATCAGATAATGGAAGTGAATACTACAACAAGGAGTTTGATAATTACTATTCATCCCGTGAGATTTATAAAGAGAAGATAGTTCCAAGAACACCACAACAAAATGGTGTGTCATAAAGGATGGATAGGAAAATCATGGAGCATGCAAGGAGAATGAGATTGCATGCAGGGTTGCCCTTATAGTTTTGGGTAGATTCTATAGATATTGATATTTATTTAATAAATAAAGGGCTTTTAAGTCCTTTGGATGGTGGCATTCTAGAGGGATCATGGACAGGTAAAAAGGTAGATTATATCTTTTTTAATACTTTTGGTTATGGAGCATTTATTTATATTGGTTAAGAAAATAGAATGAAGCTTAAGGCAAAATCCAAGAAATGTTTTTTTATTGGATATGGAGTTAATGATTTTAGTTACCATTTATGAGATATTGAAAATTGCAAAATCATTAGGAGTATAGATTTGATCTTTAATAAAAAGGTCATCTATAGAGATCAATTTCAAGAAAAGAAATAAGAAAAGTTAAATATAGAATATGCATTACTTGATGAAATTACTGGAAATGATATTCCAAAAGTTCCAAAAAATTAGAATGTGCAACAACTACAACGAGTACCTTGAACTCCTGGAAGTGTAGTTAGAAGATCTACTAGATTAAGTAGACTCCTTGAACATTACTCTCCTTCACTTTATTATTTATTGATGACTGATGGTGGTGAGCTAGAAAGATATGAAGTAATGCACGTAGAAACTAGAAAGAAGTGGGAGCAAGTCATGAAAGAAGAGATGGAATCCTTGGTACATAACCAAACTTGGGATTTGGTTCAGTTACCTATAAGTAAAAGAGCATTGTAGAATAAATGGGTTTATAGGTTGAAGGAAGAAGATGGAGTCAAAAAGAGGTACAAGGCTAGACTTGTTGTAAAGGGGTTTGTAAAAAAGAAAGGTATTGACTTTGATGAAATATTTTCTCTACTAGTTAAAATGACTTCTATAAGAGTTATTTTAAGTTTGGTTGTAGTAGAATATTTTCACCTAAAATAGTTAGATGTGAAGACTGCATTCCTTCATGGTGATTTGGAAGAGGAAATATATATGGAGTAGCCACAATGATATGAAGTCAAAGGTAAGGAGAAAATGGTGTGTAGGTTGAAGAAGATTTTGTATGGCCTAAAATAAGCTCCAAGATAGTGGTATTTGAAATTTGACATATTTATGATAGAACAAGGTTATAGTAGATGTCATTTTGACCACTATGTTTACTTTAAGAGATTATCTAATCTTAGATATATTATCTTGTTATTGTATGTAGATGACATGATTATTACAGGGTCTAACATGCATGATATAAATGAGCTAAAAATAAAACTAGCAGATTCATTTGCAATGAAGGATTTGGGTGTTGCAAAGCTAATCCTCAATATGACAATAACAAGAGATAGGAAAAATAGGAAATTGACATTGTCTCAAGAAGAATACAGCAAGAAGGTGTTAGTTAGGTTCAATATGTAAGATACAAAACCTATGAGTACACTTTTGTGAGGACACTTCAAATTAATCAAGGAATAGATTCCTAAAACATAGGAAGAAATTAATTATATGACCAAAGTGTCATATGCTTTAGCAGTTGGAAGTTTAATGTATGTTATAGTGTGCACTAGACCAGATATTTCTTATATAGTGGGAGTTATTGGTAGGTTTATGAACAATCTAGAAAAAGAGCATTGGGATTTAGTCAAATGGATTCTTAGGTACTTGAGAGGGACCACTGATAAACATTTATGCAATGAAGGTTCAGATGTTACCTTACAAGGATATGTTGATGCAAACATGGCTAGAGATTTAGATGGTAGGAGGAGCACCATGGTTATGTATTCATTGTTGGTGACATAGTAGTTATTTGGATTTCAAAATTGTATAAGATAGTTGCTTTATCAAATATAGAGGAAAAATATGTTGCAGATATAGAAGCTAGCAAAGAGATGATATGGATGCAATGGTTCATGGAAGAGTTTAGGCATAAGCAAGAACATTGAAAGTTTTATAGTGATAGATAGAGTGAAATTCATTTAGCAAATAGCTTAGTATTCCACTTAAGAACTAAACATATAAAACCTAGGTATCACTTCATTCATTTAATTTTGGAGGATGGTCAATTAAATTTGGAAGAGATCCATATGAGGTAGAATCTTGTAGATATGCTAATAAAGGTAATCACTAAAGATAAACTAAAGAGTTGTTTAGCTTTAATAGGTCTTCAAGGATAACAAAGAAGATGAAAAACATGCCAAGATCAAAGATCAAATAAAATTCCAAGTAAGAGTTGTAGTGGTGGAGTTGTAATAATCAATCTTGAAGTGGGAGATTGTTGGATGGTGAAGCATGATCTTATTTTAATACCTAGTTTTTGATAGGGGGTATGGGGGGGAAATTCCCCCCCCCCCCACTATGGTTGCCATAGGGGTCTAAGGGGGGAGGCAATCTATTTTAGAACCCCCTGGTAGGGGTTTAAGGGAAGCACCCCTGAAGCAATTTTTTGTGAAAAATACATTATAAAATATTGTTATTTCATAGTTAATCTAGATCATTTACTATTAGGTTTTAGATCTAATGGTAGAAATTAAGTCAGTGCATTTTTTCCATAATTTTTAACCCTCCTTTGATATGAGGGCATTATAATTAAGTGGTATAGTGAGAGAGTGAAGATGATATTGTAGTGGATGTATTATAGGTTTTTCCCTTCATTTGTTAGACTAAATAATAAGGACTGGTAGTTTTTGTGTGGATGTAGCCCATATTGGGTGAACCATGTTAAACCTATATCTCTATTCTATTGTGTTTTCTAAATTTTGATTATGTCTTTATTTCATTATTATTTCTCTATAGTCTATATTCCTAACATTTCATAAGGATCATTTAAGGAATTTATAAAAATATAACTATAAATCCATATTTTATAATCATTTTCTCAGTAGAGTCTCATTTGATGGAAAAACACTAGAACATCTAACTACACATTGAGATAAAATCATTAATCTCTCATGATTCTAAGTTCACAATCCCAAGAGCCCTAACTAAGTCTAAATACACATCAGAGGACACAAGTCATTATTGAATCACTTAACCACACTAGGATTTCACCAATGTATAACATTATACTTGTATTTCACAAATACTAATGTAGCATAGGAGAACTACATATAGTTTGATCCCTCTTCAGAGCATTGGTATGTAGGGAGCACTCAACACAAAAGGTGTTAAGGTAAAGCACAAAGTTAACCATTAACCTCTTTTTCTTTTTTATTCTATTTATTCCTCATTATCTACTAATCTAGGTTTTTAAATGAATAATAAGGTACATAATAGCTTTTGTAATAGATTGAGCATCATAAAACACATACACATGACCAATAGGTGACAACGTACACACCCAGATTTACATAGAGGTAAAAAAAACCCTACAGGATGTTAGTGCTCCCTATAGACTAAACACATCATGGCCTTATTTTATCAGTATGAATTCATCCATAAATCAAGTGAAACTTTGTTTTTGATTCACAATCATCTCACATAGTAACATAATCAATTCTATAATATTTGTCTTGGTCTTGCATCATCTAATTTATAGCTAAGTAATTTGTCTTTTTTTCCCTTTTAGCATCTTTCCATAAATAATACATTCCAAATTAAAAATGCTTAATTTTTGCTTATTTTAGGAACTAAGTAATCCTTATTTCCCAAATTTTGATAAAACACATAGTAGTGTATAATTTCAAGCTCAAGGGAGATCTAGCATGTAGTAATGAATGACTTTTGATTTACATTTATAGCAGTCTATTTGAATGATTTATTTAATCTAACTTTAAAAATGTGTAAAATGACCCATATGCATTTTTAATTTTTTTTAAATTAGACATTAAATGGTGTTTCTATAAGGTCATGTTGAGTGGATAGGTCCATAGTAATGGACCTATCTATAGAACATAGAGCTTTCTAAGAATAGCAGGAATAGATAGTCTGAGGCTAGAAGTAGATTGAGAATAATATTAGGTATTTTGATAAATTACTTGGAAATTCCTATGTAGTATGGATTATAAATAGAAGTTTCAAGCCCATATATATATAAAAATCTAGAGGAATGGTAAGAGTCATTTATTTGAGTGTAAGTCAAGTGGTTAAGATATGTCAAGAATTAACATTGTCAAGTACTTGTGATGAGATTTATGTATCTACATCCCCCTCCCACTTATTTTAATAATGACATTTCTAGAGTAAAAGATAAATATATACTCAAATGTGTATAAAACATTTTTTCTCTTGATAGGAAACTTCAACTATGTTAGACATTCAATTTAGAAAACCTTGTAATATCACACGAACTAGTCAAGGTGCATATTTAAAATTTGAAAATATGAACTCTAAATTTTGAAATTAAAAAAAAAACAAGGATTACACTTGTAGGGAGATGAAACCATGTTGAACTGTAACTTCTAAAATATGATTTTTACTTATTGAATCATTGGATAATTGTGCCCCCTTATCAAAGCACTTGGAGAGATGCTTCCTCATGTTAAACCATTGATGAATTTAGAGTGGTCAAATCATAATTTTTAATAACTAATAAAGTCCTTGACTTTTAAATATACATGCTCAAACTCTCATGAATGGGGAGAAGTACCCAATTTACTAACCCAAAAGAGGATGGAACCATGATGGGTTCACTAAAAGTGATGCCAACACCATTGAGTGTCTCTAAACTCAAATGTACATCACTCGTAATAGAAGGTGAAACCACACAATGGGTTCACTATAAATAATGCCAACATGATTGAGTGTCTCTATAATCAAACGTACATTACCCATAATAGAACAAATCACATGACTGTATGTGGATATATATTATATTTACATGATCAAAATATAATGAAGAATATTCATGCTCCCATCATGACCACAAAGTTAATACATTTGAAGTGAGATAACAAAAAAACCATTGCATTTGTAAACTATATTGCAAGGCATATGCACATGAACTAATATCATGCCTTTTGAATTTTCAAAATGAATATATGTGTATGAACTAGCATCATGCCTTTTGACTTTGAAAAATGCATATATGTACATGACCCATCATCATGCCTCCTAAATATGTGCCAAATGATATAAAATTTCATGCATCAATATGCTCAATTGTAACTATATGTGAAACCTATAATTCATATTCTTTTAATTATTTTTCTATGTCTATGCATATGCATTCAAGTGTATATTTTTATTTGATAGGTAAATATTAGGTTTTATAGGGACAATAGTTTAACAAGTAAAAAATCAACTAGATAATACAAATAAAAACCAATCCACTCTAATTAAATAGATGTTAAGTATCAAAAAAAATATAACAAAACATGAGAACCAAAAACCAAGACCAATGATAAAAACACCAATTAGATTTATTCATAATGAGTCTCCTTATTACCTCATGTCTTCCTCTTCATGTTGATCATCATGCCTCTATTTTGAGTGTCATCACCTTCCATTGATTTTCTCATACACTGAGTTGAAACTTTATTTTTCTCACCTCTCACTTTTTTTATCTTAGAATTGGAACTACCCAGGGTGATGGTAAGGATGTCCTTACTTTTTCCATTTAGGGTTCCCTTTAGTCTCTATCTCCTTCCTTCTACCATATTTAATTCACCCATACCTTCCCTCATTCTCTCCACTTCCTACTTGAGGTTATTCCATTAGTAGTACCAATTATCTACCCATTTCTGTAGATTATCATGAAAATCTACCAATTTTTGGTTAAACCACTCTGGGAAGTATGCCAAATTTTCTTTGTCCCTCTTCCATACTTCAGCATTTTTCATTTCATATATTTCAAAATTAGGGTTTTTAATACCTTGGAAGAACTCAACACTTATATTGATCTTCTTTCCCATAGTCTTCTCTAGGGGAGAAATTTTGTAGGATTTCCTTTTATCCTTCTTCCTAGCCATTCAGGGGTAAACTAGGTGAAGGGAAAGGGAAGATTTATCCTTACTATCATCAGCCTAATTTTACTTAGCCTCCATGAGGCTCTTCTCCTTTCTATTACCCTCAATATTAATTTCTTGGTTCCTCATAGGGGTCCCTCTCTTGGTAAGTAGGAATATCATCCCTTGGTGGATAATGTTATAAGAGGGTTTATCTTTAAAGGATAGAATAGAGGATTCTAGTGACATGAGAAGGTAGTACAGCAAGATTATATGAATTCCATTTAAATGGTTAAATATTAAGAAATGATGCAAAAAATATGTGTAAATTTTCCTTCAAGGGTTAGATAATGCTTTACCTACATGCATATCTCTGGCCATGTACTCATAAGGTCAACCTCAAGAAAGCCCTTTTTCTCAGTTTAGAACATGTATTCTATCTCAAATATTGCATGCATAAGTTATTGCTTCTATATTTTGTCCTTGTAGGCCTTAGTTCCTTCACAAAATATTTTAGTGATGTCCCCGATGAGTTCTTTCATGACATCCACCCTAATACCCTTGAAGATAACTTGGCACTATTTCCAGCCCACATTGAAATATCTTGCCAACATTTTCTCATGAATTTCAATCTAAATCATAAATTTAGTAATTCCTCCCTTTTTAAAATTTCTCCATACCTTCTTATTCAATTACACTTTTTCACAATAAATGGGTTCACAATGATCCCTGTCACCCCCCATGATTTTCTTCTTCCTTCTACTAGAGTCCTGAGAGTTGTAGAGAGTCAAATAGTAGTTCAAATTTATTTTGTTTTATTTTATCTCCAAGATATTTCTAAGAATATCTTTGAAATGATGTACTTTTTCATTTGATTTGAATTTAGTGTCATAATTATGACCATAGTTTCACTTAGGATTTACTTAGGTATGATCTTCCTTCACACATATGTCTCTATCACTAACTTGAAAAGATTGAAATTAAAAATCATTATAAATTATGGGGTGGATATGGGGGGATATTGGGGGGTCTAATCCATGTGGAAACATTAGGGCTAGAAACTCCCACATTGGCAAGTGTGTTAGTAACTATGTTTCCCTCCTAGTAAATATGGGAGATCTAACATTCAATGGTTGAAAAAAGGAGATAGTTGGCATCAACTATGATTTGATTGACAGTGTGGGAAGGTTAACATTTCCTTATAGGGCATTAATTATTTTGAATGAATTCCCTTTGATTTCCAATTTAGTGATGTTGATTTAGATAGCCAATTGGATTCCCCTAAGGGTAGTTTTAGCCTTGGCTATGTGGTTGTATTTAATTCCCATTAGATCTACACATGTAGTGATAGCAGTCCTTGTTTCATCTCTGATGACTCCACCACCACCTAATTTACTAGGATTCCATTTTGACACCCTATAAAAATTTAGTTTCATCCACCTTGAGGTGGCATTCCCATTTAGTGAGTATTTTAGCTAAATTGGATCTAGAGGGAGAGAGATTCCAATTTTTTAAGATATCCTACTCAATCTTTCTATCTCCTAGCTTGTCATTTGGAATCTCCACAAAACAATTCTCCAAAATAGAATTCTAAATCTTATGGAAGAGATATAAGGGTTGTAAATTTTGTGATCAAATATATGGGCATTCTTTATGAACCAAATTTTATATAAAAAGTGGGGAAGGTCCAAAGACCAAAGGAAAACCAATGAGGGGAGCTTCTAGGGGGTTTTTATTGGATGATGAGATCCAAAATAGAGTTGGGCTTAACCCAAGACATGTTTAAAGGATGGAGGAGGTTATAGACACAAGTCCCAAAAGGAAATTCAAGGAATATATTACACATAGATTCCACCACTAAGTCATATATAACACACCTATTTGAGATGATCATCCCATATTTAGCCAAGTTGTCTATAGTAAGAATCTATCCTATACTATTAGATAAAAAAATGTTCGCCTTATGGGTAAGTTGTTTAACCTAGAGGTTTTTTTAGTAATCCCAATCCTCTTTCAGGTCTAGAATAGCAAAGAATCCTAATTTCACCATATACTCTCCACTATATTTTGCCTACCAGAGGAGTGTATCATCCTTTGGGAACACATCTTATGGATTTGTTAGATTTAAGAATTGAGATTATTGATTTCTTAGGAAATATCCATATTTTTTGTCTCAATAGATATATATTTACACTTTGTTCTTCCATTTGATAAATTTTGATAATCCTTAACCTTGTGTCTTAAGGAGGTTTTAAAGGTTTCTCTTATGGTGTTCTAGGGGGAGAGGAAGCTAGGGGAGAGGAAGTGAGCCATTGATCCTCCCAAAATTCAACCTTTTATCAATTACCAACATACCATCTACTTCCCTTCTTTATTATATTTGTATAGCTTTAGATGGCTTTCCATAAGGTAGAACTATCTGGGGGCCCTTCTTTCCAAATAAAATCATCTTCCTCCCTACCCTCTAGGTACTTAGCTTTGATTATCTTGGTCCAATGATTATCTTCTTTCATGACTTTCCACCCAATTTTTTTAGAAAGGGCTTGATTCTTATTAGTATGAGGCCTATGAGGGCCTTGGGGAGGAAGACTTTATCCCATGCCACTAATGGGAATCAAAATTTGTCTTTTGTGCCCCTCCATAGGAAAGTTTTTTGTATTTGTTTAATCATATCCATAATCTTTAGATGGATTTGGCATAGGGTCATGAAATAAACTAGGATACTTTTCAAGGAACTTTTGAGGAGTTTTATCTCAATTATTTATAAATTAAGTGCTTATACATGTCATCTTCCCCCATAATATGTATTAATGTGCCAATATTTTTCATTCATCTAATTTTAAAATTACTTTGAATCTTTGAAACTTGTATTCTACCATAAAGTTTGATTTTTATACTCATGAAGGCTTTAATATCTAAGAAAATCCCACTGTAATGCCCCCATTTTGATGTGAGATATGTAACCTAAAATTCACTCAACTCAAAATAAGAGTTATTTATATCATGTGATAAAGATAAAATCATGTATAATAATGTCAACATTTGGAGAGTATGCATCATAGTATAGTGTATGTCATCAAGGCATAAAAGTCTCATGTCTTGATAGATATATTAATGAGGTACACATTCAAGTAACCATATCTAAATAATACTACATAGTAAAACTGAATGATATGGATCATGACACCACTAATCAATCTCAACAAGCACACCAATGACAACACACAATGTAACACAGTATCACACATTAGACCAAGGGACACATGTAAAGGACATAATAATATCACAAATAAAGGACATAAATACACCACACATATAAGTCCAAGTGGCCACATATAATAAAAAATCAATGTCTAGCCTATTATGCAATAAAGTTACAGCATTGAAAGACCATAGAGTAAGTGAAAACTATTCAAAACCATCCATAGGTATCGATGTTACATCATAAAAAAGTATCATATCCTTACATCAAAATGTAAGATATGAGTAACTAGTAAAACACTTTTAATATATGTAGATCAACATGGTAGGGAGGTCATAAATAGATACAACCTATGATAATGTAACCTATAGAATAAGATGCCCCTAAAATAGGTATGACCCCTAGGTATAAGGGAGTCCATCATCTAGTAATCCATCTATAATATGTATGTCCTACATCACACTCACATACCTCATAAAATGTATATGTATAAAAAATAATATATTATCTAGCAAACATGTGATAAATAACATATGTATATAAGTAAACTAGCAATTCATGTCATGCTAAAGTCATGATTTTTTTAAATTTGAGAATATTTTTACTATTTTTAAAACTTTTATATTTTTGAAATGTTTTATTTATTTATTTTTATTTTAAAATATTTTATTTTTTGGTATTTTATGTGTGTAAATTATAAAATAGGCTATGTAATGATCCCATCAATGGGAGGACCATAGTACACACCTCTATCATTAAATGTGAGGGTGACTTTACGCGAACAAAAAGTGCTACATGTTGATGAATAAAAAATTGAAATGAAATTTGGTATTGTAAGTAAATGTCATAATCATTACTCATAGAATCATGTGTAGGATGTGTAACTCTAGAGGGATTAGGACTTGATGGGGTCTAATATATATTAGGATAATGTTTCATTGTCTATGTTCACTACGAAACATGTTAAGCCATCTAAGGTATTACCTTTGGATGCACTATAGAAGATGAAAATATCTTTCAACTCTAAATAAATTTCTAATATGAATCTCAGTATCTAGGAGGGTGTATTGATCCCCTTAAAAATTACTATATATAAATATCCTCTATATGTGCAATAACTAAATTTACATTACACTCTTGAATAGGTGTAATAATCAACTATGGTGGTGTTGGGTGAGGATGAGATACCATAAATTATAGAGGGTATTCATATCAACCATTTAAAACTATGACCACCTAATTATAATGTGTATATTTGAGACACTGATGCATTTTGGATGGAACCATGTAGAGATTATTTATCCAAAGGCATCCTAATAAAGTGTCAAATACCCATGTGTTTGGTAGGAATAAGAATGGAGTAGCCATTATTTTTGAACCAACCTAAAGAGGTAACATGATATGCCCAAAAGTATTTTGTATACATCCTTCAACTACTTTTTGAAGAGAAAATAGATCTGATAAAATAAAATAAGAGAAGCAATAATAATAAATTGTACAAAATTAAAATGGCATATGCAAGATTACACATGATTTCACTCGAAAAACCCTTTTGGGTAAAAACCCAACATAATAACTTCTCCTCTATTTTATTAATTCTATTATTTTAAATATAATAATATAATTCTAAGTTCTAATTTTACCCTAATCCATGTGCATCTATATATAAACATAAATAGGAAATCATCAAAGTGGGATTACAATACCATGGGTACCAAAAACATGGGATATATAAACCATGAGCTAAAATTGCCCAAATATAGGTCAATATGGTCCCCAAACAATAATTTTGATGCTTTGAATAAACTATGTGTAAATAATACTTTCCACACTTCAAATACACTATGTGGGAGGAATAATTTTTGCACTTCTAATTAGAAACCAAGTAGGAATGCATTTTGGATCTATAGAATAGTAGCGTCAATCATGGAAAAATATACAACACATTTCCAACACTTTTGATGTATATTATAAATCCTAATATGTGTACTCAAGAGTATGAAGAAGTGTTAGTGTACATGTGTTTTCACTTGACCCATTGTCAATAATGACATTGTGTATGGGTTATTTGTTGATATAAACTTGAATAAATACTACATGTATATCACAATCATCATCAATAATCTCATTGTCATCAAATCTAATCATAAGACATTATATTGATGTGTCTATAAGTGTACCAATAATACCATCTACTATATGTCTATATGTTAAATGAGGAGGATGTGCATTGTATGCATAGTGTACCTCTAAATTATCATTAGTTTATGTTTTTCCATGGTTTGGAAATGGACTATTGAAGGTTTTTAACTTTGCATTTTCATTTTTTTATAGTATAGCTTTATTCTTTTATAGTATAGGTTTTTAACAGTTGGTATCAGAGCTTGGTTCACTGATAGTTGGTATCAGAGCTTGGTTCACTAACAGGTGGTATTAGAGTGTGTTAGTGTTTTGTTGATTATAGGTCACTCACAAGGGTTTTTGTTTGAGTGGGAGTAAAGCAATGGTAGAAGAAAGTAAACTAAGAATGGAAAAATTCAATGGCAAGAATTATCAATTATAGAGGATGTAGATAGAAGATTATATGTATCAGAAAGATATGTACTTACCGTTGGGTGGGATTTCAAGTAAGCCCACATATATGCAAGATGAAGAATGGAATGTTCTTGATAGAAAGGCTCTGGGATCTATAAGGTTGAGCCTGGCATCATCTGTGATTTCCAACTTATAACAGGCAAAGACAACAGTAGAGTTAATGGAATGTTTGGCAAATTTATATGAAAAACCCTCAGCTTCAAATAAGGTATTTCTTATGAAGCAATTATTTAATTTGCAAATGCAGGAAGGTGGATCGGTATATAGTCATCTTAGTGATTTCCATGGATTAGTAAATCAGTAAGTTTTAGTCAAAATAGTTTTTGATGATGAAATTAAGGCTCTCTTAATCTTATTCTCTTTATTTGAAAGTTGGGATAGCTTAGTAATGGCAGTTACTAATATTGTGTCTGCTTCAAATATCTTGAAAGTTGATGATGTTGTTAGTTTAATCTTGAATGAATAAATTTGTAAGAAAAGCACAAGGGAAACATCAGGTAATGCTTTAAGTGTTGAAATCAAGGGAAAGCAAAGAGAGAAGGTCAAGCAAGGGAAATCAAGGTCAAAGATAGGTAGTAGATCCAAATCCAAAAATGGAGGTATAACCTGTTAGAATTGTGGAAAGAAAGGGCATGCAAAGAAAGATTGTTGGTTGGTAGAAGATCAGCATGAAGGAAATAAAGAAGCAAATGATGTAGGTATTGTTGCACAGGATGCTCTTATATGTTCCTTGGATAAAGTAGAATCTTGGGTTTTAGATTCTGGTGCCTCTTTCCATGCAACCCCAAATAGAGAATTTTTCCATGATTATGTCCATGGAGACTTTTAAAAAGTTTATTTAGGGGATGGTGAGCCTTGACAAATTGTTGGCAAAGGGAAAGTGTAGCTGAAATTGAAGACTGGCAACATATGGGTGTTAAAGGATGTCATGCATGTTCCCACCCTAAAGAGGAGTCTAATTTCTACATAAAATTTGGGTGATGAGGGTTGCATAGTAACTCTCATAGCAGAATCTTAGAAAGTTTCCAAGGGTGCACTTGTATTAGCAAGAGGTAAGAGAGTAGGTACACTTTATCTATCTACTCATATTACTAATAATTCACCTTCTATTTTATCTACTTTAGATGTAGATGCAAATTTGTGGCTCTATAGGCTTGGTCACATGAGTGAGAAGGGAATGGATGTTCTTAAGTCAAAAGGTAATCTTTCATATTTGAAAAGCATAGATCAAGATTTCTGTGAGCATTGTATTTTTGGAAAGAAAGTGAAGTTTCTCAAAACTGGGTCAACAAAGAAGAAGCACAAGTTAGAGCTTGTTCACATAGACGTGTGGGGACCAGCTCAAAGAGTTTCTATTGGAGGATCACAGTGTTATGCTATAAGAAAGGTATGGGTTTATTGCATAAAGAGGAAATCTGATTTTTTGACAAATTTAAGAATTGGAAAGCCTTAGTTTTCAAGGAGAAGGTGATGGATAGTGATCAGCTCAAGAGGCTAAATAATTTTGAGTAGGGAAATGTTGATTTGGACAAGGTTATGATCCAAAATGAGCTCACAGGTAAAAATCATCACTCACAAGAAAACACAGATATCGATGTCAGTTAGGTGAGAACTGACATTGATCAAGCAAGAACCAATGTCGATCTGGTGGAGACCAAAGTTGGTCAGGTGAAAACTGATGTTGGTCAGGTGAGAACTGACGTCGATTAGGTCGGTCAGGTAAAACCAACGTCAGTTAGGTGTAGACCGAGAGATGACTGGGATCGATCATTGTTAGAACAAAATTTGGGTAGACAGCAAGCTATCAATGAGTCTCAAATGCCCATGAGGAGGTCTGAAAGGGTAAGTAAGCCTCAAATTCATTATTCCCCTTCTTTATACTACTTGTTACTCACTGATGGTGGAAAACTAGGAAGTTTTAAAGAGGCAATGAAGGTAGAATCTAGGAAACAGTGGGGGCATGGCATGAATGAGGAAATTGATTCCTTGGAAGAGAACCAAACGTGGGATTTGGTAGAGTTGCCAACTAGAAAGAAAGCACTAAAAAATAAATGGGTTCACAGGTTAAAGGAAGGAGAGAATGGACAAGTGAGACATATGGCCAAGTTGGTGTTGGAGAGGTTTAATATGCAGGATGCAAAATCGGTTAGTACACCTAGACCAAATATTGCCCAAGTAATGGGAGTTGTCAGCAAGTTTATGGCCAATCCAAGAAAGAAGCACTGGAAAGCAATTCAGTGGATTCTCAGATATCTGAGAGGGACTAGCAATAGGCATTTATGCTATGGAGGGTCAAACACTTCTCTACATGGGTATGTAGATTCGGATATGGTAGGTGACTTGGATGGCAAGAGAAGCACCACAGGATATGTGTTCACTGTTGGTGGAATGGCAGTTAGCTAGATTTTAGAGTTGTAGAAGGTTGTTGCAGTCACAGAGGCTAGCAAGGATAAGAACCCTACAGATATGTTAACAAAGTTGGGAACAAAGGAGAAGTTAAATATTCATTCAACTTTTGTTGGTCTTCAAGATTGAAGTTGAAGATGGAGATACAAGCCACAAACAAAATTTGAGGATGTTGTTGTATAGGTACAAGTACAAGTGCAACTGTTTATCTCCAAGTGGGACATTGTTAAGTTGTGGAGCTAAAAGCTTTATTGTTATGCAAATGGTGGAGGTTGCTAGGTTAAAAAGTAATCGACGTCGGTCAAAACCTACCAACATCAGTCAGGTAGGAACCAGAATCTACCAACATCAATTATGCATCGGCTGACATTGGTCATCTCTAGACAAACAAAGACCGGCATCCGTCATCTGTGCGTTCTAGAACTGGTCTAATTTTAGACAGACAGTTAGTTTGCATGTAAAGACTAATTTTAGTCTTGAGTCTACATTTCTAATTATTTTTTGGTTTGGGATCTATTTAAGAGACCCATGGGGTTGTATTGTAATCAGGACTAAGAAAGATTAGATCCTCAAGTGTAAGATCTAGAAGGTCTACAAGAGTGCAAGATCAGGAAGATCTACAAGTAAGCAAGGTCAGTTGATCTGTGGGGTAGCAAGATCAAGAATATCTATAGGTGTGTGTGTGTGCAAGATCAATTAGATCTGTGGGGTAGCAAGATCAAGAAGATCTATAACACACGGTGTAAGCAAGACCAATTAGATCTGCAAGGTGCAAGATCAAGGAGATTTGCTGGAAGAGGGAACAACTCAATTATTGAGTTGTTTGTAATTGATTGAGAGAGAGAACTCTTGAGGGAGAATTACTGTACACCTAAGAGGTGTGGGAAGAAGAGATTTCTTCATTGTATTTCCTTTTGAAAGAGTGTAATACAGATTGTATTGTTTCTCTTATCACCTATTCTTTATTGTTTTTAATTTCTAGTTACTTATTACTTCTAGTTTAATTCCGTGTTTAGTTGCTTATACAAAGGTAATCAATTGTACTCTTAGGAGAGGATCCTGACAAAATGAGGAGGATGTGCATTATGCATAGTGTACCTCTAAATTATCATTAGTTTATGTTTTTCCATGGTTTGGAAATGGACTATTGAAGGTTTTTAACTTTGCATTTTCATTTTTTTATAGTATAGCTTTATTTTTGGGTGTGCTTAACTCAATAGTATTATCATAAATAAGATATTGTATCTTATGCCTTAACTTATAATAGTTGTTTGTATAATGTCCAATACATCTATGATAGTCATAATATGCATTATTGTTAAATATTTTATGTTGAGGTTTACTCATATCAACCTCTAATGGTGGAGGGAGATATGTAATCTTTGACTCAAGTAACTTTTGTAACAATGTATAAGGAGGTGATGGTAGCCATGAAAATTACCTCCTTGGTAGAGTTGTCAACTAAAACTTATTCATTGGTCATCATACTACATTGATTACTACTTTTTCTTCATTCATGTTCTTGGTTTGATTTGAATCTTAGTATTTGAAGTAGTGAGAATATTTAGTACATACTTAAGTTTATTCAACGCTATGAGCTTGATCTCTCATTCATTATTTATATGGAATTACTCATCAAAATATTTGAATTTTTCAAACATGATAATCTCATTAAGTAGTGCTAGTAAATTTTATGTGAAGACATCTTATAGCTCATTATCTTCCATAAAATTGGTCATCTTATCTAGTATAGTTTTGTATTGTAGAACACATTCACTAATTGGCTTGTTGGACCCTTGCTTGAGTTTAACAATTTGTGCATAAGATATTTTATACCAATGTTAATAGATAAGTGTACTATAAACTGATCTACCAAAGGGTTTAATGTTTTAATTGAATTGAGTAGAAGATCAGAGAACCATCATAAAGTGTATTCTTTGAGGCTCTGAGTATATATCTTGATTAATAGATCAAAGATGTTGTTTAGGGTTTATTTTACCTTCATAGAGTAGAATATTAAGAGTTGAAAAATTTATTGGTCAGAGTTAAAAGGTTATCTCAAATTCCAAATCAATATGAATCAAAGTATGGTAATCTATTGAATAATTATCTTTTAATATGCCTTGCTCTAATTGTAATACTTTAACATGCAGGGTTGTACTAGTTTGCTCGACGGAATGTGCATTAGACAAGGTTGGTGGTGGACCATACATAGTAATAAAAGGAGGTGTGTATGTTGTATGTGTATAAATAAGCATATTAAGTTTTTTTAAGCCTTTAAATGCCCCAAGGATGATGTCACATATGTAATTGGAGGTGGTGATATAGGAATAAAAGTAATAGTATAAATTGGAATACCTAGAGTGGAAGTATTAATTTTAAAGGTGTGATTAAGCTCATATAATAGATCATATTATTCTCCTAATGTAGAATCTTGGGCCTTTTTTTTTCATCTCTTAAAATGTAAAGTAATTAATTAATCTTATGTAGATTCGTATTAAGATATTTAGTGAATTATTTATCATTAATTTAATCAAATTACTCTATATTAGCTTTATTAGTCTCAGCAGTCTTGATGATTCCATCAATAAGGTGTGTAGTATGTATTGTATAACCCATAAAGAGAGTAGGAGGAACAAATGGATTCATACACACCCCTTGGAAATTGGTGGTGACAAGTAGTATCTGAGATTGGATGTTGCAATAATATGAATTGAGGAAGTCTTGAGATTGTACATTATTCATTTTAATGCTTTTATTATATTTAAATTTGATCCATGCAAATATATTGTGAAACTAAATAACACCTCAAAAATTAACATAAAATTTTATGATGAACCTCATAATCCATATCCAAAGATAGAAGCAAAATTATTTTAGTAAAGTAATGATTTGATTTTTAAACTTTAAATTTTTAAACTAGATAGGGTGTGTTTGATTTATAGGCTCTCAAATATACTGATCCCAATCATGAATAGTAAACAAGGCCCAAAGGGTTATAGACTATGGGAGATTCCACTTTACCATAGCCACATTATCCTATCTCAGAGGTATGTAGAGAGTAACTTCTTGGGGCTAACCACTTACTAGTGCACTATAGAACCAAATGGCCAGGAAGGATTCTTACGACTAAAAATTTAAAAACCTTATGCGCTTACAATATAATTGATAGGTATGTGCAAGATAAATTAAACATATATTTATGTTTAATGGATTTAGTACTAAAACAATACTCATCACACCATGGATTAGGTAAAATTGATAACTGTTTTGCCCAAAATGACATCTCTTATGAGTTTTACAACTACTAGAATATAGTTCTAAGAAGCAAGCAAAATAAATAAAATAAATTGAAAACCAACAAAAGAAATATTTTTGTGTTTGAAAATCAAGAATTCAATATAAAACCCCTAGGTCAAAGAGAACTCCTAGAGCAACACTAAATCATATCCTATAAAGGATGACTGAATTTCACATTAGTGTATGAAAATCATGAATTCAGCTAAACCATAGGACAACAATTAGAAATTTTAATATTCAAGAAAATAAATAGGTTTACCAATATGTTTTACCCTATTTTTTATTTGAAAATTTTTTAATAAGCATAAAATATTGAAAGATTATTCATATTTTAATATATGACATTCAAGCATAAATTTGAATTTAAGGTAGAACTAACTAAAACTGATTGATAAGTTGCATATGTTTAAAATAGTAAGTACAACCAGTAAGAAGATACTTATCTATTATAATTTTTGGTTGACTATAGTAAGTATTTGATAGTGTAAAACATGATAAAATAGGCTTGTGATAGCTTAGGTCCAAAAATAGAGTCTGTAATTGAGTCTAGACAAGTATGTGCTCCCTAAAATGCTATATAGTGTGGTCTTATCTATTGACTACATATTTTTTTATTATGAAAGTGAAAAAATTATTATTGTTTTTCCACTTACACTTGTGCTTGATGATAGCATGAATATATTCATATTATGTTAATTTCATACAAAAATTTATGTTTTCCTTCACTTTGCCTTGGAAACCCTAGGTGTCATTGTGAGAGCTATAATCTTGCAAAAAATAAGGGAAAGTGTAATAACTTAAGTTGACCTCAATCACTCCCATTGATGATTGACCATTTCCTATGTATCTAGATACTATAAGGAGTAAATCAAACCACATGTAGTTCTCCCACCTAGTGTTATTTTGCAATTGTGTTCTTTCACTATATGTATGCAGCTAATGATTGATCTTGATACTTGACAATGATTTTTATTGACTTGATGTGGAATTTTTTAGACTTGGCTTGTAACTAATCCTAATGATTTATATTTAATTTGGGAATAATAGGGTATAATTTCTTAATAGACAATAGATAGTTCCAAACTAAAGGGAGATCTAATATGCAGTAGTGAAAGACCTTTGATTTGTATTTATAGGAGTCTAATTGAATTATTTCCTTTATCTAACTTGTGAAATGTTTTGAATGGCCCATATGGATGATATTTATAATATAAAAATCTATCCATTAAATGGTGTGGGGAAAAGGTTTCACTAAGCGGACAAGTATGTAATGATGCACCCATCTAAAGAATGTGTACCTATTCTAGAAAAACATGAATAGTTGGCTTCGGGTTGGGAGCAGTCTAAGAATGATACAAAGTAGTTTGAGAAATGACTTGGGAATTAATGTGTAGTAGTGATGAAAAATATATGGTCAATCTCACATATATAAAAATGGATAGAAGAATGGTGAGTAATATTCATAATTCGAGCACAAGTCAAGTGGCTTAAGATATGTCAAGAATTAACACTGTCAAGTACTTATGACCATATTTAGGTATCTAAATCTAAATATTGAAGATAACTTGCATTATTAGGCATATTAAATTTTTGATTTTAAATGTATATTTGGTTTCTTGTTTCTTAGTTAACTTATGCACATTCTACCATTTGCAACTTTCTACCAAATGATACATTATCCATGAAATCAGCATCTTATGCTTTGTGGTGTAAATAATTTTGGGAAGTGTTAGGAAAACACAAATGTTTTCAAATGAATGTGTTCATAAAATATAGTGATCATAAATTTGATTATTTTTATCATCCAACTCAATTAGTAGAACAACTAGTTGTTAAAAATGAGTAATCTACATTTTTTTTATATTTAGAAAATTATAGTTTATGTTATACGAGATAAAACAACATATGTTTGGTTTTAAAATTAAATTTTTATTAAATATTTGGACTCCTATTGAAAATTATAAAAATTCAAAAAAATGGCACATTGTTTTGAGGTAGTATGCAAATGTTATAGTTGTTTGATGTTGACAGACTTGTTTTTTAATTGATCTTAAGAGCCTGATTCTTCATCTTTAGAGCTAAAATTGGTAACCTTGGGAGTTAGACTGGTGACCTCCAAATCTAAACTTGTGACCTCTAAATCTAGACTAGTGACCTCTAGAGTCACAAGATATAAATAATTTATACCATTTCAATTTATTTTTACAGGTCAGTTGAGTGCTTGGGGGTTTTTAAGGCTAAGAAAGGATAAAAATAGGTCTTGGAAAGGCAAAGATAATCAATAAATATGTAAGGGAAGATGAAAGGACATGAAGAATTTCACTTCAGTGTCTAAATCTTGGACTTCTTATACACTTCTTAGAGGTATTCATGGGCATAAATATGAACTTATAGAGTTCATTCAATAAGATAATTAAGGGGAGACAATTAGGAGAGATCATAAATAGCAAGTGTAGAGAGAGATATTTTACTTGGATTCACATTGCATATGTGCAATTTTGAGTCTTTATTCTTATTTTTTAATTATTACTTAGTTTATTAGTTTTTACTTTCATAAAAATCAAATCTTTAGCCCATATTGTAGATATCATTACAAGTATGGGGCCCATGATGTTATTTTCCATGTAAGCCCAAGATGGTAAAAATATTGAAAACTATAAAACATGGTGGAGATGATAAAGCATGGCTTCACTCTTGATAAATTTTTATCACATTAAGTTTATCTAGGGTGTGTCTTGTGTATCTGTCTTTTTGTTTTATGTTGTAGACACCCCATTCTAGACACAACTAGCTTTTGACCAAGATTCAAACTAATTTCTACCAAATATTGCAAATTAAGCCTAGAAATCACTAAACATCCCAATTTTGGTTGTTCATCATTCATCAATACTTATAATTATGTTGAATAATCCCTATTTTGGGTATTATACTATATGCAATAATAACCTCTCTTAGATTCATCCTCAATCACCTTATGACCTAACAACTAGCAATATGGCCTATGGATCCATTAAAGAGGGCACTTGAATAATTCTTAAAAGAGATAAAATTTTAATCAAAATGAATAAACTAATTAAACCAAATTAAATGCTTAAGTAAATTATCCATTTATAATTAATGAATATCTAAAAATATAAATTTAAAAATCTATAATATCAAGTCTTTTCATCATTGCCTTTATGAGTTGTCAAGCTCCTCCAAAATATCTCAAAATATCTAATTTTAGAGCCATGAATAGTAATTGAAAATCATAATTATATGATAAATTTTAACTCAACTAGATTTATCCTCAAATCACCTAGGGTTATTTTAAACCCATTCCATGTTTAAACTCAACCTTAACTCACCTTGGGTGAGAGTTAACTTTGGAGGCTATAAATACAAGGCCATACCTATTGATCAACAAGCTTTGATAGTGTACTGTTATTATGAAGGATTTCCTCCATAAAATTCATTAATGCAATGTTACCATGCCAAATTCATAAGTGAACTAGCCAAGCCAAGGTTCCAAGGAGAGAAGGAGCAAATGAAGCTTCACTGATAAAGACTTCTTAATACACAAAATTAAGCAAACCACTTAAAAAATCCATTTAGAGCTCCAAATCAGGTTTAAAAATGATTTATTTTGTGTTTTAGTTTTGTTTTTACTTGTATGCTTTTTACCTATGCTCCCCCTAGTGTCTAGGTTAGAGGTGTTAAGTATTTAATGTGTTATTTTCATTTTGTTTTATTGGACTAACACTATACTAACCTCCCCTCTATGTATTCCTTGTTCACATGATGGATCACCCAGTGGGACCCATGCCCCACAAGGTTATTCTAAAGGAATTTTAGGACATCCTCATAATAATTTTCATGTCAAAATATAAGTTTCCAATCAAAAAATTAAAAAATTGAAGCTCATGGATGTTACACAAGAAATTATGCTTTTGCTTTATGTAGTTGCATTATTAAAAAGTCATTATTGAAAATTTAGTTTTGATATTTTAACTCCATAGTTGTATTATTGCAAGGCAAATTTAGTTGTGATATTGCAACTCCCTAGTTGCATTATTGTAAAGTCAGTTATAGTTTTGCATTCCTAGTTGCATTATTGCATTTTCAGTTGTGGTTTTGTGTTTTTAGTTGTAGTATTGCATTTATAGTTGTAGTTTTGTGTTTCTAGTTGTGATATGGCATGATAAGTCATGATATTACATGATAAGTAGTGACATTACACAATATCACAATTTTATAGTCACATTATTGAATTAACTATTATGATATTGTACTAATTGTTATGATATTGCATTAATTGTCATAGTTTTACACTAACCATTGTGTTATAGGGTAAGTTGAAGTTTTACCTTAAGAGTGGTAGTATTTTATTAATTTATATGATATTACTTTAAGAGTTTTACTTTTATTCTAATACTCTATTTTGTAGGTAGTTGTAGTTTTGTGCTAATTAGTTGTAATTTTATAGGAGAAGTTGCGGTATTACTCTATGTTTCTACAAATTTGCACTGTGTGAAAAATATTTTAAACCTAAGAGATAAATTTCAAAAGCCATATGTTCACTTACATTTTTATTCTAAGCATAATAACACCCTAACATCTTTTTTAGGACCCAAAGGCCAAGAAAAGATGGTTTTAAACACTCTAAGTTCTAAAACTCACATTTAAATTTGGTGTTTTAGATATCCTTTACTTGGGTTGTTTTTCATTTTATTTATGTTTTTAACACAATGAAAAGGGGATAAAATTCATGTCATATTTGTTTTGGTGTTATAAAAATAAACTCATGCTTTAGTTAAATACTCATAAGAGTTTTCATTTTTATGTTTGTTGATTGAGTGTTTGTTTTGTAAGTTGAGTGTCATGTGTATGCTCTCCCCCCATTCCCTTTAGGGAACTAGGGTGATTAAAAACACTATATTTTATCAATTTTAACTTTGTCCAAAATTGTGGAAGGAAAGTCTTTAAGGACCTCCCCAAAATCTCAGTGATTTAGGTGACCCCAAAATGACCCTAAAGTCCTTTCACTTAATTTATTTCATGCATTTTGGCATATGGGTGGGAGTTCATCACCTCTCCATGGGCTCTATAGGGAAGTATTAACCTAGGAATTCATCTCCCAAAATCACTTTAACCCACTTCCATGTTATGGGTATCCAAATTAAGGTTAACTTATTAGGATACTTATTTGAGTAGTTAAGCAAGCTCCGTTAGTAAGAGACTACCTCTGAATGTATGTTTAACTCAGACATCACACCACACTGAGCAATTGATGGATGTAGTGGTTGTTAAAAGGGATATACCTTTTAATAACAAGTAAATTAATGTGGATTCAAAGGATGTATTGTGCCCTATTTTTAGCCACACCTATGCGACCATTTAGAATATACTAAAATGGATAGTTTAGACAACCCCACTTGTCATAGACATTTTTTTAATGCAGGGTGAGTAGCCCCAAGTTCCATATCATAGTATGAACTATTGAGAGAAGAGGGGGACTAAAAACCCTAATTTTCATGTGAATTTTAATTTATTTACTAATAACTTAAATCCCTATCTAGAGCAAGTATATAGATGTAATTTGATAGTATGAAGTTACCTTGTCAATTTTCAAGATTTAGGATGTTACACTAAGTTATTATTTTTATTTTTTACGTGAATTTATCTTAAATAAAAAAAATTGTTTGTCATACCACATCAAAATAAGTCCAAAACTATTAAATTTTTGTGTACACCCCTTTGGCCTAATAGGTGTTACCCTGTCCATTTATGTTGCACTTTATACCTTAGAAAGTTTTTCAAAAACCATTTGTGTGTTTTTTGTTTACACAGAGTGTTGTTAAACTTCTCATTTCATCTCAAACATTTACCTTGGATATTCTAGTCTAAAATATCTTTCCATGTCATTTGTTTGAGAACACATCATTACATTGTTAAATATATTCCCATCTCTTATTATTTTTGAAACCAAGTTCCAAACCATTTTTATACCATCTCTTATTTTAAATGTGTAGTTATGTTGCCCATTTTGGTCTAGCCTTTTGCCTTAGATCATTCAAGTTTTTTTGCATTAAATCTAAATATTAACCTTTTGAAGTAAAAATCTTAAACTAATTAGGTTCACACCAAAGCTTCATCTAATTTGGGCTTAGTTTGTCCACCTTTTGTGTTTGGATTGTGTTATTTGGTTTGGTTTAGTATTTGGTCTCTTAAAGACTCCTTACTTAGACCTAATGCTTGTTATTCAATTTATGCCTTATTTAGATAATCTTTTTAAAACACATTGTTACCATATAATTTATTTGAGGTTATTTTCCCAATATTTTGAGTGTCCTAGTCCCTTTGTTCCAATAGTTTTCATGAGTCAAAATTTGAGTCTTTAGTGAGTCAATTACCGAGTGTTGTCTCAACCAATTGCCTTAGTTTAGTTTAATTTTTAATTATTGTTTTGTGTTTCCAAGTCTATCCTTATTTTAGTATGATTATAATTACCTTTAGTCAAATTTTTACTATTTCTTGACCCCTAGTTCATAATTTTTCTACTTTGTGTAGACACTCTTGCAACTGATTATAACTACCTCTAGGCAAATCAGTGCTTTAGCCATAAATGATTTAGAATATTTGTGTTACTTTTAATTTTGATTATAACCACCTTTGGGTAAATTAGTATTGTTTTGTTATACCAGTTTTGATTTTATTTTATCCTGCCCTTACCTAGTTTAGTTTTTTTTTCCTTTATGTCTCTTTTATAGAGCCAAAGGCCCTTTTTTAAATCTCGATGGTTCATTACCTTTAGAACTTTTATTTTTCATGTAACCTATCCATGGATCTAAACTTGACTCATTACGCATGTAATAGGACCATGTATAATCTTGGCTATGGGAACTTTGTGACCAATGACCCTTTTGTTCAATACTTTTAATATGATGTATCTTATGAGATGGATCACGATCTATATTATAACATTTGATGCATCATACAAAGGCATGACCCTCAAACACAATATTTGGTGACACCCCTTCCTTGGGCCAATTAATGTACCAAGTTTTCACTTTTAATGATAATGTTACCTGATCCCCTACCTATACCATTAACCCTCCTTCAATCTGTGCAAGCCACCAAGCTCCACAGGATCTAAGGATTACCATCCTAGGCCCTTCTCTTTTGGCTCATGATAGTAACCCAAATTTTCAATGCCCTACCATAACCATTCTAGGACCTCATCATTTGGCTCAAAATAACAACCAATCTTTGAAATTCCTTACCATTACTATTATATGCCCTCATCCTTTGACTTTTGTTAGCAACCAAGCTTCACAACATCCATCTATTACCATTTCAAACCCTCATCCTTTGCCTTACATTAGCAACCAAGATTTATAATTTTCATATATTACCATTCCATGCCCCCATCCTTTAGCTTATATTAGCAACCAACCATTCTAGGCCCTTCCAGGTATTTTATCTTGTTACCCTAATAAAGATGTGCAATTATGACTAGACAGGTCACATTTACCATCCTAGACTGATAATCAATCTTTGTTAAGCCCATCTTTGATAAGCCTAATTACAAAGAGATCATTATTAAATAATTGATCCTCCTCCATCCATTTCTAACCTTCCACCACTTTATAAAACCCAAGCCATTATTTGAGCCACAATAAAGCTAGTCATTACCTCTCTTAGATCCATCATTCAAAGACCAAGATATGTTCAAAATTGATATTTTATAGCCAAGTGTAAACCAAGGCCAAGAGAACCAACCAATTCATGATTTTTTATTGAAACACTTATTTATGATTATTTAACATGTGATGAATCACACTGTGATCCTTTCCTTATGGTTGAGGAGTCTCACTCTAAAAATGTAGTCTTTATTGAGTCACTTTTTAATGATTATAACCTCCTTTGGGCAAATCATTATCTCAATAATTATCCTATTTTTAAATAGACTCCCTTTGAAAAGATAATCTCTTTAGAGTTGTCTCTCAGCATTTTTCCCCTCATTAAGGAGTCTCACTTTGAAAAGCCAGTCTCTGTGGAGTCACCCCTCAAGCTATTCCCTCTCTTTAAGGGGCTTCACTTAGATGAGCTAGTTTATGTTTAACCCTTCTTAGATGAATATATTTTTGAAGAGCCTATTATGCCATCATAGGTTATTACTTATCCACTACCAAACATTCAACAAGACATCATTATAGCATCATCCACACCAAATGAAGAATCAACATTAAAGTTAGGTTCTATTCTTGAATTGATATTAGATTCAGCATCAAAAGAAGAATCAACATTAGTATAAACATTGAATTCATAATCCCTTGAGTCAAAATCAAATTTAGAATAAAAATACATTCATGGATTTTAAAATATTGGTTACGCATGCCTTGTAGATCAATTTGAATATATTTGTGATCCTTCTATAGTTGTTTAGGATGATTACTTTAGAATCGACACAATTTCTCCTTGTATCTTCTACAAGGATTGTGTTACCTCTTTCCATTCCACATTCCATTAACACCAACCAACCTAGCCATTATATTGGCATTCCACCTCTCACAAGTGTCATTTGGGACCAACCAAATCATACCTTATTAAACTAAATTCATGGTGACATATCAGTTGAAGAATATCAAGGGGACCAAGACCAAATTCATGTAAAATAAGAATAATATCTTATTAAAACCTTTCTAAAGGTTCTAGGGGCAATCAAAGTCCAAACTCAGCATCTAGGACCAAGACCACATTCATGCACTAAAAGACAATCAAAGTCAAAAGTCAATATTCCTTAGTGAAAGCTTTTTAGAGGCACTATGGGATAATAAAGACAATTTTATTGGTGAAAACCTCTTCAAGGTGCCAATCACTGAACATAATAGTTATTCAATGCTTGATGAAGACATTACTAAAGATAACATCAATACAACTTCCAATCTACATCATAATAAGATGGTAGCTACTCTTAGGCTTAAACAATAAAAAAATCTGGTGGTCCTATCGAGAGCATATTCATAATTCTTTGGCCCCACCATAACCAAAATTATGTCAAATATATAATAAAAAACATTGCGTGTGCCTAAAAATCCCAATATTCATTTATTTCCCAACCATTATACATATCATTATAATTCATTTATTCATTCTAAACCTATATTACATTTCTAAATTAGACCTATTAACCAATATTTATTCATATTTGCCATCCCTGGTTACACTTTCCTTTATAGAAGGTACAAATACATATTGTCTCAACATTTGAAGGAAACAAAATAAAAAAAATGAAGATCATGACATTATTGGAGTCCAAATCTATAGCAAGTTCTTGATAGAATAGTTTTTTAGAAGAGGTGCGGGCTAGAAACTTAAATGATTGACTATTTTAGTTTTATCATATGTTGGTCAGGACATGCATCTTCACATTAGTAAGAATAATAGAATCATTTACCTTGCCTTTTTCATTTTCCATTCACCTCATCATTATTTCATACCCTACAATTTACCTTACCTTATAAATTTGGGGGCAACCTTATTACCATTATATCCAATTACGATCCTATCATCTTCATTGTGTCATATCATATACCATTATACCATACCTTCCCTATTGACCAAAGTTATTTTTACCCTCCCTCCCCAACCCTTTTACCTTGGGTCTATTCCATTGGTTCTTCGATCACCTTCAGTGACAAGATTTAGATCAAGTTTCAATAGTTGATTTAGTATTCTAAACAACATCAGTATCTTAGACCATTATGATAGTGGGTTGGTAGTTGCATACTTCATTTGTTCCTTAATTTCATTGAGTACTAATGATTATAATTACCTTTAGTTAAATTAGTATCCCACTCCAGGTTAATAATTAAAACTGCCTTTGGGCAAAGTAATATCAATGACCCATATCATTATTTCTTAAGTATAACTGCTTATGGGAAAATTAGAAACAACACCTTTACTATTCATTACTAAATCACCTTTCCATTCCTGTTACTATACTTTATCATTTTCCTAATTCATTTATTTGCTACTAGCTAGGCATATTCCTCTATTGTAAGACAAAGCTATAGTGACTTGAGGTCGTAATGGGACTATGTAGGCAATGCTCGATTCACATTAAGGTCATATCAGCCACCCCTTAGCCACTTTTATTTTCAATTCTCTCATTATTTTATGAGCAACCATTTCTCATGCACTCATCATTTTGTCTGACCATTTCATATTCCTCTAAAACACAATCATGTTTTTCTCAATCATCATTTTTTTCTATCCCATATCTAGGGAAAACTACATTTGGCTTGAAGTTTATACAAGGTCATATTTATTGATCAACAAGATTTGATAGTGTAGTGTTATTATGCAGGATTTCCTCCATAAGCTTCATTATGACAATGTTACCATGCCAAATTCATAAGCCAACCAACCAAGCCAAGGTGCTAAGAAGAAGATGAGTAAATGGAGCTTCATTGATAAAGACTTATTGATGCACAAAATCAAGAAAGCCACTTTAAAAATCCATTTTAAGATCCAAATAAGGTAAAATAATCATTTATTTTATGTTCTAGTTGAGTCTTCACTTGTATGCTTGCTACCTATGCTCCCCTTAGTGTCTAGGCTAGAGGTGTTAAGTGTTTAGTGTATTATTTTGATTTTGTTTTATTATACTAACACTATACTAACCTCCCCTCTACGTATTCCTTATTCATATATGTGTTTATTTCCTTTACTTGCATGTTTACATTCCTTGAAACTAGGCTAATACACAAACATTTAAAAGAGCTCAAGAATCAACCCTAAAGATTAAATAACTTCACATTTGGTATTGCACCTCTATCTAAGAATGTTAATTTTAGTCATGTATGGAGTAGTAGCATGTTTAGAGTGTGAAGGATTATATAAAATGTAAGTAGCATGTAAATATGGCATGTGAAGGGTTGAATATTCTTTTATATGTTGTATATGACAGTTTTAAGAGCTATAATAGATATTAAAACACCATTTTAGGTGTTTTTCCATGGCAAATAACTTGAGAGGAACACCTTGACTTGAAAGGGTCCATGTTAGTGACAATTAGAGTGAAATATTCACCAAGTTTATGGATTAGATTGGTACTAGATCAATTTATCATTTTTTCCATAAAAGGTTTACTAACATATCTATGTAGATGTTAGTTTTGTTTGTGTTCTATGTTAATGGTAATTGAGGTAACCATTGTGAATTTGTTTCCCATTACTCAGATAGCAAGTGCTAGAGGAGAGATTGTCTTGATTCATTGGCATTAAGGTGGCTTAAAATTCCATTATTATTATTGATGAAAGACATTGGGATTTTTTTATGTGATGGTAATTACCCAAAAATATTTGATGGATCAGCCATCTAAGGGACATGAAAAAGGCTAGCATTCATCTTGCAAAAAAATTACTCTTACAAAAGTAATAAAGGTTAAGATAGTTTCAAAGTGTAGAGTAAGACATGTTGAACATAAATTTGAGCATAGTTTCCTTGTGATAGTAGGGTATGGTTGTACTTGAGCAAAGAAAATATCCAAAGGCAACACTATGAAGCTTGAGTAATAATGTTTTTACTTGGATATGCCTCTTACTTTTATTTGAAAATTGATGTTACTTTGAGCCTTCCATATGAAACAAAAAAGGTATTTAGTACCTTTTATTTTAGATCCTTACTCTTATTGTACAAGAGTGGGACAAAGATGTTACTAAAAATGAAGGAAATAACATCAAGAAGGGGAGAGAAATAAAATCCAAATGGCATTTGAAGGAGTGGGGTAAGGATTCCTCACCACTCGAGTTTCTAAAATTGTGGGACTAAAAGCCTTCAAATTGGAGAGTTGAATATATTGGAACCTAGAAAGGGTATTGCCCAAGAGATTATAAAATTAGAACTTGAGCATAATATTATCCAAAAGATGATTAGATTATAACCTAAAATGGTTATTGTTCAAGAGGATGATAAAATGGGTTTCTCACTTGGGTGATAGGAGGTAAATATTTGTCTTATTTTTATATATTTTTTGGGAACCAAAAACTTTTAATTTTTGGGTGAGTGATCAAAATTTTTATCATGTTTATCATCCAACTCAATCGATAGAACAACCAACTGTTTAAAATGAGTAATTTACAATCTTCTAAGACTTAGAAAATGCTAGTTTCTGGTGTATGGGTTCAAAATAATAAATGTTTGGTTTCAAAATTAAAATTTAATTACATATTTTTATTCCTATTAAAAAATTAGACAAAATTTTAAAAAACACATCACATCATTTCAAGGATGTATGCAAAAGTTATAGCCATTTTAAGTTGGTAGACTTGTTTTCTAGTCAATCTCAAGAGCCTAACTATTCATCTTTGGGGCCAAAATTGGTGACCTCTAGAACTAGACATGTGACCTCAAGAACTATATGGGTGACCTCTATAGCTAAATTAGTGATCAAAAATGAATCTTGTTTTTACTTAATCCTTTGTGAAAAATAATTCCACTATGCCCAATTATATGTAAACATTCTTGTAATCACTTATGTAAGACACTTCATGTTCAAGACTTTAGTTAAAGTACATAATACAATGTGGAGATGATCTAGACACCTTCACATTTATTAGGTAGGTATTTATTGGTTCTAAAATTTCATGGTTTTATCTAGAGGATGGAACCACCCCTATTTATAGGGTGGCAATTACAAAACTACCCTAGAAGTTATGTAACTACCCCTCCATAGCATAATGAAGTCATAACCACCAGCATTTTCAAGTGGTGGTTTTGTAACCACCCATATAGAAACTATGGTGGTCTCATCACTTGTGAAAATGACAGGAAGGGTAATAGTTTCAAATAATTCCTCTCCTCGTGGTAGTTTATTCTAACTTATTGGTGAGTTTTATCATTGATAAGGCATATAAAAGAGTTTTTACAAAGCAAAGAACACATTAGAGAGGTAGTGAGTTGTTTTTAAATTTCTCTCACATCATTATTAATGATTTTTTATCTGAGTTTTAGTTTGCTCATTAGTGTTAGTTGTTATGGTTGGTTCAGGTGTATGAGAGTTCATTCTGGGAGGATTATTATAAGTACAGAGCTTGATTTGTGTATGAATTTGAACAAAATTTTATTATGTCCATATAGGCCATTGGGATTACCTTGTATATAGTTTTTAGAACATAGTGGAAAGGGGAGAATGTTTGATCACCCGCTAGAGTTTTTATCACATTGAGTTTCTCTAGGGTAATCCTTATGTCATATGTGTTTGTTTATCTTTTTTTTTTTTTTTTTATTTACATGATGGAGGCTACTCATTTCTTTCCCAAGTATGTATTCAATTTTGTTTTGAATATAATTTAGTCTTATAATCAATTAATATCATAGCTAAGTTTGTATTATCTATGTTCATAAATCTAAGAGTGAAATCTCCACCTAGATTATGGATCATATTGGTATCAGAGTTGGTTTAGTTTTTAAGTCCTCTGTATTGTGTGTGTTGGGTACATTACAATTTAATGTGTGCCACTAGATCCAGTAATACTATTGGTTAAGGTGTGCTAGTTCCCTTTGAAGTAGGTATTTTCATAAGGAAGTGGAAGTAATGAATCATAAGTATGGCCTATGTTGATGATGAAGATCCTTGAATAGTAGGAGAGTGGTTTTGTAAGCTTGAAGAAGGATTAACAAGCATAAAATTAATTAAATTTTCATGATGTTATATGTTATAAGATTAAACATTTGGTTTCATCATGTGAGGTGCATTTGAATTTATCTCTCTTTATATGAGTAAGATTGACTGATTGGAGTCCACCATGGGAATTCTTATGAAGAATTTTGGTGTTTTCATAGAGACATTATAATAAAACAAGTAGGACACTCCTAAGATCCATGAGAAGCATGAAGAGTAGCCCTGTGCCAACCCAACTCCACCTCCATTCAAGGTTGAGGCAAATATTTAAATTCAATGGTATGATGGAAATGTGAATGTTAAAAATATAGACCATTATCTATCCCAATTTGAGGTATATTTTAGTTTACATCATATTAATGAAAGTCAACATAATTATTTTGTAATCTTAAAGTTATATAATCATGCATTAATTTGGTTTAAGATCTATGTTCATTGTTTAGTTGTTAATAAAATTCCTCCTATTTCTAAGTGGGATGATTTTGAGATGTTAATCAAGAAGTAATTATATCATATTTGTTATGAGGAAGAGAGATCTATGTATTGGCAATATGTTAGGAAAAAACAAGGCCAAATTATGCAAAACACCAATGAGTTTTGTAATAAATTTGTCCAAATGAGAAAATATATAGTAGACCATGATTTGTTGATGAAGTGGGTAGACTTCATAGTCATTTGATAAGACCAGACCTCTTGGTCAATCCTATAGATGTAGATGAGGTTTGTTCTCAATATCCCTACTTAGAGATGGACAAGAAGTCTCCATCTACCTCTCAAAATAGCTCCAATCAAAAAAATAACTCTAAGAAAAAAGGGAAAGGTAATAACAATGATACTTGTGTTTTTAAAAAGGATATTAAAGTACATTGTGGTGAATGTAATATGAATACTCATTTATAGGATAGGTGTTGGAATCCCCATTCAAAATTCCATCTATTAAAAACCAAGAAAAATAAAAGGATATGTCTTTGCTTTAAGGTGAGAGTATTAGTTGTAGATCTCAGGTAAATGAAAATTTGTGTTGGATCTCCATTAATAGAGAGGTATGTATGGGTAGTAGTAGTACTCAAGGGAGGGATATTTATAAACTATAACATATTCAAATCTAGATGAAGAAAGTAAAAATGGATACTCTTTTTTATACTTGTTCATAAGTAAATTTGATAGTAAAGAGTTGGTAGACAAATTAGGGTTTAAAACTTACCAAACATCCAAGCCCGTATTATTGGGTTAGGTAAAGAAAGGTGTAAACATCAAGGTGATTAATTAATGCAAGATTAACTTTGATACTAATGCTAACTTCATTGATGAAGTTATGATGGATGTTGTTCCTCTTTATGTGTGTGGTAAAGTGTTTGGCAGCCCATACTTGTATATTCAAGATGCCATCTTCTTAAGGAGAGCCAACTAATACCACTTGGTAAAGGATGGTAAGTGTTACATCATTTTAGCCTATGAAGGAGATTTAAAGATATCTCTGGTTACTACCTCTAAAGCTAAGAAGCTTATTAACATTATTAGGAAATGTGTTTTGCTTCTTATGAACACTAAATATGAATCATATACCACCTTACTCTTGTACACTTATAAAATACCTATCATGGATGTACCCTTCAGTTATAAGACTTTTTCAATGTCAGAACACTCATTTCCACTATTTACTTGTGCCAAATTGCTTATCTCGTAATCTAATAATATGTTATTCTAATGACTAGGCCTTACTATACTATGAATAATGATCTAAACTTGATCATTATCCTTCTTTGTTAGTTTTAGACATGTCCCTATTTTATAGCTTCCCAAACACTTGCATCCCAGCCAAACACCTACATCATCATAAGTGTCCCTATTACAACTAAGTGTTCAGTGTTCAAAAGTCATCCAATTTAAAAATTTATGTTTCTATCAAGTTTTCACTTTTCACATTCAAAAGGAATAAGAAACTAAAGGAAATGTTCTAGGGTTAGATGTAACCTAGATGAGGTCTGTGCACCATTATCCAGACGTTGTAGGGACTCCTCTTTGGTTGTGGAGGATGACACCTGCAAAAGAAAGAGACTTAAATAAGGAGATTATTAGATGGATAGATGGTGGGCTGCCAAGCAAAAGCTTGATCCCAGAAGTACAAAGACTTCCTTGAGGGATGACAGTCCACTTTTGATAAAAAGAATGTCTGATAAAGGAAAGAAATGGTGAAAGACTTAAATAAAATAAATAAAGATAAAGCTTACATATATTTTGCTGTCGATCTTCCACAGTCACCAGTGGCAGTTATTATGCTGGTGTCAGTTGGTCAAGGTCACTGACATCAGTTATGTCTATCGACGTCGGTAGGGGAAATGGGCCTAGAGGCTAGCGTCAGTCAGGGCAATGGTCTTGGATAGGGTTTGGATGGGTTTTTGGTTGATAGAATGGTATGTAGAATGGTTTGTAGTAGTCTGAGATTCTGATGGTTTGTGCAGGGTAGAGAGTAAGGTCTGAGGAAAGAGTTAGATAAGGGGCAGGGTGTCAAAAAGAGTGAGAATGTGAAGAAGGCTTCTCAGCCTTCTCGGGGAGAGAGTCAGGTCTAGTCTGGTTGATAGCTGGGTCTGGTTGGTAATGTGGCTTAGAAGTAATAAATAGAAAATTGATTACAGAGACATTCTAAGCTACTAAAATGACATAAAAGAAGGATACCTCTTGCATGCTAAAGAAGAAGTGTAGGAGACTTGTTGCTGATGTTGCTGGTGTAGAAAACTTCTAGCAAGGTGGAGTAACTGATGCAGAATACCTATACCCTATGGTGCTTGTTGTGCATTTGGGAGAGAGGGAGAGAGAGGTTGAAGATTGGAAGGTTGGCTAATCAAAAGATTGGGAAAAGATTATAGGATTGAAAGATTGGTGGATCTGCATTCTTGATGTAGAACGTTGTTTTGAAGGCAATTGATGCAGGTAATACCACCAATGTTGGTCGACTACTGACCGACGTCAGTAGCCAAAGAATAGGAAAAAGGGCTAAAAATAGCCTTTTATCCATTCTTTCTTCTGCCAAGGTCAGCTGGTCGTGGTAAGAAATGGTCGAAGGTGGTTTAATAGGTGTGGGAAATGGGTGGAAGGGTTGAAATGGGGTATAGGAATTTAAGACTTGGCATGGGATGATGAAGGCATCCAAGGAGAGGCATCCAAGGAGAGGTGAGGTGTCAAGGAGAGAGAGAGAGAGAGAGTTATTAATTCAAAATAGATAATTATTTTAAATTAATAAGACATAGGTTAGGCATGGTTAGAAGTGGAACGAGACAAAGGGGACTAAGGGGGAGTCGACCAAGGAGTAGACACAATTTTGGTGTCTACATTTGCCCCTTTTTGTCTTGTTAGTTGTTCTTGATGAACTACAAGACAAAAATAGGAGTTGATTGCCCTAGGTATGGGAGCAGGTCATTTCTGTCCTGTTGGTTGTTCAAGTGAACTGTAAGACAAAAATAAAGAGATGGTGATTACCGCGATTATGGGATGAGGTATTCCCCCTCAAAGTGGGAGTCAAGGGAAGGGAACCTAAAATTAGGTGCTGATTTGATAGAGAGATGGATGAATATGGTGAAGATGGAGTGTGAACGTTGTAATAGTTGAGATTGCGCACATACCACTTCACGAGATGGTCAGGTCAAATTGTCACAGGTCAGGTTTGAGGAGTGCCAAAATCAAAATAATTGAGCCCCAACATTAGTCGTAGCTGATCAGGTTATTTGATCTAAGCTGTAGCTCCAATGGTCATCATGTTCTAGGTATCTTGGGCTTAGGAAGTGCTCCTAGAAACACGAAAATGTCACAAGTAGTGTGGATCAACTTGCTCGCGATCCTATACTTGTGAGGGTCAAAACATGGGTTGCAAACAATTTTGCTAACCATTCATGAGGTAGCATACATGCAAAAACAACCAAGGCAACGTTGTCTTGGAAGTGGTCATAGTCTAAGGAGATAGGCATGATCTCCAAGGTTGTTGGTCGAGGTGAGGCTGAGATAGATAATTGGTTGAATGAATGGATGGATGAAGGAATGACATGTGACAAAGAAATGGCTGAGCTAACCTCAGAAGACCCCATGTCAACTGAGTGTTGCCTACATATCCCCTATTAGAAGGGCCTCAGGCTGATGTAGTTCTCCCAAAAAGGGAGGGAGAGGGTCAGTTATGGATGGGTTGGAAGAGGTTAAGTCATGGTCAAAGGTAAGATGGTTTATCCATCAGATAGATGAACAAATAGATGTGGTCAAACTATCCCCAAAAGATGTCATGTCATCTGAGTGCTGCCTACATAGCTCCTGTTGAAAGGGCCTCAGACCAATGTAGTTCAGACTAGGGGTCAAAATGGTTGATGATTGATTTGATCGAGGTTAAATGATGAGGGTATGATGATGTTACAGCCTTTTCCATATTGTGTGATGGTGTATTCTTGTAACATTGGTTGAGGGGTCTTTCATCCCTAGCAATTTTCCATATTGGTAATGGTGTATGCTAAAAATGAATTGAGTATGTTTATGCTTCAGCAAATAATGGTTTATGCTTGGCATAAATTGTGTGGTCGATAGTTTCTATGTATATTGTTGTCCATAGAAACTATGTGAAATGGACTATGTCATGTTGGTGGTTTGAAAATGTTTTGGTTTTTTGGCAAATGATGTAGTTCTCCCAGAAAGGGAGGAAGAGGGTCAATTATGGATTGGGTCTTGACTAGGTTAAGTCATGGTCAAAGGTAAGCTAGTTTGTCCATCAGGTAGATGAACAAACAGATGTGGTCGAGCTAACCCCAGAAGACCCCATGTCAACTTAGTGCTACCTACATAACCCCGATCGTTAGGGCCTCAGACCAATGTAGTTCAGACTAGGAGTCAATATGGTTGAGGATTAGTTTGGTTGAGGTTAAATGATGAGGGTAAGATGATGTTACAGCCTTTTCCATATGTGATGGTGTATTTTATAACATTGATTGTGGTTTTTCATCCCTAGCAATTGTCCATATTGGGTGATGGATGTATGCTAAAAATGAATTGAGTATGTTTATGCTTCAGTAAGTAATGGTTTATGCTTGGCATAAATTATGTGGTCGACAGTTTCCATATGTATTGGTGTCCATAGAAACTTGTGTGAATAGGCTATGTGAGTGGTCTAAAAAGGGTTGGGTTGAGTTGGATTAACAAATGATGTGGTCGAATGTGACCAAAGTGTATGGGCAGAAAGTGAAAGGCATATTCACCCTTTCATTGACAAGGACCAGAATGATAGCATAGATAGGGGTTGTTAACACTAAGTGTCAGGGAAGTCCAAGAACAAACACACCTCTGTTCTGATTCCTCTTGTTGGATCTTGCTCCTCAGAAAGAGCATAGTATGATTACCAAATATAAGCAATTATAAATGCAGAAATAACCAAAAACACAAGTAGCTAGAATTCACCAATAGCACAGAATATGAGAGACAATACACTATCTTGTATTAACACTTTACAGAAAAGAATACAACAAAGAGCTGCCACACTCTTTCACCTTATAGAGGTTTGCCACACCTCAAGTGTATAGTAATTCTTCTCACACAACACTCTCCTACACAAAAAATGGTCCCAACAACCAACTCACAAACAGAATTGGTGTTCACCTCTCCAACTAGTCAGTAATAACCCTGCCAGTTCACCAAGCACTCAAAAGTACTTCAAGTTGATCTCCCATGAACCTACAACCTGTAATTCAACAGACCATACTCACATGTAGATCCCCTATGAGCTTGCAACAACCTGTAACTCAATGATCTTACAATGGAAGCAACTTATTTTCCTTCCTTTCTATCTCATGCCTTAATTACAATACATGCCAATGGGTCTATAAATAGATCCCTAACTCAAACACTAACTTAGACTCTTAATTTAGACAATTATCCTCACAATCAAAGACTCTAACTAGCCTTTACATGCAAACACTTCATTCACTTAACTAACTATCCGTGTAACGAGCAGTTTTGGAACACACAGGTGACCGACGTCGGTCCCTGCTAGTCTGGTTCTATCGACGTCGGCCGACTCCCTGCCGTCGCCGGTGGCCTTCTGTACTGGGTCACGACCGACGTCGGTCCTACTGCCATCGCCGGTGCTCCTAGATCTCAACAACCTTCTTGTTCCACCTGTTTGCAAAGAGTTGAAGCTTTTAGCTCCACAACTCAACAATCTCCCACTTAGAGATAAACAGCTACAACCTGTACCTGTACTTAGTCTAGTTTGTTCCCTTGGCTTTGTATCCCTCCTCAAGACCACTCTTAAAGACCAACCACCACAAACCTATAGTGTAAAACCTATCATCCAAATCACCTACCACATCCACATCTACAACCATGTAGAAATTAACCTGAACCTGCATAGCATGTGCACCTGTTGCTAGTCCCTGTAAGAATCTACGGAATTGTCCTCCAATGGTTCTCTTCCGGATTGGCTCCAACTTGTGACAACTCCCACTGCTTGGGAAAACTCAGGTTTAGTACATACCATGCACTCAACCTCATTATGTGAATCAAGACACATGTTCATAAAACTGTCCAACCATCGGCGTGCTAACCGGTTTCACACAATCATCCTGAAACAAAGTCAACATATGACCTACCATGTCTCTAAAACACACTCATGCCAAAGAATCTTGCTGCTCCCAGATTCTCCATGACAAACACCTGAACTAGCTTTACCTTTAGTTCAGCAATACCTGTATATGTAACCCTACAACAAACACATCATACAGAAATAGGATAGTGTAGCTAATACTATCCAACCTGGTAAAGAGCAACACAATGATCAAACTTCCATTGCCCTGCAGCTCATACAAGACCATATACCCTGATCTTCCATCTCACGTATCCATTTTCGCTCTTCTTTATCCTGAACATCCATTCGTCTCTCAGTGCTTACTTCCAGCTGGCCACTCTACCCAAAACACCTGTTTGGTTCTCCTCCAAGGAATCACATCCTCATCCATGCCTAGTTCCCACTATTTCCTAGATCTACATGTTCTGCTTCTTCAATAACTTCTTGGTCCTATGCCATAAGTGAGCAACAAGTAGTGTAAAGAAGGGAAATGATGAATTTAAGAACTTACTTACACCTTCAGTCCTCCATATGGGCACTTGAGACTCCATGACAGCTTGCTATCCACCCAAAATTCATCTCAGTAACCAATGCCAGTCACATCTCAGTCTATAGACGACCAAAGTCAGTTTCCTATGACTGCCACTATGCTGACGTCAGTTTCCTCTGGCCGACGCTGATCAATATCTGCCCTGAGTCACCGATGTCAGTCTGCACATGGCCGACGTCGGTCCCTGTGTGGATGTCGACGTTGGTTTTCCTGCTGACGTCGGTCTCTGTGTTTTTCTTGTGAGACCTGACTTTTTCCCACGAGCTCTTTTTGGATCAAATCCTTGTCCAAATCACCCTTGCTCTGCTCAGAATTCTTCTGCATCTTGTGCTGAACTCTGTCCGTCACCTTCTCCTTAAAAACCAAGGCTTTCTTATTCTTGTCACTAACATCGGGTTCCTCAAGAAACGTTACCTTCTTCTTCTGCATACAGAAACCACGATCCATACCTTCCAACTCTGAAAGCATATCCTTTGACTCAAGAACAAGCATCTCCTTCTTGTCTATGTGACCAAGCCTATCAAGCCACATCTCTAAATCTACAGCTGAAGTAGAAAACCTAGAAAGAGAATCAGTAGTACAAGTAGATAGATAAAGCGTACCTACTTTCTTACCTCTAGCTACAACAAGTGTACCCTTGGTAACCTTCCAAGAGTCCGCTGTGAGAGTTACTGTGCAACCCTCATCACCCAAACTTCTAACAGAAATTAAATTCTGCTCTAGAACTGGGACATGCATGACTTCTTTTAACACCCATGTGTTACCTGTCTGCAGTTTCAGCTTCACTTTCCCTTTGCCAACAATATGACAAGGCTTACCATCCCCTACATAAATTTCTCTAAAATCTCCCTGGACATACTCATGAAAAAATTCCCTATGTGGGGATGCATGAAAAGAGGCACCAGAATCTAAAACCCAAGATTCTACTTTATCTAAAGATCATACCAGAGCATCCCGTGCAGCATAATCTATAACGTCTGCTTCTTCTTCATGTTCTTCATGCTGATCTGTACCTGATTTGCAATCTCTCTTTAAGTGCCCTTGCTTTCCACACTTCTAGCAGGTTATTCTGCCATACCTGGACTTGGATCTCTTGCCTATCTTGGACCTTGATTTCCCATGCTCTATCTTTTCTCTTTGCCTTCCTCTACCTTCAACACTCAAAGCATTTCCTGATGATTCACCTGTGCTATTCCTGCGTATCTCTTCATTCAAGATCACACTTACAACATCATCCACTTTTAAGACTTTTGAAGGAGACACAGTATTAGAAACTACCATTACCAAACCTTCCCAACTTTCAAGTAATGAACACAAGATTAAGAGAGCTCTAATTTCATCATCAAATACAATATTGAATGAACTTAACTGGTTTACCAAACCATGGAAATCACTAAGATGGCTATGAACAGATCTACCTTCCAACATTTGCAAATTAAATAAACGCTTCATAAGAAATACCTTATTATAAGCTAAGAGTTTTTCATATAAATTTGCCAAAGATTCCATCAACTCCACCATTGTCTTACACTGTGATAAGCTGGAAATCACAGATGATGCAAGACTCAATCTAATAGATCCCAAAGCCTTTCGATCAAGAACCTCCCATTCTTCATCTTTCATATCTGAGGGTTTGCAAGTAACCTCTCCCAACGGTAAGTACAAATATTTTTAATACAGATAATCCTCAATCTGCATCCTCCATAATTGGTAGTTCTTGCCATTAAACTTTTCCATCCGTAGCTTACTATCTTCTGTCATTGCTCAACTCCCACTCAAACAGAAACCTTGTGAGTACCTGTAATCAAAACACACTAACCAGATCTAATCCAATCTGTTAGTATCCCAACCAAAAGCTCTGATACCACTTGTCAGGGAAGTCCAAGAACAAACACACCTCTGTTCTGATTCCTCTTGTTAGATATTGCTCCTCAGAAAGAGCATAGTATGATTACCAAATATAAGCAATTATAAATGCAGAAATAACTAGAAACACAAGTAGCTAGAATTCACCAATAGCACAGAATATGAGAGACAATACACTATCTTGTATTAACACTTTACAGAAAGAAATACAACAAAGAGCTGCCACACTCTTTCATCTTACAGAGGTTTGCCACACCTCAAGTGTACAGTAATTCTTCTCACACAACACTCTCCTACACAAAAAATGGTCCCAACAACCAACTCACAAATAGAATTGGTGTTCACCTCTCCAACTAGTCAGTAATAACCCTGTCAGTTCACCAAGCACTCAAAAGTACTTCAAGTTGATCTCCCATGAACCTGCAACCTGCAATTCAATAGACCATACTCACATGTAGATCCCCTATGAGCTTGCAACAACCTGCAACTCAATGATCTTACAATGGAAGCAACTTATTTTCCTTCCTTTCTATCTCATGCCTTAATTACAATACATGCCAATGGGTCTATAAATAGATCCCTAACTCAAACACTAACTTAGACTCTTAATTTAGACAATTATCCTCACAACCAAAGACTCTAACTGGCCTTTACATGCAAACACTTCATTCACTTAACTAACTGTCCATGTAACGAGTAGTTCTGAAACACACAGGTGACCAACGTCGGTCCCTGCTAGTCTGGTTCTGCCGACGTCGGCCGACTCCCTATCGTCACCGATGGCCTTCTGTACTGGGTCACGACCGACGTCAATCCTGCTGTCGATGCCGGTGCTCTTGGATCTTAGCAACCTTCTTGTTCCACCTGTTTGCAAAGAGTTAAAGCTTTTAGCTCCACAACTCAACACCAAGAGCCCCATTCATGCATTACATCGTTGACATGGGTTATGTTAGAGAGGTAATCGAATCACTTTGACATTAAAATGAGCTCGAAGTCCCTTGAGTAGGTGATGTGATATGGGAGGATAGGGTAACCCTTTTAGTAGGGATAACTTTGCCCCTTTTTATAGGAGACCCTGAGACGACTACAAGCCAAGTCCATGACTTTTTTTTTGGCAGATTGATCAATGTGGGAAGTATACATAGAGATGTCATTGTGTTATTGTGGTCATTTGTGAAGCTGATCGATGTGGGAAGCTTCTAAGAGAGTGTTGTTTGTAGTAAGAGTCTAAGCATAGCCATCCTTCGAGAGAGTGGTCTATATTTTTGCTTTATATATATATATGAGGGCTTTGAATAGCTATCCTTTGAGGGAGTAGTCTATTAGCTACAGCAATGATGATGCAGTTATCCTTCGAGGGAGCAGTCTGCCTTTAGAGTTTATGACCTTTTGATATTTTGACATCTAAATTTATTTTTGACAGAATTGTGAGGCATGGACAAGACTATAGAAGTTTAAAGACTCCCTTTTATTAGGAAAAAGCATTCATACTTTATAAAAGGGTTACAGAGGGATTATTTAGGGGAATAGGGTTGAAAAGATGAGGAGTAAGAAGACAAGGATTGCTCAAGGCATGAGCTCAAGTTAAATGTCAAGTGAATGAGTACTCAACTAATAGTAGAATGGTCGCAGATGTAAGGCATTAAGGGGCTCAAGTTTTGGTCGGCCTTCGAAAGAAGACAGACGATAAGTCCCTGATCCATACTTGTGCATGATGATGTAAGGTCCAAGCCAATTAGGAGCAAATTTGCCTCATTTGCTTCTTTCTAAATTGGTCACGTGTTGATTGATGCTGGACATGAAGTTGGTTGATATGTTGTCAAATGTTTGGTTGAGGCTTGGTTAAGGCTTGGTTGGGGTCATGATTTAAAAGGTTGGTTGATGCTTGGTCGATGCTATGATTAAAAGGTTGGTTGATGTTTGGTCAAGGTTTGGTTGAGGTTTGATCAAGGCTTGGTTGAGGTCGATATGTTTGGTTGAGGTTGATAGTCAGGATAGAGTCAAATTCCCCCAGTTACTTATGTGAGAGGGAGAATGTTTGATAGATTTAGTTGGAGAGGGCAAGATCCTGATCTGCCAAGTTGGAGGCAGGAATATCAAAATCATGGATGGTGATGAAGGCAAGGGTTGGTAATGATTTGATTAAAGTGGCTAATGGTTGGGGGTCATCAGGTTGGACCTCCATTGATTGTAAGGCTTGGATCAAAGTTTGATGATGCTATGGAGAGTTTTGTATGAGATCATACAAAGACATCTTCACAGGGGTCGTGTGGTGAGGTTGTTTCACCACAGAGTCAGGGATTGTCTTTGAGGATGTTGGTCAAGATGTGCCCAAGATAGTAATCTTAGGTTTTGGTTGTGGTGAAGGCTTGGTTGATGGGGATGTCCAAGGGATAAAAACATGTCTTTTCCCTTTATCCTTTTGGGTTGGTGGGCTGGTGGTCAAGTTGACTGTGTTGATTTTGAATAAGGGGGTTAAAGGCAGTGGAGGGACCATAGTCTTGTGTGGAGATCTTGATTTAGGTGATGATGTTTGTGAGGCATGTGATGGTGTCAAAGATTTGGAAAAGGGGTAGTCAAGAGGATCCTTGATGAGAAGGGTATTCTTTTTTTGGTGTTGACGAATGACAGCTTTAAGAGTGCAACAACGCTCAGTGTCATGTCTTGGTGTGTGATGATAGTGATAAAATTTAGTGTTGTTAAACCAAGATGGTCTTGAGCCGAGAGTTGATGAGTGTGAAGGTAAGGAGGTATGGGAAGCATGGGATTATGTTGAAGGTTTGTTGATAATATGGTCAAGAAGAAGGGTGTCTTTCTCCAAGCATTGGCGAATGACAACCTTGAGGGCACAACAATGCTTAGTGTCATGTCCTGGCATGCGATGATACGCAAAAAATTTAGTGTCATTGAACCAGGGTGGTTTTGGTCTGAGAGATTGGTATGGTTTAAGAGGTGGAATACTGATGCAAGAAGATTGCAATAATTGTCGTAATAGTAAGGCATAAGAACCTGCCACTGGGTCTACATGTTTTGTTGCAGTAGGGGTTGATGACTTTTGTTTTGGAGGCGTAGGAGGCATTGGTCATTTTGGAGGAAATATATTTTTAATGGGTAAAGGGGATAATGGAGGAAATTTATCTCTATGAGGTGTTGGAGTAGGAAGCACTCCTATTAAGGTGGATGGATGTGGGCCCAAAATGGAGGGCAATGATGAAGGTGGGGGAGGAATTCTCCGGTGTGGTTTAGTGGCCTTCTTTGGTTTGGTTTGAGGGCCACTATTATGTGAGGCAAGATTAGATATGGGGTGAACACCAAGAGATTTAATCTCTTTTGGCATGGTGGATGCCTGCATGGGTTTAGATTCAAATGTGGATGGAGGTGAGTGAGATGTAGCGATCTCAAGCAAAAGGCAAGAGAAAATCATCACTGGGTCTTCCCTAGTTGAAGTGGGTGAAGAGACAAGGTCTTTTCTTGGTGGAGAATAAATTAGAGAATGTGACTCCTCAAGAGGATAGAGGGCAGGGATGATGGTGCCTTCTACTTGTGGTTGAGGAGTAGGAAGGGTAGGGTCCTCCACTGGTAGCAAGAAGGAGGAAGGCGAGGATAGTAGTGGTGGTATGGTCAAGGCATCCTCCAATATAAGAGAGGTTGATGGAGAACTAACGGGAGAAGAGGGTTCATCCACATGTGATGGACTGATGGGCGAACTAACCTCTTGAGACTGTGAGAGAGGTTGGTCAGGTATGAGAGGTGAGACTGCATTGACTGTGCGTATATTATGCTCTTAAGAGTCATTGGTCATGGTCTGCACATTATTTTGATTAGGAGGATGGTTAGGAAAAGGTTGTCTGAAGATGTCAATATTTTTATTGGGTGGTGTGTTTGGGTTGTCCAAAACAAGATCTCCCTTGTCTATCATGTCATGGACAATGTTCTTGAAGGTTTGACAGTTGTTTATGTCATGGCCATGGACATGGTGATAGTGACACAAGTCATTTTCCCTATACCATGTAGGGATGGCTTTTACAGGGTCAAATTGAGGTGGTCAGATTGGAGGGAGATTAAAGACCCCCTGCTTGATGAGTTTTTCCAACACGAAAGCATATGATTCTCCTAGTGGAGTATACTGACGCTGTATATACTATTATTGGAATTGTTTGGTGATGCTTTGAGATGTTGAAGGTTAAGATTGGTCGGTTGTTGTAGAGGATGGTGATCTAACGACCACAGTGTTTGCCACTCCTTTGGACTTGGAGTGGGAAGAAGAAGGGTCATCGGTTTTTGCATTGGTATTATGCAATTTGACCCTATTTTCTTTAATAGCACAGAGTTCAAGCTTTCGGGCCATGGTGAAAGCTTCGTCAAAAGTGCAAAATGTTTGAACCCATAAGGTGGATGAGATGTGTGTGGCACATGCTCGAGAGAAGAGCTCAATGAGCTTGGGTTGAGGTAAAGGGAAGGAGAGTTGGTTGATTAAGCCTCTCCAATGGGCGATAAAATTGGCTATGGATTCGTCGTCAAACTATCTGATAGAGTAGAGGTCTGTAATGGAGACCTTTTTGATGATATTGATCAAAAAGTGGTCAAGGAAAAGTTGAGCTAGTTGGGTGAAACAAAAGATAGAATGACTGGTGAGAGAGCTGTACCAATCGAGGGCAGCACGTGAAAGTGACATGGGGAAGGTGCGTAGCAATAGCGCATCATCATGTGATATCAAGTAACAAGCATGTATGAATGCTCACAGATGTTGTTGTGGGTCTTCCTTACTTTGGAAGTGAGTAAACTTAGGAAGCTCCCACTGACTGGGATACAGGTAGATTGGGACAGAGGGATGGATGGGTTCGTTGCAAATTTGGTCATATGAAAGGACATTGCTTGAACTAGAAATGGAAGCCTCAAGACTAGATATTTTTTCCATCAGCATCTTCATGAGATCAGCTGACAGATTGGTAGATGGGGTGCCCCCTAAGTTGTAAGGCTCTTGGAAGGTGCTAGAAGATGTGTATGATGTAGTCAGTTGCGCTTGTATAGGCACAACATATTGATAACTAGTCATTGGGATAGATGTGGAAACCAAGGGTGGTTATGCCATGGAGTTAGAGGGCACAAATTGAATAGGGGCTACCAAAGGTGGTTGAGGAGTAGCATCACTGGTTAAAGGGTAGGTAGTTATTATTGTGTTGATGGATGCAAGAGTAGGCAAGATGGAGACAACTAGATTCTGGAAAGGGGTAGAATTTTGTTGAATAGTCTGTGGTTGATGGGGGGCCAAAACCCTAATAGAAGTGGGCCCAGAGATAGAAGGAGAAGCCACACTTTGAAGATTAGTCGTAGGCAAGTTGATGGTTGAGGAAAAGGCCAGAGTGGTCATGGGTTGGGTAGCAGACGCTGTCGATATTGTTGCCTCTTCAGTTAAGGAGGTTGGCATCCCACAGACTGGGTTGCCTGAAGAGTCTCGCATTTGGCTTCTCATGAGATAATGTTGAAGGGCCTTGACATTGAGGTCAAGGAACCTTTCGAAGTCTTGGTCCCCTTTCGGGATAATAGATGGTTGGGTCAGGGTTGGTCAAACAGGAGTTCGTTCGGTCTCTGAATGATACTCCATTAAAGGACTAGATATAGGAGGCGAAGGTGGAAGTGGTTATTGCCTCACGTGGTCGACAAGAGTCTTGGTTTGACTACGTGTCAAAACCATTAAAGGCAAAAAGGTTTAGGTTTTCAAAACTATGTTTTTCAGTCTCAAAAAATTAGGATGGATGCTGGACAGCAAGAAAGTCAGGTTTTTAAGCTTGCTATTTTGAGAAGAAAAGTTTTAGACAGTGACCGATGTCAGTTGAAAACTGATGTCGGTGAAATATATTACCGATGTCGGTCAAATAACTGATGCCAGTGAATAAAGGTGCCAACATTGATGGAAAAATTGATGTCGGTCATTGTGTTTTCCAAAAACTCAAAAAATTTGAAAGTTTTTGGAAAAAAAGAACAAAACGTCCTCACTAGCTCAAAAACTAGATAAAGACAGAAAAGAAGATGAAGACAAATAGACCCTAAACGTTAAATCCTAAGAATAAACTTTTAGAATCATGTTGGCTTATGCCTTAGAGTGTGTTTGGGGAGTTTGCTTGTAGAAGGGGTCCTAGAAGAGGTAGTCTAAAGATGGTTTCAGGTTAGTTTCGGTGCTCAAGAGTCTGTGTTAGGTTTCGTACGTGGCCTGATGCTAAGGAGCAAGCTCCCCTCACTTCATGAGCCCAGTGATAAGCTGGTCTCACTTAGCTAGTATATACTTCCCCTAGAGATTATCCTCTACCAGAGAACAGAGTGGGCTTTCCCTTTGGTAGTGAAGTCCAAGTGGGATTGCCGGGACGGGTAAGGTATTCGCTAGGTGATGAAATCCTAGTCGGGCCTTGTCTCAGGTGTGTTTAGATGTTTGATTTGTGCAAGTGATTTGGATGTGTAACATAAGTGGCCTACGCTTTATTCATGATGCATTTTTAATTACTAGATGTGTTGACTAAATATGCATTCAATCAAAAATGAGATGCAGTAGATTTTAAGCCCAAATCAAAATGTGTGTTCGGATGCAGACAAATAGAGAAGAGGTCGAAGAGTATGAATTGACTAGTCTAAGATGCAAGAAAGAAAGAAAAAGAAGGATTCTTTTTAACTTTGTTGATAGTGTCTTTTGGAAGAGATAGAAGGAAAAGATGCAAGAAGAGACCTAATGCACCTATATGAAAAACTTGTTTAGAAGAAAAAAGTAATGAACCCAAGGAAAACTCCTAGGGTCCCATCGGGCATGCCATAATGGTTTCTATCAAGTTTTCACTTTTCACATTCAAAAGGAATAAAAAACTAAAGGAAATGGTCTAGGGTTAGATGTTACCCGGATGAGGTCTGCGCATTGTTATCCAGACGTTGTAGGGACTCCTCTTTGGCTGTGGAGGATGACACCTGCAGAAGAAAGAGACTTAAACAAGGAGATTGTTAGATGGATAGATGGTGGGCTACTAAGAAAAATCTTGATCCCAAAAGTACAAAGACTTCCTTGAGGGATGACAGTCCACTTTTGATAAAAAAGAATGTCTGATAAAGGAAATAAATGGTGAAAGACTTAAACAAAAGAAATAAAGATAAAGCTTACCTATATTATGTTGTCGGTCTGCCACAGTCGCTGGTGTCGATTGGTTAAGGTCACCAACGTCGGTTATGTCTGCTGACGTTGGTAGGGGAAATGGGCCTAGAGGCCAATGTCAGTCGGGGTAATGGTCTTGGATAGGGTCTAGATGGGTTTTTGGTCAATAGAATGGTCTGTATAATGGTTTGTAGTAGTCTGAGAGTCTGATGGTTTGTGCAGGGTAGAGAGTAAGGTCTAAGGAAAGAGTCAAATAAGGGATAGGGTGTCAAAAAGAGTGAGAATGTGAAGAAGGCTTCTCAGCCTTCTCAGGGAGAGAGTCAGGTCTAGTTTGGTTGATAGCCGAGTCTAGTTGGTAATGTGGCTTAGAAGCAATAAATAGAAAACTGATTATAGAGACATTATAAGCTACTAAAATGACATAAAAGAAGGATACTTACATCTTGCCTGTTGAAGAAGAAGTGTAGGAGACCTATTGTTGATGTTGCTAGTGTAGAAGACTTCTAGCAAGGTGGAGTAACTGATGTAGAATACCTTTACCCTATGGTGCTTGTTGTGCGTTTGGGAGAGAGGGAGAGAGGTTGAAGATTGGAAGGTTGGCTGATTGAAAGATTGGGAAAAGATTACAGGATTAAAAGATTGGTGGATCCGCATTCTCGATGCAGAAGGCTATTTTGAAGGCAAACGACACTGGCAATACCGCCAACATCATTCAACTACTGACCAACATCGACAGCCAAAGAATAGGAAAAAGGGCTAAAAATAGCCTTTTGTCTGTTCTTTCTTCTACAGAGGTCAGCTGGTCGTGGTAAAAAACAGTTGAAGGTGGTTTAATAGGCATGGGAAATGGGTGGAAGGGTTGAAATGGGGTCTAGGCATTTAAGACTTGGCATGGGGTGATGAAGGCATCCAAGGAGAGGCATCCAAGGAGAGGTGAGGTGTCAAGGAGAGAGAGAGAGAGAGAGGGAATTATTAATTCAAAATAGATAATTATTTTAAATTAATAAGACATAGGTTAGGCATGGTTAGAAGTGGAATGGGATGAAGGGGACCAAGGGGGAGTCGACCAAGGAGTAGACACGATTTCGGTGTCTACAATTTAGCATGTACTTATGGTTATCCTAAGTGATTTAATATGATATATTTTAAAAATAGATTGGTATATATACAAGACCAACCCTCATTCATTAATCACCTATAAAATTCATACCTTTCATATACAGAGCAACAAAATAAATATCAATTGAGCATTCAAGTGAGCAAAGCTCACATATCCATTCCTATTTCCATATCAACTATAGGATCAATCTATTTATAGGTCTAAAATATTAAAGGAGCAGCCCATGATCCATATTTTCCAAGTTACAAGCTAGGTCATTATATGTACTTGATTATCACATTTTTCATCCTTGTGCACACACAATCCAACACGTAGGGGAGAACTACATAATTTTGAGGACCTATTAAGAGTATTTTATATGTAGGTAGTGACCATTAATAAAAGGTTCCTTAGGGTAGCTCAACGCCATGTGCCCAATAACTCATTTTTTGCACAATCATTCGAAGGGTGAGGAAGCTAGGGTTTGATCATTAGATAAAGAATGATAACATGTGTGTGTGTGTGATATGTATACATAAAATGAAAGGTGATACAAATTTGATAATCCTCTAGTTAGTCACATGCATACATAATCAATATTATATACTAGACATATGTATCATTATTAGACACCTACATTGGTGTAACTATCCAAATCCAATGCAAGCATCTAAGGCCATAGAATGCAAAATTCAAAGATCTGAAAACTATTGCAAGATCTTGATCCAGCTCACTTCTATCATTTTTTAGCCTAGATATACATGCACATGATAAACTAAGTACTCTTGTTTTTTATTTATTTCAATATCAATCAATAGTTATACTTTCTATTGTTGTCATATCCCAATATTTAAATTTAGGATATTATTTATCTAAGTTTATAATTTCATTGGCTTGTTATAGATCTATTTATCACACTTGTGCTTAATCATTTATATATTATTAACCCTATTTACCCTTGTATCATCAAATTTTAGGGTTAAACATTTGGTGAACCTAACCTTTGTCTCCAAACCCTAGCTTTTCCTAAGGTCTTCTAATTTTCCTAATTATTGTAATTATTCATTTTTGAATTTCATTTTCATTATTGATTATTCCCTAGAATTTGTATATACTTTATTTCCCATTATCATACTAGTCTTTAAAACATTTACAATGGCTAAAAAATAACTTTGTCATCCTCCTAACCCTAGGAAGGGTATAGTTACCATCCCTCTAACCAAGTCTATGTTATCACTTCTTCAGGGGGTAAGGTGGCCTATCTTATAATGCCAAGAGAGGGTATCCAACAAACCTTTCCTAAATTTATAGATGGTACATGTATGCATATGCAATCTGAAGAACCTAGGGTTTGTACTTATGAAGCCCTAAAAGATAAAATCACTAGTATGAGCAAGTTAATAAAAGAGTTACAAAATCATATTACATACATGAAACATCCAAAATATGTTATTATTATTCATGTGTTTTCATCTTCATCTAGTAATGTTTCATATCCAAATGAAAATCTACAAAAATATATATATATAGAAAATGACTCAAAAAGTGAACAAACACCTAATAATATTCCAAGTGAAATCCTAAGAAAAATGTTTTAAAACAATGTGATTTAACTACCTCTTCTACATCTTATAAGGAGATCAAAATACTATTTTGCATATCATAGAATGCATGGGCATCATATAGATTATTGTTTTACATTAAATAACAATATACAAAGTCACAAAGGTAGTGGTGATCATATCATTGATACTTAAACCAAGAAAACCCCTCACATTATGAGTACCTCTCCTAAAACACAAGTGTAAAAAGAGAAAATATGGGCACCAAAGAATAATTTAGAGAAAAAATAGCTATAAATTCTAAACCTAGAGCAAGAAAATGTTTAAAATGAAAAATTAAATGAAGAAGATAATACAAATCTACCTTTCCATAATGATACTCAGCTTTCAAAATAATATGGTTTTGGACAACAATATCTACAACACTTTGGTTATCATGGTTAAGGATTGAGAGAATATTCCCTAGGAATCATTCATCCTATCCCCATAGCTCATAAAAATGATCAACAAGGCTTGGGATATATTAGCTAAACTAATGCAAATCAATCAAAGATACATATCTATTTGTTAATGTAAAAGAGAAAGACCCTAAAAATGTGAATGAGGTACAAAAAGAATAATTATAGAAAGAGCAAGAAATGCCTCAAAAGGATAATGTTAAATGTGTACCTTTATATGAATTAATTATAAATCATTATTCAAAGCATCAAAACATTTAACCCTACATAGATGGCAAGCAAGGTCAAAATATCATAGTTGAACCAACTTGTGAATTTAATATATGTACCAGGGAATTATTTACATCTCTAGGATATAGCATCTAACACATGAATAAAGTTACTACATATAATTTTTATGTTAAATCTATCTAATGTAATTTCACATGTGGATCAGAATCATGCTCTATTGTACAACATATTAGTCCATTTTTTACCAATTATAATGTCAAACTTAGAAAACCATGGTTACAAGTAACAAAGGAAAATAGCTCTCAAATAAATATAGAAAGTATAAACTTACCAAAAGGGAATGATACAATATATGATTATGTTATGCATACATATGGTGCATCTCATTCAAGAAAGATTATACATCTTCTGATTCTCATCGAATCTCATCCTCATATGGATATCATTGGATATATTTTGCATCTTTAAATACTCTATAACAACTAAACATGTTACTATTATTTATACTTCAAATACACTATAGAGCACAAAATAATGGGTACCACAAAACCCTACTCCTTTTATTACCTCTTAGAGATATCAGAGTCCTATGATACATACGTAGAGAATCATAGAGCCTACATCACCATATATTACACCTATACATGCTATACAATAGTAACACTAGATTTATATACCATATTTAGTGTTAAGAGAACTTTCATATCATCATCTCCTAGATGGTATAATTAGCTAGACTTTTCCTTAATAAAAAAATTCAAAAACATTCAAAAAAACCAAAAAAATTAGCATGCTCCTAGTGGTACTATTTTATATACATATGTTGTTTCCTTCAAGTCAGTACATAACATATAATTATTTTCCTATATACATATATGTGTCATGATTTGTTTGAGTATGATACAAGTATACCCAAAAACATGATATATTCACATATAGATGTTGAGAATACCTCTACTCACATTCTAAGTAGATTGGGGGCATATACTTCTTTTATCATGATACACCCAGATTACATTATTTTATGATCACTTTCCATTATCATGTTTTGGCTTATATATACTTACATGTGCCTATATACATGCTTATACCTTTCATAGTGTAATTGATATGTTATGTACTTAGCATTGCTTGCAAACACATATGTTTGGGAACTAGTATGTTATGCTCATGTTGGTTGCTTATTTTATTTGCTTGTTATTATCTTGAATTGTATTTCATGTTAGATCATTTGAATATTCTCCATTAATTATGGGCTTCATGTCATGCTTGCATATTTATACATTATATTATGTCATTGTTTATTGTATGTGTACATTTGAATATGTCATTATATGCTTTGTAGATATCTGACTAAGTCATGTCCATTCAATTTTACATCATTTGAGCATGCCTCTTGTATGAGGTCTCCTTAGACCATTTATTATTGCTTCTTTTTTGAGTGCTCTTTTTTGTGCGTGTGCTTGATTTCTTGATGATCTTATAGTGTTACTCTCTAGACATCCCCAAGATTTATATCATGCATATTAAGACTTAATGTGATCACATTTTGCATGCTTCAAGGATATATCTACCTAGACATGTTCTTTTTAAATGTTACATGATCCATTCATAGCTTATACAATTATGTTATCTTTTTGAGATAAGGTAACTATCAATTTATACTTCCCTCACTTCAAAAAGTGGGGGCATGTCATACAGGCATGACCTCCACATTTTTCACAACTTCATATTATAGTGGGGGCATGTCATAGAAATACACATTTGTGGTAGTATTATATGCATTGGTACTAATATTAAACCTAGATTTTTGCTTGAGACATATATGAGGTGCATATTCCATGCAAAGGGAACCTTAAATTAAAAAATCAAATCAGTTTTTAGGTTTAAAATACTACTATGGACTGGGATGGACTTTTACAGACTATTATAGAGCTAATCTACTATAGTAGTTGATTCACCTTTTAGAAGGTTGAGATGATTAAATTACTCAATCTTACCAAATTTATAGTTTTAATGATTCAAATACACATTTTTTGTAGTATTCTATACATTGGTACTAATATTAAACCTAGATTTTAGCTTGAGACATATATAAGGTGCATATGCCATGCAAAGGGAGCCTTAAATTAAAAAATCAAATCAATTTTTAGATTTCAAATACTACTATGGACTGCGATGGACTTTTACAGACTGTTATAGAGTTAATCTACTATAGTAGTTGATTAACCTTTTAGAAGGTTGAGATGATTAAATTACTCAATCTTACCAAGTTTATAGGTTATATGATTCAAATACAGATTTTTGGTAGTATTATATACATTGGTACTAATATTAAACCCAAATTTTAGCTTGAGACATATATGAGGTGCATATTCCATGCAAAGGGAACCTTAAATTAAAAAATAAAATTAGTTTTTATATTTCAAATACTACTATGGACTGAGATGGACTTTTATGGACTATCATTGGGCTAATCTACTATAGTAGTTGATTCACCTTTTATAAGGTTGAGATGATTAAATTACTCAATCTTACCAAGTTTATATGTTATATGATTCAAATACACATTTTTGGTAGTACTCTATACATTGGTACTAATATTAAACCCAGATTTTAGCTTGAGACATATATGAGGTGCATATGCCATGCAAAGGGAACCTTAAATTAAAAAATAAAATTAGTTTTTATATTTCAAATACTACTATGGACTAGGATGGACTTTTATGGACTATTATTGAGCTAATCTACTATAGTAGTTGATTCACCTTTTATAAGGTTGAGATGATTAAATTACTCAATCTTACCAAGTTTATAAGCTAGACTTGATTAAATCATCTAACTTCACCATATTTATAGGATGGAGTGATAAATCATCCACCCTCACCATATATATAGTGTTATTTTATTGGATCACTCACACTCACAAGGTTATAAACATGATTAGGTTGTACAATTGAGATAAGTTCAATGGTTGTGTGGTAATTCACCCTTATCCAAGGTTGGGGGCATGTTGTCCTCCTCCAATATATTTACATATGTATGAACTTTTAGGTTTCAATTTTTTCTAATATCAACACCAGTGCTTCATAATAAATCATCTCTTCAAATCAAATTTCTAAAAGGCAAGATGGTTGCGTCGACACATAGGTGTACTCATAATCTTACTCTCTTTACTTTCAAATATTTGAAATTATTTCAATCTTAGATTATATGCATTAATTTTACATTATAACATGTTCTTGATTACTATGCTAGTCACCATCAAAGAACTCAATTTAGGCTCATGTAAAGGCAAGGTGTGTTAAACACACTCCTAGGTACACATTTCTTTTCCTTTAAACTAGAAATTTTATTACTAGATTAAAGGGGGGATGTAGACATTAAATATAAACTATATAACACCTTAGTATTTTACACTTATAAAATACCTTTCATGGTTTTACCCTTTAATTATAATACCTTCTTTCTATCAAAAGGCTCATGTCCATTATCTTTTTGTGCCAAATTGCTTATTTATTAGTCTGTTCATATGTTATTTTGATGACCAAACCATTTATACTATGAAAAATGCTCTAAATATGATCATTATCATTCTCTACCATTTTTAGGACTATACCTATTTTATAGCTTCCTAAACACTTGAATCCTAATTAGATGCCTACATTGATGCAGGTGTCCTTGTTCTAATTAAGTATCTAGTGCCCAAAAGTCATTTGATTTTAAAATTTAATGTGTCCTTATGTTTAGCCTAAGTAATTTCATGTGATATATTTTAAAAATGGATTGGTATATATATAATATTAACCCTCATTCATTCCTCACCTAGAAAATTCATATGTCTCACATACATAAAAACACAATAATTATTAATCAAGCATTTAAGCAATCAAAGCTACATGTTTTAACCTTTTAGGACTTAGTGAATGTAAATCCTATGTTTTTTAAAGAGTTGAATAGACTAAATTAGGTAAATAATATGCAATAACAACTCCACTAATTTGTTATACAATTGATTATCTTTGACTTTTCTAAAAATAGCAATAATTAGTGTAAGTAAGAACTTAGTTGGAAAATAATTGAGATGGATGATCTAAGTGTTGGAAACTGAGGTGGAATCTAGTCTGAGTGTCACAAAATGGATCCCATTATTAATACCCCTCTTGGATGGTAGCACCATAATTGGATAGTAGAGAAATGTGGTGGTAGTGTCCTAATATTAATAGTAGTGTCCTTTGTGTAGGACTATCTTGAGCTTCTAGATGTAATTGTGTTTGGATATCTGAGGTCTATTCCTGAACGCATGAGTCCTAAAACCCTATATTTTTCATTTTATGACTAATTTTATGATCAACCCCTAATCTTCCATATAGCTATTGTTGACCACTTTTTGTCCTTAGGCTGAGAAAGGTGTCAACTTTAGTGTTGGGATCTTTGGTCCATCATGAAAACCTCATAATTGTCATATCTCTTGAGGAATCAAGGGAATTCAAAGGAATGTTCATTGACTATCAAGTAAAGGTTGTAGGTCTCAAAGTCTTATCATTGTCTTGTTTATGTTATTTAGATGTCTTTGATAATGGATTGATGTGATTTTAGTAATCTAGAGTGCCATGTTTTAAATGGTGGGAGGTGGAAACTAATGACTCACCATGAGATTTTCTGAATGTATTTAGTGTATGTAAATATATGGCTAACTATAAGCTTTGAAAGGTGGTGAAGATATGTAGAAGACAAATTGAAGCCTTTTAGGAAGTTATAAGGTACTCTTATGATATTCATTAGCAAGTCTCCTTTTGAAGTTATATGTATGTTGTTTAAAAGGAAGGTTTTGGTATTAAAATGACAAAATTTAACCTCAAAATGCCACTAAATCATCAATAACATCTATAATCACCCTCATGGTCATTATATTGCTTTAGTCAAATGGTTTTAGGCTTTGAAATTATCCCCTCTATGAGTCTAGAATGTTGTTTTGCCAACAAGAGAGCTCACACATGTGAAAATATCCCACTTTTTCTATCCAAACTTATTTTTTGATTTGAGATGACCTTTGACTTGCATTTTCCCTCATGTTTCCCTAAAATGGTTGTTTAGAACTAAAACATGAACAAATGAAGGAGAATTTATAGGATTCAATAGTCTTTCATGGTGGTATGGATCTATATAGTATGGATTTGCTACAAATAAGTCATGTATATGAAAAGAGGTTCTATTATAGTTACATGGTGAAGATATTATAATGTTTGAGGGATTGAGAAGCCAAAAACTGATGTGTTTTCCCTACTTAGTTTATTGGTAGATGTCAAGAGCACTTCAAGCTTGTGCTCAATTCATATAGGGGAGAGATAAAGAAGATTCAAGATCTTGTCTAGAGGTATTAGACTTTATGACCTTAAAATCATGGGAAATATTTGTTTGTTTGGTCTTCTTAACTTTTTGGATAAATATTAGGAACTTAAGGAGTCTGGTCATCATTCACATCTGCAAAAGGCAAGAGAAGCAGTATGATTTTGTTGATTTTTTAATTGTTTTGCTCAAACTAATGATTGTTCCTAATTATTTACATCTTGAAGATACCTTTCATGACTTAATAAATATTTTGGTCCACATGTGTGAGTCTATGGATCTGAAGAACATCTACACTGTCAAATCTATAGTTTGTAGAAAAGTTTGAATGGTTATATAGTTTAATGGTGGAATAAGGGTTGTCAAAGCATAGTAAGATATTGTATGAAATGTTTCATCCATGAAAATATGTTTTTATTTATTTTTATCAAGGATTCATCAAATTCTCATAGCCTAAAAACCACCAATCTATCCTCAACACCCTCACAGTCTCACTTGGCAAATGTTAAGATTGTTTGTAGACTCCTAAGTTTCTTTTTTCATAGTGTATGATCTCCAAACTATTATATCTTGTTGGGAATATGCATATGATTTTTTAGTATCCTTTTATACTATATTGATTGTGGATTTATGTTTCATTGCACTCCCTCATGATTCATTCCATTTGCATAGCTATATCACTATTATTTAACCATTGTTGTAAGCTTATCACTCCATTCTCAGTTTCTATATATACTTCATTATCACCACACATGTATCATCACTCCTTATCCACATACACATCATGAATCCAATATTTTATTACATTTTTTTAGGAATTATCATGGTCATGAAGATGAGTTATAAAGCCTTAAACCCTACTAAAGGAGTAAATCTTCACCTACAGCTAAGGTCAAAGTACAATTAGTCTATCTATAGTAATTGAGAATACTTGAGGAGATAAGAACGTCTATGGAGTTTAGGTATATGTATTTTACACTCTCATTAGGTAATAAAGCATCATAATTCATGTTAATGACCTTATCAAGGTCTTTTAGAATCCAAATTCCACCTCTATCTATACAAAAGACCTAAACATTCGCATACAGTTGTCATAAAGATACATAGTTAGTATGAACATTAGATCATGACAAAGGTGCATAGATGAGAGTTAACAAAGATTTTGAAATGTTATTTATCCCTACTTGAAACTTCATACAATCTCAATAGGCAAAGTATATATCCAATGAAACCTACAATTAGTGCCTCCGGGCTACCTTTTAAGACACATATGGGCCTATTTATAGTTTGGTCCATTTTCAAGCTAAGTTGGGAAGGTAAATAATATTTTAAAGGCATTGAAACTAAGTTATTCAACCTAATGAAGGGTTAAAATGTTAATGTGAGGTTTTAGATAGAAGACACAGTCCTAGTCTCAAAAATCACCTATAGACATATGACAATAGGCAATTGTTAAGCCAAAGAGAAAGTGAAAAGTTTGTATGGGTAAAGAATTCTAAATCATTTAATAGTAAAAACTATTTCAAGTATTATCAGGTTAAAAATGTGGGTGATGAGTTCTTAGACCCAAAATATAAAGTAATGTGCATCTAAAAATAGTCTATATATCCAAACAACTAATGCATATAGCTAGTCTTGGAGAAGTTTAAGGTTTTGAAACATATAAAAGTGTGATTAAGCTCTAAAATTTGGTAAAAATGATCATCATAAATAGATTAAGGTATTCATGGTATCCTCAATATTAGATAATTAGTAGAAACATTCACTATTTTTTCTCAGACTTACCTCAATTAGTTAGCAATTAGTGATGAGACCAAGTGAACTATTTCGAGGTTTGAAGATAAGACAAGAAGATTAGAATTCATGTAAGTATTTTTAGACAATAAAATATGATATTATGTGTCTTCATAAAAAATTTGTGATTGATAACACTCAGCTTTCAAGTCATTATGCCCATCAGGGATAATTTAAGGAGACAGACCTTAAACCTACTAAGAGACCCTACCACCATGTTGAGATATATCTAGGTCCTCATTACACATTACTAGTAATAATAATGGTGTGGAGAGTCAATGAAAATCCTAATTTAAGTTTTGGAATTAGGTTGATGCATCAAACCTATCAGTTTGGCCCTTAAACCTTCTATTAGCTTACATAGTCTAGATAGTCAGTCAAAGCACACTTCCCTATGTTCATATATTAACACATATTTTACATGGGAACTCAAGTTTTTTAGTAAATTTTAAGGGGTCAATGTACTTAAGATACATACAAGAATTTTTGGTTTTGAGGTACATATTGTATGAACCATCATTAAGATGGTGGACCTCCAAAACCCTTTCTAAAACCCTGAAAGGTATCTGATGAAGGAAAGATGTTTTAAAATGCATATAGATGAATTATTTGAGCAATGAAATGATATTTTTGGTCTTCCCACTTTTTTAATCATAACAAAAAACTATTGGTTTGCATGTGTAGAGCTTATGTTATATGTATTAAGCCTAAAAAGTCTAATTTGAGCTTGTGAGTAAGGAATTGAAGTGTATTTGCATATATAATGATTTTTAGGAGAGATAATGGGTCTTAAGTCCCCAAATAACCTTGTAATAATCATCTACATGAGTCTTCATGACTAGTTATATAGGGAGATAGACCTGTGTGTTTAGATAATAGACTATATGCAAGCAAATAGAGGGTAAATGGATTAATCAAGACAATAGCATTAGTCCAAGGGACTTAATATATGATATCCATGTTATAGATAGTAGATAAGAGCCTTATAGCTCAGTTTGAATCCAAAAATCCAAGAACTCTATAGTTTTATAGGTTTGTCTAGTGTCCTCATTGAATAGTGTCATCTAAAATATGGAGCATAAGGCAAGATGAGGTCATAAGGACACCTCAAATCTTTATGAACAACATTATCAGGGTATTTTTGAGGTGTATATATAATCTAAGCTATAGGAGGGATACTATAGTTGGTCATTCTGACCTTAAGACACATAACACTACCTAGAAGGCATGTTTCTTCCCTAAAAGGTGACTTCACATACTCATTATTTTATATAACTTCTGCATGGGAGATTGGACACTTGAGAGGTGTAGGGCTTAATATACTAGTTTTTTATGGAATTATTTCAGAGATTAAGCCCCTAAACTCTATGAATCATTGTTAAGAGTCCTGGGTAATCTTAAACCTCTCTAAAACCATAGTTAGCACCTGACTAGAAAGATTTAAGGGAAGAGCCATTAAAACTTATTGAAATCACTTTAAAAAGGCCTAATTCATATTGTACACTTGGAAGAGACCCTGATCATAGTATGTTGTTGTATGGATGGTGTACAAACCTATCAGAAAATAGAATTTTTTCAAGAAAAAGGGAAGTAATAAAGGTAAAAGTTATTTTAAGAAGTTCCTAATCATTAGAGGTGTTTGTCTAAGACTTTTTTCACCTCCTCAAATCATGATCTTTTCACCTATTTTCTTGGAATTACCTCTACCATCCTTCACTAATTAGTTAGTCTATGACCCTAGTTAAGATGGCCTAATTGTTCAAAGAAGACTAGGGTAAGAAATTTTAGGTGTAAAGATACTCTGTGGATTCAATGAGCTATTTAGAAACATCCATAATTTCCATTTGAAGCAATTAAGTTCCATATTTATGAGCATTCATGAAAGTTTCTTGATGGTTCTATGGATATGGTCAACCCATAAGAAGAGGTAATTAGTTGATGCTACATGAAAGTTGGTTGTTTATGTCTATTCAATGTTTTTAATAGATAAAAGTGAGGTAATTTAATGAATATGTAATGCATATACCTTTCATGGGTCAAATGTTACTAAAAATAGACTTTAACCATCATAAGGACACTCTTTGAAAGTACTTCAATGCATAGAAGACTGTTATAACTATCATGTGGAATAAATTATGGTATTTTGACTTCTTCAAGGACTTATACGCTACTCTCCTTATTTTACTCTCTATGTACTTCTATTTATTCAGTTTGAAAGGCCTAATTTGGCATCCCTCAGGCTGGCATAACAAAACTCTATTGAAATTATATCTTGTATCTTAAATTAATAAGAAAAGATTGTTGCAAACTTATTCATTGGTATTAGTGTGTATCTTGATTTTTGAATTTCATAAAATTATGAGATTCATATTCCTTTTTAGGTCTTCTCCTTTACCTAATACTATGTTGGCATCCTCTACATGTCATATGAAGTGTTAAAATGTAGAAGTTGTGTTGAAGAGTGATTTAGTTTGTAGTGTCTTATATAGACCTATATTATTTTAACTTCATGTTGTAGACCTTTTATCTAACCTTCATATTAAATAATCATGTTTAATATTATGTTAGGAAAGTCTAGTTGATAAACTATTTCCATTAGATTCATAAATGTGCTTAAGGATAAGTTAAGAGAGGATCATTGAAGAATTGTTGCATCGCCATCCCTAGTATATATTTTCCTTTTAAGTTGTCTTTCTATCTCTTTTCACCCCCAAATCAAATAGGTTTTATAATAAGAATTAAAATTTGATATATCAAGGGAGCTATCCCCATAAGCTATAGGTTTGGTCTAACTATAGGTAATCCACAACCTATAAGCTAGTCCCAAGTTAGTCCAGGTGTGAAGTAGAATTGAACATTATCCTTCATAGGGTACAACTTGAGTTGTTAACAGTTCTAGAGTGCCCAATGGGACATGCTCATTCAAGATATATGGATCATACATTTATATATTTGATAATAATAGCAAGCTTCAAAGGTTTTATAGGCAAATCTCTAGACACATTTCATGCCAAGAGTGGTTACAAAATCTTCCTCAAAAGGTAAGGAGATTAAATTTATTGAGTTCTCTTTGGATAAAGTTAATAAAAATAAATATACCAAGTCTAATCCCAATCTCACACCTCTTAATTCTCCTAATTTTTCCCAAAAAACTACTTTTTTACAAATAAATACTACTACAAATTCTACACTTCAAATGGTTATTCTTAGGAGACAAGATTTTATTCCTTTTAGTGGTTTTAGCCCCTTAAACTATAATTAATTTGATGGTATTCCTTCTTCTGACCTAAAGATCCTTCCTTATTTCATAAGAGAGAACTCAACTACCCCTATTGAGTGTATTGCAAACATAGCCAATCAAGGTTCAATACATAATGTAACCCAAGAGAATGTGGCTATGAGATTATTAGCAACTTATTTTAAGGGTAAGGCACTCCTATGGTATAAGGGTTTATCACCAACATCCATTAACACCTAGGATGAGTTTGGAGAAATCTTATGTAAACATTTTGAAGATAAGAGTGATCATCTCTCATTGGTGGAATAACTTACTACAATCCAAAGAGCCCCCCAAGAGTTTATGGTAGAATTTAATTATAAGTTTTAGAAAACTTTGGATAGGATTGCTATATTTATCAAAGCCAACCCTCATTATGCATTCTTATATTATTTTAAATGTTTAAATTTTGATGTAGTGGTTATGATACAATCAATGAGGGTAAGCACCTTACCATAAGCCTATGCAGTAGCCATAAGGGCTAAGAATTACCTAATCTAAGTAGGTAAACTCTCTAGACCACCCATGTCTTTGTTCCTATAAATTCATCCCCTTATGCCTACCATTTCTCTTTTACCATTCCCAACTAATCTTGATCAAATATATGATAACCAAGTGGATAGATTGGGTAAGATAGTGGGTCTAATTAAGTCCCAAAATAACAAGTTAGTGGCTTTGGAAAGGTAGTAAATTCCACATCACATGCCTTATCAATCACCTTATCAAGGCCCTAACCAATCCTATCAGTATAATAGACTATCTTATCAAACCAATCAATAGGGTCAAGGGAAAATTACACAAGAAATACCATATAATGCCTATAACCCTAATGCTTCTAGTAGTTCTAGAGCCTTGGTTCCAATTCATAATAATTATTCTCAAGAAGGTCAATGGTTTAGTCAATGGGATAAATCAAATAGTATGGAAATGGTTGAAAGTGGTGAGGTGGGTCAAGCATCCTTCATGCAACAAGGTCATTCTCTTCTACCACATGATAATCTATTACCTTCACAACACAAAGAATCTCCTATAGCACATGGAGACACTACTTTTATGACTCAAGCTGAGGTACCAGGTTAGTAAGGATAAAGTGGAAGAAAAACACCTTCTAAAACTACCTTTTCACATTTTCAAGAAGGTGAAAATCCTTTTGATCAAGTGACAACTAATTAGGGTCAGAATATAGCAAATGTAGACAACTTAGTTGTAGCTCACACAAGGGCCAAAAGAAGGGAAGATGGTATTGGTTTAGGTTTTGAAAAGCTAGCCACTCTACCTTATCAACCACCTCAAATAACTACCACTTAAGGTACAGCTCATAAGTCACCATCAACTTAGAAAATGTAAGATGGGAAGGGACAGAATCAAAAAGGTATTTTATACCATAGTTTACACAAGCTTTAGGAGACATCTCTACTCCTAAGTTTTAGTCCAAGGCAACCAATCATCCTCTTAGCTTTTTTGATAAAATGAAGAATTTCCATGTCTTTATCCCTATGTGAGACACATCACTTATTCTAGAACAAATGGATCTCTTATAATAAAATCTCTCCAAGCTTCATGTTTTGGACAAACAAGAAGAAAAGGTAAGTGAAATCCTTACTAATTATATTCAACTTCATGAGCCTCATGCACCAAAGGTAATTAAACCACCCCCTTTATTTTATTCAACTTCATGAGCCTCAAGCACCAAAGGTAATGAAACCACCCCCTTTCTATCTTTCATTCATTATAGGTGATTCCCTTGTACATAATTGCATGATTGATAGTGGGGCTAGTACCTCTGCCATGTCTTATCTTTTGAATCTAGCTTGGTGCCTTGTTTCCAAAGACCTAACATCATTTTCATTTAAGACCTAAATTAGATTTGTTTGAAACACTTTTTCAAACTATCAAGATTCAAATTTTCCATGAATTTGAATGGGTATCCTATTAAGACTTTAGGTGTCCTTAAGTACCTTAAGATCATTTTGGATTCTTGTCCTGACTTTACTATATCTCAATATGTGGTAGTAGTTGATCTTCCCCCTACTTTATTTTATGTTTGTCTAGGGATTTCACTACCAAAATAGGGGGATGTCTCTCTTTTAATAGGTCCTAAATGGGTTTAGAACTAGGTATGGGACAAATTTTAACATAAGGTCTGAACCTATATCTATATTCTATTTAGAATCTTATATGCCCAACTTATCAAGTGTCAATTGCACTATCTCAGATGAGGATGAACACTTCAATAACCAAAAAAAAATTGAACCACTTGAAGGTATATCAGATTTACTCCTTGATGAGTGGGTAGTATATAACCATGGTTATTATCCTTATAAAAGAATTAAATAATTATGTTTTGGTGTATATTGTATGCATGAATAAGGTGTCATAATACCAAGTCTCACTAGTACAACACAAGAGTATGAAGGAGTTTGGAATCTTTTTTTTTATGGATCTAGGTCAAAGAATGGGAGTGGAGCAAGTGTTATTCTTGTATCTCCTCTCAATCAAGGTTATTACTCTTCTCTAAGATTATAATTCATTTTTACCTCTAATACTACAGAATATGAGACCCTCATTCATGGTCTATAGTGATTAAGGAAGAGAGAGATTAAACTTCTACAAGATAAAGGAGATAATGAATTAGTATGTAGTTACTAAGAGACCTAAGTGTAGATAATAATCCACTTTTGAAGGCCTATAATCATAGATTTTGGAACCTCTTGGAGGACTTCCAAGATTTTAACATTTGCTCCATTCTTAGAGGAACCAATCAACATGCAGATTGGTTAATTGTTATTAGAGCACAATATAATATAGTTTATGGGCTTAAGGACACTAAGGAATAGTCCCAAGATAAAGTGGTATGTATGCCCTCAGTCCTTGATAATGAGGTGAGTTGGCAAGAATTTTATAGTGATAAATAAATTACTGGTTTCCTATAACATGAAGTAGAATTTTGTTTAAAGAACCAAGATAGGTGCAACATCAATATAAGGACTAGATTATCAAATTAAACTCAAATAAGTTACCTAAGGTCTTGGTAACTTTGGAGATCATATTTAATTAGGATGACCAGCTAAGTAAATATAAGGTAAGCATTTACACTAAAAGGAGAATTATGAACAAATTGTCATATTTGAATATAAACTATTCAAATTAGGAAAAGTGAATACTAAGGAGGAGAAGGAAGCCTTCATAGCATTATGAAAATAATTTATGGATGTTTTGACATGGGAATATCATGAATTAAAGTGGTTTGATCCTAATTTGGCTCAACATGCTATAGAGATAGAATAAAATGCCAAACCTGTGAGGCAAAAGTAAAGACCAATCAACCGCAAGGTTGAGATCCTTATGAAGAAAGATTTAACAAAGATTATTGAGTCCAACATAATATTTTCCATCAAAAATTATACATGGGGGGAAAATCATGTACCTATGAGGAAAAATAATGGGGAGATAATGTTGTGTGTGGATTTCAAAGATATCAACAGGGTGTCATTAAGAGATCACTACCCTCTACCATTTACGAATCAAATTTTACAAAGAGTTTTAGGTTCATAAATGTTTTCCCTAATTGATGGATACTTAGGATATAATCATATATTAGTAAAGTATCAAGATTAATATAAGACTACCTTCATAACTAAGTAGGGTACCTATGCATACAAGAAAATGCCTTTTAGACTGTCCAATATTGGAGCTACCTTCCAAAGGGAAATGGATGTGGCTTTCCAAGGGATTATAAGTGAGATGGTACTCATTTATCTTGATGATATTATTTTGTTTTATAAAATCCTAAAGGATCATTTGACACATTTTAGATTGGTGTTTGATAGGTGTAGACAGTTTGGGATCTCTTTGAACCCCAAAAAGTGTATCTTTGTAGTTCATGAAGGAAGGATTCTAGGACATGTTGTATCAAAGGGTGGAATTTATATTGATCTTGAAAGAATAAAGGAAATACTTTATTTGTCTTTTCCCAAACACAAGAAGAGATTTCAAATTTTATTTGGTAAAATCAACTTTATTAGGAAATTCATACCTAGATTTGCAAAATTGGTGAGACCACTAACTCACATGCTCAAAAAACATCAAGAATTCTCATGGATAAAATAAGGTAAAAGAAGTTTTGAGGCCATTAAATGGGCCACTAGTTAAGGTCCCACTCTCCTCAACCCTAATTTTATAAAATATTTCTTCATGTATGCCTTTTCCACATGTGATATAATTTTTTCCACTATGTGATGTAAATGTAAATATCTAACTAGGTATGTCTAACTAGGTATGTCAGCTATGTAGCGACTCAGGTACATTAAGTAGCTTTGGGCCACTTAATAATGTCAACCAATATAGATGGAATAAGGCATGAAATGGGTGTGTAACCTATATTATGGTGTCAAATGTATACAACAAAGAGAATGGCTTGGAATTTTTCATTCCATATGATCAACTAGTGTGTACATGAGCATATAAAAATAATGTGTCATATACATGCCCCCAAATTTGATATCTGAGCATATAGAATCTAGATTGATTTGTAATAATATGTATCTAGGTATCTAAACTAAATATTGGAATAGTCATGTTGTACATGATGCACCCAAATTGAGCAATTTGGTATGACTATAAGTAAAATTGATATGAATGTGAGTAAAAATGATAAATCTATAACTAAATCTATGTAAATATGTAGTGTACTTGTTATACTTTTCTAGCCAATTTAGGTTTTTATAAAATTGAGGATATTGGATAGTAGAGCCATTATTGTAAATGTGGTGCTAGTTTCCCAATTTAGGTGTTATTGTCCTTCTGGTTTAATTTCTATGCAATTGTGCTACTCTTTATGTCACTATTTTTTGAATTTTTGTAATCTCAGCGTATGTGCTGAAAATGTAATGTGAATGCAATATAAGAGCCTAATTCCTATGACAAACCCTTATGAATTCCCCTTATTTTAAGGGGAGATGTTGGACCTATACAATAACTATCCTAAAAATAAAAATCTCTAAAAAATTTGTGTTAGTTGTATCGTATATGATAACAATGTAATAATCCAATATAATGTGCATACATAACATTAGAATGTAAGATAATTTGAGCATAAGTTTGTAATGTAATATGTATGTCATGTATATCATTCATAAGGTTGTAAAGATAGATATAACAATGTATGTAACATCAAATCTGAGTAAAACTTATGTATCTACCAAAGGGGATGGGACATGATGTCCATCATGGCACCTAACTAGGAAAGGGGAGATGTAGGAGGTCCTTCATGGCATCTAAAATTAGATTGTGTAACAATCAAATACAAGTGTCATTTTATAATGCATATAATAAAGCCAACATAAAAAACACATGAGGCATGCAAAGTAGGTCAAGGGGCCATAATACAAGGGACATGGTCAAATATCACAAAATCTAAGAAAATAAAACATACAAGGACATGTTCAAATGTCTACATATGCAAGCAACAAGCAGGTTGGCTTAAAGCCACATAGAAGGACATTTTTATATGTTTATCTACATAATCAAGAAGGCACACACAAGGACATGGGCACATGTTCAAATCATACATATTATGAATATAAGTGGCATATATCTAAATAGCAATGGCATATTCAAATTCCCTTGAATAGAAGAAGCATAGAGATACAATCAATTCTAAACTAGGAAAGCTAAAAATGGAAGTATGCATGAATATGTAATACAAATTTGTGTAAGATCTAGAATGTATATATGTTAAATATAAAGTAGTAATAGCTAGTAAAAAATCTTAGTAATTGTAGCATGATCAATATCAAGATATAAAAATGTTAAAGCTAGGATGTATAGTATAGAAAGATAGAACCTAGAAATTGAAATTATGTATAGGGTGCCCCCAAATGGGTGAATGTGTCAAGTAAAGACCTATGTATTGGTATAGATTCCCCCAATGGGTAGATAATAACATGTTTGGATCAGTGTAGTTTACCTGAGTCCTATATAAATTTTCAAGCACTCGATAAGAACAAGTGAAGCATGTATGTATGATAAAACTAACTATATTAAGATAGCTAGCATATGTAGTGTCTAATAAATATAATAAATGTCAATATATGAAGGCATACAATCTATAATTTTGTGTTTTTTTAGTAATGATTTGAATGTTTTGTATTTTTGAAATATTTTATTGTTTTTGTATTTTCTAGATACAAGCTATGTATAAGAAATATGAAAAAGAAATTTGTTGATTTTTTATATGTAAAATCTCCCTAGATGAATGATGTTAAATGGGTTTTTTATTGCCTTGCCATCAAGTGAAGCTACATAATATACTTTTGGGCTAAGAATTTTTGTGACTATGTACTGTCCAAGCCAATTTGGTTTACACGTTCCTTTATTCTCTTCTTTTGAATTGCCATTTTTGATATTTTATTTTAAAACCAAATCATTAAATTTAAATTCCTTGTTGTAAACATGGTTATTGTAAGTCCACTAGATTCAATTCTAATACACCCTTAGATGCTCAATGGCTTGAATGTGCTAGGATATAATTATTCTAATTCATGGAGGCATCTCTCTTTATATTGATCATCTGTGATGAGCACTTTAAGGATACATGTAAGGATGGGATTTCCAGCTCTAGTGGGATAACTACTTTTATGCCATATACTATTGAATAAGGAATAGCTCTTTTCAGTGTGCATATACTAGTATAATAAGCCCATAGTACATAGACAAGATGATTGTGCCAATCATCACTAAATTTGGTAAATGTTTTGCTAAGGATACTTTTTATTGTCTTATTTGTTGCTTCTACTTGACCATTTCCCTATGGTTAATACAAATTAGAGAATGTGTGTTAGATTTTAAATTTAGGGAAAATTTTCTTCACTCTTTTATTCTTGAAATAGGTTCCATTGGTTGTGATGATGTCCACTAAGATGCTAAAGTGGGAAATAATATTATCATGAGGAAACGACATATATATTTTCCCTTTATAGATTTTAGTAGAATGGCTTCCACCCATTTTGTAAAATATTTTATAGTTATGATAATGAATTTATGACCTCCTATAGATTATAGATTTATCTTATCAATTAGATCAAAACCCCATAGCATGATTGGCCCTGAGGATGTGATAGGTTGTATTTTATATGAAGGGAAATGGTGTAGGTTGCTATGGCATTAACATTTATCTCATAACTTGGTATATTCCTAGCATTCATATTCCATGATTGGCAAGTAGTAGCCTTGTTTGAGCAATTTGTGTGACATCACTTTACCATTAAAATGACCTCCATATTCACTCTCATGTACCTATCTAATAGCAAACTTAACTTCTTCAACTATCAAACATCAGACTAATTGTCCATAAAAAGATATTTTAAATAAATCCCTACCAATAATGACACATCAAAGGGATTTTCACTATAGTTTTTACTTTTTTCTTATGAAAGAATTAGTTGTAATAAATTTAATTAAAAAGTTATATATGTTAGAGAACCATTCGAATGATGTTGTGTTAGGTGTGGTAACTAGACCTATTAAATCTATGAGGTCCACATGGGACACTAATGGAGATTATAATCATTTGATTGTTAAGATAGCCTAGTCTTCATCTATGTCAATGGGATTGATGATGCAGTATTGGCCATTGCATTAGCATGATGATTATCTTTACATGGGATGTTTTCAATAGATAATTTTTTAAATTGATCTTGTAGACATTGAACCATATTATTTTAGGGAATAAGGCATTCTTATTTGATTTTGTAAATATATGTAACTTGATTAATAATTAATTCTGAATCCCCATAAACTTTAATTTGTTTGATCTAGAGAGCATAAGCTTCATGAAGGCTTAAGATAAGAGTTTTATATTTTTCAATGTTATTGGTACATGAAAAACCGAGTCAATAAGTGAGTATTATTGTGTTCCCTAGTGGGTCAATGAAAATAATTCTTGCTTCAGCTCCAGATGCACATATATAACTGTCAAAGAACATTATCCATGTATCAAAAGTAGTATTATATGTTGTGAATTCATATCTAAAATCATCATTAATAGCATTTGTATCCAATAATGGGGATGTTACCAATTGATTTATAATTATCTAGCCTTTTATTGATTTTTTTAAATGATCTTGAGGTCAAATTCTATGAGTAATGTAACCCATTCTACAATACATCTAGAGATGTGGTTTTGACATGAGGAACTCTATAAGATTGACTTTTATAATGACTTGTGTCTTAATGTTAATCATATAGTTTTGGAGCTTTTGAATAGTAAATACAAGTGCCAAACATATTTTTTTCTATTATCAGATAGTTATATTCATAATCGACAAGTGTACGACTGATGTATTAAATGGCCTACTCTTTATGTTGATCACCATGCTATGTTAGGAGTGCACTAAGTGCATGATATGTCTCTAAGAGGTAAAGTAGAAGTGGCTTATCAAGTATTAGTGGAACCAAGATAGGTGGGTTTATAAAATATTGTTTGAGTGTGTAAGCTTTCTTGACATGTGATGTCTCATTCAAATTTTACGTCCTTTCTAAGTAATATGGTGAATTATTGAGTCTTATTTGGGAGTTGAGCCATAAAGTAGTGTATTGCCTAAATCTTACTTTGGAGGGAGAAAAGTTTTTTTTAAATTAGTAGGAGAAATATTCATGATTACTATGACTTTATTCGGGTTAACCTCAATGCTTCATTGGGATATTATAAATCCCAAGAGTTTACCTGATAAAAACCCAAAGATGCATTTTTTGGGATTGAGTCATACATTGTATTTTCTTAGTCTCTCTAAAATATATCATAAATCTATTACATGGTGTTGTCATTATTTTGATTTTACAAGTAAATTATCCACATAATATTTGATTGTTTTATGAATGAGATCATGAAATATATGTTTCATGTTCATTGATATGTTGCCCCTGCATTTTTAATCTAAAAGGCATGACTATATAGCAAAAATTTCCCCATGGTGTGGTAAAAAAAGTTTTTTCTTGGTCTTCTTCAACAATCTTAATTTAATTATAACTAGGGAATCCATCCATAAAAGAGATAATTTCATAGCTTGTTATGGAGTCGACTATCATATCGATGTTGGGTGGAGGAAAGTCATCCTTAGGACATGATTTATTTAGGTCTATATAATCACAAAAGCATCAGATTCACCCATTAGGTTTTATAATAGAGATAATATTAACCCATTGGGGATCAACAACTGGTCCAATGAAATTGACATTTAGGATCCATTGGATCTCATCCTTGACTAAAAGAGCAACTTTCAGGTGCATTTTTCAAAAAAAAATATTTAACTAGAATGATAGAGTGTAATCTTGTGTATTACAATTGATAGATCAATGCTAGGCATATCCAAATAAACCAAGGTGAATACTTCATGAAAATATTTTAAAATTTGATGAATATCTATATCTTCTTTATATAAGGCAATAGCCAATAGTATGATATGAGGATTGATATTTTTGACATAATTGAATTTGACTATCTCTTCATTAAGTAATGTAGATCGATCCATAGTGTATGTTGTTGTAGGGATATTATGATTTGTGTTAAGTAAAATATCATCTAGATCATCTAAACACTCACCAAAGTATACATGTTACTTGAAGAATGAAGAAACATGTTATTATGATAGAAGGAAGGGAGATCCTCGTATACCCCAAATAATTCTAAGAGAGCCTCATCATTAGCAAATTCATCTAAAGTAGGCAGATTTGGAGAAGATGTATCATTGATAAGATTAGGGTAAATAATTCAGAGTGTAGAAACATTGTTTATCATATCATCTATATATGTAATAGGTAGATAAAACATGATATGATAATAAGTATGGTGAGATTACTTAGCATTGGATATGATATCTTTATATCTAAGTCATTATCTACCTTGTTGATCATATGCTTAAAAGAGTTTAAGGATTTCTTGCTCATGTTTGCCAAGGCCCTATCCTATGTAACCCATTTTTTATAAGTATCATAATGCAAAAGGAGAAGTGAACTTATTATCATGTGCTCTAGAAGTAATTGGGGAAGTGATATGTGTGCTCTGAATAGTATCCTAGAGTGGTATTGTTAAAAAATCCATGTGAGGATTATAATTGTGTGAAGGCTTTATATGTTGACAATATTTGAATGGTTCATTATCCATAGGGAATGTACAGATATGACCACTATAGGTAAACTTTTAAAATGCATGTAAATTGGATGGAACTACATGCATATCATGAATCCATGGTCTTCTAAGTAATATATAATAATTAAGATTATTAGGTATAACTTGACATGTTGTAAGTAGAATTCTAGGCCCCAATGTAAGGTTTAGTGTGATTTGACCCAAGACTTTGTGTGTAATATTATCAAAACCTTGAATGTTCATATCAAAATAATTTGTTATGATCCACACTTATAATATTTTAAAATAATGTAGAATATAATGTAGATCCTCATAACATAATAGATATTGGTGGGCCAAGAATCCCAAATATTCAATATATGTAGAAATAGAATACCATTAAGGTAGGGCAACACCATATAATACTCCTTTAGGAAGGAATAACTCCATAATGTCTCTTTGAGGGGACAACCTCCAATATCCTCTGAAAATAAAATACCCAATGCTTACTTTCTTCCTTTAAAATGATATTCACCTTCTTTATATAGACCTCTATCTAACTAATAATGGATGGGTAACCTCCTAATCCCAATATAGGCAGACCATTAGCCAATGCACTAATTCCACAAGTTATTTTATTATCCTAATATATTAGAACCATATAACTAACTAAGAGGGATGTGTGCACACATCAGCATCTCCATCAACTCATATATATTAATATATCATATCCCTAGATACATAGTATTTTTTCCTTCCTTGACATGTTTTGTCCCCAAAACATAAGAATAAACCAAATAATGAGCACTTCAAATCATTGTAAACTTATCTACAAGATCGATCATCCAACCAGCTATATGTGATCTTGGTAGGTGATAGCTTTCCAACCTTGTTTCCAAATTCTAATGTGATACTCTAATTCCATTCATGATCATAACTCTACCACCTTGGTGTCCATCAATAATTAGTCCTCCTTTGATTCCATGTACCATATTCTGATGCGCTACTTTGATTCTATCCATGACCATATTAATTATTATTCCATGCATAGTCATAATGATTTTCCCATTGATTTCATGTTCCATAGGTCATTTTGCTATGTTGATTCCATACCTAACCATAGTAATCCTTCTTTGGATTCCATGCATAGCCATAGTTATTAAAACTCTAATTTCCTATATAGTCAAAGTGCCTATTCTTATGACACTCCCTCACATGGTTCCATGATTATTTCCTCTCATGATGATGTCAGTATCTATATACCTAAAAAAAAATTGATACTTTGACCTTATCAACCTTTTCTTATACCTCTTCCACCTTTTACTTTGGTGGTTCCTTTGTCTCTTGAGTAGATGAAATGTTTTTATTTTCTTGTATTATTTTTTCATATATGTTTTCATCTAAATATTTCACATGCTCTTCTTCACTTAATTTAATCTCATATTCATGATCTACCTTGATTGTTCTTTGTGTATTTCCAACTATGATATCCTGTAAAGTGACCTTGTTTTTCCTCTACCAAAACTTCATGAACTTATTCTGAACATTAATATTGATTATTCGTAAAGTCTTTAACCATAAATATCCAAGAGCCATATTCACATCATCCATATGTAAAGTATAAAAATATGAATGCAAAACATATTTTTCCATAATGAACTTCAAATCTTCAAACACTATAATATTCTTACCATCTACTCGAACCTCCTTGATATTCTTTGCTTGAACATGTAGATGCTTGGCCACATTCATGTTGATGAAGTTATAGTTGTTGGTAGGGTTGATGGACACAACAACCTTCTTCTTTTGAATTCATCCATGAAATTGAAAAATTGACTCAAATTTATTCAGAGCTAAATTATTTGAACCCTTATCATCCAATTCTTATTATTTTTCTTTGAGATTCTCTACCTCCTTCTACACCATCTGTACTCTCCACATTATCATTATGATTGATTTCTTATTTATCATCATCACTTGCATATTCTTCCTCATTATCATTATTTTCTTATACTATTTTTTCTTATTCATCATTTATTTCTCTTCTTCATTACCGTCATTATTTTTTTCCTCTTCTTCATCCTCTTTTTCTTTTATATCCCATCGATCTAAGAAGACCTATTTCATTTCTTCCCATGAAGAATACCTTTATGTGAAGCTCAAATTTTTAAACCAATGTTGTACATGCCTAAATAAATAAAGAGACAAGCATGTTTTCCACAAAATTATTTGAGTATGATTCTCCTTTAAAAGGCGCCACCATTTTCTGGTATCAATATCATCCTCCTATAAAAATACTTACAACTTCATGATCCATAAAAAAAACTAGGGTTCATGAAATACCCTAAAATGTCAATAACTCATTTAAAACTAATAAAAATAATCTAAAATTTTGACTGTAACTTCCCCTTATGATATTATAACTCCAATAAGAAATTTGTTAAAAAAATTTACAAATTTTGTCTTGTAGAGTGAATATATGAAAATTCATAAAATCACAATGAATCATTCAAAATAATTCAAAAAAATATGAAATGTTGAATGTGTTTCCTTTTATGTTCTTATAGGACCAGTAAAAATTTCATAGACAAATTCCTTATATTTTGATTTATATGATGAAAGTATTACAAACCCTAAAATATCAATAACTCCCTCAAACTAATAATAAAGGATAAAAATTTTTACTATGAATTCCTTAAAATATTATTCATCTTTAGTAACAAAATTGTGCATAATTTCATAACTAATTGAAATATATTTATGATTCCATAAAACTAGGGTTTTGTCGCACACAAATTACCCAAATCGAAGCTCTGATACCACTTGTTATGATCCACACTTATAATATTTGGAAAGAATGTAGAATATAATGTATATAAACACAATACAATATATATATGTGGGATAAGATGCCCAAATATTCAATACATGTAGAAATATAATACCTTTAAGGTAGGGAAACACCATACTATACTCCTTTAAAAAGGAATAACTCCACAATGTCTCTTTGAGGGGATAACCTCCAATATCCTCTTGTAATAGAATACTCAATGCTTAATTTCTTCCTTTATAATGATATTCACCTTCTTTATGTAGACCTCTATCTAAATAATAATGAATGGGTGACCTCCTAATCCCAATGTAGACCGACCATTACCTAATACACTAATTTCATAAGTTACTCCGTTATCCTAATATATTGTACACATATAATAAACTAAGGGGGATGTGTGCCACATGTAGGCATCTCCATAAACCCATATACATTAATATATCATATCCCTAAATACATATAATTATCCAAATCCTTAGCATGTATATTAAGAAGTCAAAGAAAATAGATATTACAAATGTTTAAAACTTATCCATTGTTGACTAGAACCCATTTGACACCTACCTTGTTAATTCATATTGCAGTGTAGATAGGCAAGTGTAGATCTATGATGCGCTGAGGTGGGAGATATTCCCTTTTAAACTAAATATCTTCTTCAATCTATTTCATAGTACTATTTATGGAAGCAACATAATCCAAATCAGATGTTCAAGGTACCTAAGTTTCACATAATGCAGCATATAAAATGTCTTTATATGTGTCATAAAGTTTAAGTAGATATAAATTGGAAATTGTAGTTGAATAATCACTTCTATTGTTAATAAATATATATTCATGGTTGTTTCTAACCTACCAATCTTTAGGACCACATATAGACATCATAATCTAGACCGCAGGGTCTACTAGGAGCGTAAAGTTGGTAGTAAAGGTGGGATGGTGGCTAGATCTGTGTGATAAATAAGTAGGATGTAAAATGGAGACCATTGATGTTCCCTTATGTATAGGAGTGATACTAAAGGAATCAAAGTGAACCAAAGAGCAAAAAACATCTAAGAAAGATTTGTTAATTTTAGGTGATGAAGTTGTTATTTTATGTAATGTATTCTCTATGTATTGAAATATTTGTCTTAATTAAATTTCACATAAGATAAATACAACATGCTAAATAAATAATGAAACATGACAAGCATTTTAATTGATATAAATCATCATGTAGACATTTGTCTATGTAGTTTCTGATTTCATTCTGAATTAAAGGGAACAAGCATGTAAATGAAAGTATAAAACTTTGAAAAAAAAAGTGATACACCTCTTCTATCATTATTATCATGATTATATCAAATAAAATCAAAAAATGTATGGATCTAAAATATAAATGTTGAAAATGTAAACCTTAGGGTTATCTAGGGTTAGGGTTTGTGAAATATTCAAAGTAAGTCATGTTTACCAAATGTTTTAACCTTTTAGAACTTAGTGAATGTAAATCTTATGTTTATTAAAGAGTTAATTAAACTAAATTAGATCAATAATATTCAATAAACAAAACCACTAGTTTGTTACATATTTGATAAGCTTTGATTTTTCTAAAATATTAATAAATAGTGCAAGTAAAAACTTAGCTAGAAAATAATTGAGACTGATGATCTAGGTGTTAGAAACTAAAGTGGAAGCTAGTATAAGGGTCATAAACTAGATTCTAGTGGCATAACACTTCATAAATAGTAGCATCATTATTGAAAATGTGGTAGTAGTGTCTTTATATTTGTGATAATTTCCTATATCTAGGATTATCCCAAACTTCTAGGTGCACCTGTGTCTAGATCTCTAAAGTCTATTCTTGCATTTAGAAGTCATGAAACCATATATGTTTCCTATTATGACTAATTTTATGAGAAATCCCTAATCTTTCATGTAGTTAAGGAATCAAATTGATATGAGATAAAAGTATGTTTGTTAGTAGGGTAGTCTAGACATCCTCAACACCTTGTTATGATGAAAATTGTCAACATACCAACACTCTAAGTAGGGATCAATCTCAATGTAGTTCTCTCCACCTAAGTGCTAGTGCAAGTGAAATTTAATCTATTATGATAGTGTTCATGAGAGTCTTGAATGTGACTGAGACTAGAAATCTCAGTAATCTAGGCTTAGGAGTATTATAGATGGTAGTATGTAGTAGTAGGGTTGAATAAGGATTGATAACCTTAATTGTGCACAACTTGTTATGAATTTGAATGTGTATTTTGCATCTAATTTCCATTTAGTGGTTAGAGGGATAAAATTCATGTATTTATACTATTTTTATGCTTGTGTTGGTGATAAAATAGGTCTAGGCCAACCCTAGGAGATTCTAGTTTTAAAAATATATCCATTTGGGGAAAAAAAAGGTAAAGGACATTAGCACCATTTTTGGTACACTAGTGTCATGTGACACTAGTGTCCTTATTATGGTGTTAGTGTCCAAGTGGTAAAACACTAGGTAAGGTCCAGGATCAAGAAATGAGGGTCTAGGACTATTTTAAGGCTAACTAGAGATGACGTTGGCCCACACAAAGGCTAGATAAGTGTGATAATAAGATCTAAGATAGGTTTATGGCTAATCTAGGTAAAATTAGTTTTAATTATCACTCTTAGCTCTTAAATACCACTTTTAGGTGATTACACTACCCTATTCATTCATATTTCCTTATCAGTCATAGGAGCAATCTATCTATAGGTCTAAAGTACTAAAGGAGTAGCCCTTGATTTATATTTTCCAATTTATAAGCTAGGTCATTATATGTACTTTATTATCACATATTTCACAAGTACTAAAGGATTAGCCTTTGATATATATTTTCCAAGTTATAAGCTAGGTCATTATATGTACTTTATTATCACATATTTCACCCTTGTGCACAAACAAGCCAACACATAGGGGAAAACTACATCAATTTGAGGCCTTCTTTGGAGTATTGACTATGTGTAACATAAGAATTCAAAGATGATGATTATTCAAACATTAGTAGATAAATATAAAATTAATTCAAAACTAACATTATATATGCCTAAATGTTAGGGGAGAAAATAACTAACTAAAGAACTAAGAAGAAGACAAATGAACCAATTTCACCTTCCTTAAGAGTCTTACTTATTAATTAGAATATAAACATGTTTATGTTTTATTTATGAACAATTAATATTTAGCAATGATAGTGATTTATGGGAAACATCTCCCCTTATCCACTTTGTCAATTGGCTTGGCTTGACTTGATTTGTGAAGCTTCTCTATTAATAATTTGGCATTATTTATTTGTACATAAAAGCTTGTTGAAGAATGGACATGGTTCTTATAATATAGCTTTCCAACTAACTCCAACATATGTGTGGTTACGTTTAGGTTAGGGTTGGGAGGTTGAATGCATTTATGTATTTGGGATACAGGTTGCATTTAGGAAGCATAGTTCAACATTCTTCATTTATGTTAATATTTCCAATTTTTTAGTTTGAGGCTGATGACATCATCATATTTCTTGATATTTGTTAAAATATAATTTTTAAAAATTAAATATTCATTAATTCAACATGGATTTCTCACTTAACCAATTAATTTGATTTGTTTGGTTAACTAATCTTGTTTAGTCTCTTAGTCATTTCAATAATTTGATTAATTACCATGCATTATTGGTCAAAAATGTCAATTAGTTAGGTCTTAATTTGACTAGAAGTGAATCGGTGATAGGTTATCATTGTGTACAAGGTATTACCCCAAATAGGGAAGCCTTAATGTGACTCAAGGTAATTACATCCAAAATGCGGATGATTTTGGATATTTTAGTGACTTCTAGGCTTAATGTGTGTTGTTTGTTATAAATCAATTTGATGTCCATTTAGATGTAGAAGTGGCCAAAGAGGAGTGTCTACATTTTTTCCTTTTTTAAGATGGCATTAAAAGATATATACATAATAATCTCTTCTCAAAGAAATTAAAATTTATTTAGTTATAGGTTTTAATGTTTGATTGGTGTGTTGATAATCATATTTTATTACGAGTCAACAGACATAGGCTAATGCCCCAAATAGCAATTGATGATTCCTGGATGCCCCCTCGAGGGAGAGGGCCACAAATAGTGTCATCGAACAGGCCCTTAAAAAGAGGTAAAAGACACGGTCTATAGGTAACAAAGATCTAAATAATGATTTTACCCCAACAAGGTGGATTTAATCATTATCACAATAAGTTACCCCAATAAGGTAGTTTTGATCATGATACAATCAATTTTTCCCTTGTAAGGAAGATTTGATGATTCATCAATCTAAAAAAATTACCATGTTACGTAAAATTGGCAAATGGAACTCAATCAATGAAATTAGAACATAGATTAATGATGAGTTAGAATAGGGGAATGATACAATTTTGGGGTACCTACTCTGATAAAGATACACATCCTAACTAGCATGTGATACAACTAGAAAAAATAGTGGTAAAATGGGTCTCCAAAAAGACCCAAAAACATGGTCTAGTGATAAAAATGGTCTAAAAATAAAGAAAATAAAAATAAATGTCTTAAAAAATAGATCACATAGTCAAGAATAGGACCCCTAAAATGAATGGAATGAACTTTAAGAATTTGGGGGGTGAAAAATTAACTTTTCAAGCTATATATTCACCCCTTGGGGTAAAAAATTTTCACTTTCACCTTACTAATTGAGAATTTAAATCTCTGACCTTATGAAGAAAAGTAATGAAATATGGCCCAATGAGTAGAATTGAGGCATGTGAGTACTGAGGTTTGGGAGCATATGTGACCTCCACATGATGGGCAGTCTATAAGTGAACTCCTTTCGAGTAAATTTTTCATTTATTACACATTTAATGGTAGGGTAGGGAAAAACAATGGTGATTATGCCTAATTTTAAATAGTGACTTCACTAATTTTTTATGGAAATCACTAAATCGATGATTTTGCCAAAACAAGTGAAGTCATAGTTTTTGCAAAAATGAATATGGTGGCATTGCCTAAATTGGTGGAAACCACGTAAATAGAGACTTTATCATTTATAAAAATGGTAAATTCACCCAAAAATGAAAACTAAGCTAAGTGAAATTAGGGAAACCCTCTAGGAACTTGTTAAGGCTCAAAATAAGTCAAACCTCTAGGAGAGAGGGCCACAAGGATGGGTACTTGATAGGAAAAATTGTGAGGTAAATATATCCTAACACTAATCTATTTATGGTTATAGGAGAGGCTTGAGGTCCAGACAGCATGAGAGATATGATCACATTGCCTACATATTGCTCAGATCTAGATAGAGGAGATGTATGTGTTCCTAAAGGCAATCAATCAATTAAATGTTGCAAAGATGCCCATGGTCAGATCAAATCAAGCATACTTGAGTGCATTGGCTAAGCATTAGCACTCAGAGACTTCCACTTTCCACCTATCGATAAGGGAGGTGATATTGACATTAGAGGACACATGGTGGATACTAAAGCTACCTATGAGAGCCTAGTGATTATTTTGGATCGACCCAAGACATAGTAGTAGGATTTGTTGGATAATTTGGTTAGCTACTATAACATCCCCATGTCACATGAGAAGGTCAATATTAATTTATTAGAGTTATACACAAACATTTAATTTGATGACCTACCACTTGAGGAGCCTACACTACCAATGTTAATTGATAGCGAGGTCATAGTACTGATGGTGATTGTCAATGACATATTGTTACTTGATAAGATCAGCTAATTTTTCTATATGGGCATAGGAGTGACCAGGGCCAGGATGGATGACACAAATAGGTTTACATGGGGGTCAATAGTATTAGCCTAGTTATATAGGAACTTACATGTGGTGGCTTGTTAAAGAAGTCAAAGTATTGGTGCAATGAAGTTGCTCTAGATTTGGGGATGGGAACATAAAGCTATATAATGCCTAGTAGGGTATAGATTGGTATAGATCCCATAGGATCTAGTATCATATGAATATGCCTAGATAGGTGTAGGGCATAAAGGACATTGTGGAAACATCTACACTGATACATAGGATCTAGTATCATAAGAATAGGCTTAGATAGGTATAGGATACAAAGGAAATTGTGGAAACATCTACCACTATCAGTGGATTATAGATGATTTGACAATTGTATATTTCACTTGATGTCCCTATTTGGTACTATAGATTTAGTGGAGATTTGATAGATGGTACATGACCTACATGACTTCCTAGTGTTTTTTGATAGGAAAGCATGCACATGTTATAGAGGAGTGCAATATAAATTAGGTGTTATGGTATTTTTGGATGCTATAAGATGTAATTAATGATCCTTAGTGGTTTGCACATAGTACTTGGTAGATTGATTGAGCTACATCAGTGATTTTGAGGAGTATAACTATAGGTAGTTATGGGATATTACCATAGATTCAATGGGCTTATGGGGGATACCCCATAGATGTAATTGTGATGTTAGCCTATGTTATATGGTAGGCTTAGCTTTGTATATATATACATATATATATATATATATATACATATATATATATACATATATACATATATATATATATACATATATATATATATATATGTATATATATATATATATGTATATATATATATATGTATATATATATATATATGTATATATATATATGTATATATATATATATGTATATATATGTATATATGTATATATATATATATATATATATATGTATATATGTATATATATATATGTATATATGTATATATATATATATATATATGTATATATATATATATATATGTATATATATATATATATATATGTATATATATTGACATAGGCTTGATAGGGAGAAGCTCAGGGTGGGGCTTAGGTTGGGGATGAGATGGAGGTGGATCAGGGTGAGGATGAGATGGAGGTATGTTTGGGTGGATATCAGGGTATTGGTCAAGTAGGTATACATATATAACTAGGCTAGGTAGGGCCATTAGGGACACAGGTAGATCCAAGCCAGACAAAGCCATCATTGACTCATGTAAATAGGGACACAACCCTACTTGAGGAGGAGATCATTACCAAAGTAGGTGATATTGAGAGCCTAAAGAGGAGAGTGGGTCAAATAAAAGCATAGGTTGCTAGAGATCAGGCTATAGTAGAGAGATATTAGGCTAGGGTAGATGTTCATAGTCTCTGACATGAGTTAGATGAGGAACAAGGAGTATATATATATATGTATATATATTGACATAGGCTTGATAGGGAGAAGCTCAGGGTGGGGCTTAGGTTGGGGATGAGATGGAGGTGGATCAGGGTGAGGATGAGATGGAGGTATGTTTGGGTGGATATCAGGGTATTGGTCAAGTAGGTATACATATATAACTAGGCTAGGTAGGGCCATTAGGGACACAGGTAGATCCAAGCCAGACAAAGCCATCATTGACTCATGTAAATAGGGACACAACCCTACTTGAGGAGGAGATCATTACCAAAGTAGGTGATATTGAGAGCCTAAAGAGGAGAGTGGGTCAAATAAAAGCATAGGTTGCTAGAGATCAGGCTATAGTAGAGAGATATTAGGCTAGGGTAGATGTTCATAGTCTCTGACATGAGTTAGATGAGGAACAAGGAGCATGTACATAGATAATATTTTCTAGGGTTGTGTTGGAGATCCTTTGGGCTAAGGATGAGGCCTACTATTATCAACAAGCTTATGAGACATGATTCCCAGGGACCATTAAATCCCTACATTTGAGGTTTTGGATGCATAGATAGTTGGTAGTAGGTCCTCTTGATCAAGATCGAGGATACATGATAGTGGCCTTAAGATAGTCAGTTTAGTAGCCACAACTACCTCCACCACTAGGCCAATGAGGCCACCACCTCCCATAGGATCTAGGGATTTTTAGAGTTAGATTTGATGTTGTATAACTCTAACTTTTTTGTAGTTTTGCACTATGATATGTATATAGTCATGATGTATATTCTTTTTTTCAAGATATGTGACATTCATACTTGGTTTATGGATTTGTACATGGAATTTTATTCTTTTGACATACATGCAATGCTCTTTAATTTCTTTATCATGATGTGTTATGACATCATGTTTATGATCTGAAATATATAATTTGAAATGTTGATATTTAATTTTAGTTCACACATGTATATGATAGCAAATGTGTTTTATGTTTCTTCATTTACTTTTAGCATGCCATGTATATGAGATGTTGAAATGTTATTATTTTCTCATGTTTATGACTTGTAATATATGCTTATTCGTAGATTCATATCATCATTATCACATAGTATAGTCATTATTATTTTGTTATTATGCATTTGGTTTTGTTTGGGTATGTCTATTGTGAACAAGGGGAAATATTATTGGCACTATTACTTGATAGATCTTTTGGCCTAATTTTATTATATCACATGACATTATGCATCATAGTTATAAACAAACCATAATAATAATGTATGACATATGCATGTAAAATCTTAATTTAAATTCAAATACAAACTACTTGGCTATTAGATATGATCAATCAAATCCCAAGTGTAAATATAATGCAATAATCTAAGTGTAGGTGTAAATACAAATACTAAAAACTCAAATACAAGATATAAAAAATCAAGACTTAAGTGCAAACATAATGTGATAAACCTATGACAACTGAGGAGAAGGGAGGCACAAGAAAATAAGCAAGTCATCAAAAAATTAAAATAAACAAAATGAACAAACAAAAAGAAAACCTAAGTAAAGAAATAAAGAATAAACTAAAGTCAATAAACACATAGAAGGTAAATAACATAAGTAAGAAATAAACAAACACAAAGCACCTAACTAAATGGAAAATAAAAACCTATCTATGGCATAAATAAACAAATCAATCTAAGTAAAACTAAACAAACAAACTAATATAAGGCAAATACAAATAAATAAACTACACTAAGGCTAATGCAAATAAACAAATAACTCTAAGATAAATGAAATAAACAAACTAATCTAAGGCTATAGTCATATTAAATTTCACTTGAGTGCAGTGAGTGTTACTTGAGACCATTTAACCCTTAACTTAGCCCTAGACCTATCTCAATGTCCAATTAAATCCTTGTCTAGATTTTGTGTTGGTATTACACATCCTTAGACATCCCAAAATCAATGCAAGACTTTCCCCTAGGGATCAATCCCCTAGTGTTATAGGTTCTACCACCTAGACACTAGCATGTTTCTTTGGATACTAGTTCATTGTGCTAGTGACCAAGGTACCATGCTAGTGCCCCTTGCTTAAATTCAACCCCAATGGATATGTTTTCAATTATTAAGACACATAGGATTAGCCTAGACCTATTCCACACTCTGTACAAGCACCAAATTAGTATAAGTACATGACTTTTATCCCTTTACCCACTATATGTAAATTAAATTAAAAAACCCATTAAAAACTCAGAATAAGTGGTGCATAATTGAGGTCATTAATCCCTATTTTGCCATGTTTTTGCATGCAATCATCTACATCCAAGATAAGCTTAGATTACATAGCTTTCCAGTCTCAAGCCCCACTCAAAGCACTCAAATTGACACTCATACTAGCATTCAATTACACTAGCACTTATATTGGGATAAATACATTAGGCTTTATCCCCTCTCAGGGTATTGGTATGTATGAAACTCTCAACACATTGGGGTGTTGAGGACATCTAGCCTACCCAACTAACATCACACTTTTAGTACTTGTGATTTTCAAATACCCTAAAAACATGTAAGTCTACGTTTTTCTTACAAATTAGTCAAAAATAGTGTATAGATAGTGAATTGGGGCATGTCCAAATAGGCACAAGTACAAGCAGATCAGACTCAGCCAAAGGTGCACCTAAAATATCATAATTTTCTACACATGGACACTAGCATGGCAAGGAGGACACTAGCATAGTGTGCTACTATCCATGAGGTTTTTTGACACCTAGATCTTATTTATGGCACTTAAATTAACTTATACACTAGTTTTCAACCCACATATCATCTATCTCAGTTAGTTTCCATATAAGTACTTATTTATGTCATTCATTGCTATTTTTGAAAATATCAAATTAGGTAAATTCTTGCACAAATTAGTGGTTGAATCTATTGCATATTAATTCCTTGATTTACTATACTCAGACCCTTTAACAACCTAGAATTTACATTTACTAATTCCTTAAAAATTAAATCATTTAGTGAACCTAACTTCTAACAGTGAAAAAAATCATAACCCTAGGTTTTCCTTTTAGGACCCATATTCAGATTTTAGATCCCTATATTTTTTTATTTGTATTTTATATAATCATGATAATAATGACAAATACAGTTTATCACTTTTTAATGTAAAGTTTTCTAGCTTCTCTTACAGTTTGTTTCCTTTAATTTGGAATGAATTCAAAGATGGCATAAACACATGTATATGATGCTTTCAATTAGTTCAAATATATTTCATATTTCATTATTTATCTATCATGTTGTCTTTATCTTATATGGAATTTAATTAAGAAATTCTTTACACACATAAAAGATATAGTACATAAGATAATTTAAAAACTACCTAAAATTATCAAGTCTCCTTTAGATACTTTTGGCTTTTTAGTTCACTTTGATTCCTTATCCATCATTACTAGACATAAGAAAACATCGGTTCTTTTGCTTATCTCTCCTACTTCTTGACCCTACACATCTAGCTACTATCACACATCTAATACCAACTTTATGCTCATAATATACCTTGAAATCCATGCTATAATGTCCACAGGTGGTCCTAAAGCATGAAAAGTTAGAAAAACCCATGGCTATAGTTATATCAACCAAAATAGTGTTCTTTCAACCACCATTTCCATTTTAGAGATCCTATAAAATACTGACACATACAAAGATATTTTTTATGAACCACTCCATAATATTAAGGTGCCTCACATAGCAAATCCAGATTATGTTGCTTCTATAATCAATACTATGAAATGGACTTAATATAATATTTCATTCTAAAAAAAATATCTCCTACCTCAGCACATCATAGAATAACACCTACCTCTCTACATTGCATTGTAAATTAAAGAGGTGGGTGTCAAATAAGTGTTAGTTAAAAATAGATCATGGTTAAACATTTTTAATATCTATTTTCTTTGGATTCTTAATATACATGCTAAGTATTTGGATCCCTTTGATATGAACATCCTAGGGTTTGATAATATTCCATGTCAAGTTATGCCTAATGATATTAATTACAATATCTTGCTTGATAGACCTCAGATTCATGATATGCACATAGTTACATCAATTTTACATGCATGTTTAAATTTCAATTACAAAGGCCATATCTAAACATACCCTATGGATCAAGAACCATTCAAATATTTTTAACATACAGAGCCTTCATACAATTATAATTCTCACATGGATTTTCCTACAACACCTCTCCAAGCCACTATACACAGCTCATGTATAACTCCCTTAGACACCTCTAGAGTACATGATAATAGATTCACTTCTCCATTTTCATTGAGATATTTCAAAAAAATGGGTTACATAAGACATGGCCTCAAAAAACATGAATAGGCAATTCTTAATCCTATTGAGGCATATGGTCAACAAGGTAGGCAATGACTTGAATACAAGGATAACACATCTAATGACAAGTCTCCTCACCATGTTTCTCACCATATAGTGTTTCCTCCATGAATTCCACAAGTAGATTCTATACTAAATCATTTTTCCACACTTTTAATTGTTTACCCTAATCTTATTGATGATACCATTTCTCTAGATTTACCTACTTTTGACGAACTTGCTAATGGTGAAGCTCTCTTAGAATTCATAAGGATATATGAGTATTTCCATTATATCATAAGAACAAGTTTCCTCATTTGAAAAATGCCCAGGTATACTTTGGTGAGAGCTCAAACACTTCAGATGATGTTTCACATGACACAAATGCTACCATCCATACATCACCTTACACTATTGATCAAACTACATCACTTAATGAAGAGATAGTTGAATTTAATTATGAAACTGACATTGATCCTCATATTATATTATTGGTTAACACATTTTATAAATAAAAATATATAGATATTTGATATATTTTAAAGGACTTCCCAAATAATTTTTCTTGTACTTACTCCAATATGCCTGACATTGATCCTTCAATCATAGTAAATAGGATCACACTCTATCTAGATGCAAATCTGATTAAACAAAAAAATTGAAAAGTGTATCCCAAGTTAGATCTTGTATTCAAAGATGAGATCTAGTGGCTTCTTGATGTTGATTTCATTCAACCAGTTGCTCATCTATAATGGGTTGTTAACATTAGCCTAGTTGTTAATCATAATGGCCAAATTTGATGTTGTTTTGATTCTAGAGACTTAAACAAAGCATGTCCTAAGGATGATTTTACTATGCCAACATTAATATGATACTAGACTCCACAATAGGCTATGAAATACTCTTTTTCATGGATTTTTTTTTGGTTATAATCAAATCAAGATAGTTAAGTAAGACTAAGAAAAGACTTCTTGTACCAAACCATAGGGTACTTTCTCTTATATAGTCATGCCTTTTGAATTAAAGAATATAGGAACAACATGCCAATGAGATATGACCCATATTTTTCATGATCTCATTCATAAGCTAGTTGAATACTATGTCTATGACTTACTTAAGAAATCAAAAGAGTGATAACACTATGTAATAGATTTATGACATATTTTTGAAAGATTGAGATAATACAATGTATGACTAAATCCTAAGAAATACATCTTTGGGGTTTCATCCAATAAATTTTTTGGATATATAATATCATAACATGTCATTGATATTGATCCAAAAAAAATTAAATCCATAATGGACATGCCTCCTCCTACAACCCTAAAGTAACTTCGATCTTTACAAGGCAAAATTTAGACAATACATTATGGCATAACTAGCAGATAAGACTCACTCATTCACTAGGTTACTTAAGAAGGATACATAATTTTAGTGGGATATCATACATCAATAAATCTTTGATGCACTTAAATAATACTTGTTAAACTCACCTATATTGGTACCACTGACACCTGACAGGCCACTTCTCCTCTACCTCTTAATGACAGATCATGCACTCGATGCACTCTTCATACAACATGGTGATAAACATAAGGAGTGATATATTTACTACATTATTTGTATACTTTTTTCTTATGAATAAAATTATCTAATAATTTAAAAACTATGTTTATCACTTGTATTTGCTACTAAAAATTTTGAACACTATATGATTAACAATGAGACATAAGCTATTACAAAAGTAGATCCTAAAAAGTTTGTTATGTCAAAACCACATCTCTCAGGCTATATCACAAAATGGTTCATGTTACTCATAGAATTTAACCCAAATATTATGTTACAAAAATTAGTAAAGGGATAGATAATCATATATCAATTGGCAATAGCACCACTATTAGACATAAATCCTATCAATGATGATTTTTGTGATGACTTCACAGCTTACTATAAACACCTAAATCTGACCACCGATAACCTCTAACCAAGATTTTGACTAATTTCCACCAAATTGCACAATTTGGCCTAAAAATACTAAAATGCATTAAATGAGTTGAAATTGATATATTCAAGTGTCGATTTTGACTAGAGTATCATTAAATGGGGTAATGTAATTTATAGACCAGCTAACTTTGATCAGATCATTTTGACTCAAAATATCAATTTTGCACCTAGGTGATCTAGATTGCTCTTTTATATCAAATCTCTTACACAAGACACGTGCCTTTGTTATTTGGTGTTGGTAACGTCCTAAATGGGATAATGGATCCAATGCATCTAACATTGACTTCCAATTCTAATCCAGTAAAATTTTGGACCAATAACAAGACATTTGACCAATTTGATTAATTTGTGCACCAAGATCCAAAATTTGCACCAAAGTTGACTAAACATGTTTTATGCTAATTAAATAAAATTAGGGCCTTAAGTTAATTTTCCATGGAACTTGTTGAATAAATCTTTATTGGAAATTGATTTATATTAACTATATCATTAGGTGGCATCATCATATGGGGTGGCATCCATAAGCCATAAATACATAAAATATCAAGATTAAGGGTCTCCCATGCCTCATTAAGACCCTCCATGCCTATTCAATTCCCCTCTATCCAAAATATTAATGGAGATACTTGTAGAATGAATTTCATAATTAGATTTATTCATGGCCACACATCTTAATCTTGAGATGGACGGTCATGGTTGATCCTCAAACCATTCCAAAAATATATAAGATGTCTTTCCTATTGAATTTTAAGCTCTCACATGCCAAATTTATACTTATAAATTGATTTTAAATATTCATGCAAATTAGTTTTATAATGTCCAAATATTGAGCCAAGCCAAAGACACAAGATGCCAAGGAGAGATGGAGATAACCAAGCTTTAATTGATGACAAATTCAAGAGAAAAAACTAGGTAAGCCACTACAACAATAATTTTGGAGCATACAAGGAAGGTGAAATTAAGGTTTCTTTTGCTTTTTGGTTGTGTTTTCTATTCATGTTTTGTTAACTAAGCTCCCCCTAGTAACTATGCCTAGATATGTTATGTTATTGTGTTTATTTCAATTTTGATTTAATTTTTGAAACTAACACCAAACTAACCATACTCTCTTGATTCAAATTCCTATTCTACATAATGGCACTTCCAGTGGGACTATCTTCATGAGAGTGCAACCCACAAACTTTTTTGTATTTCATAATTTAAAATTTTTTTTTTTTTTGCTTTGAGTAAAAATGGCCAATAAATAACTCATAACTTTTTATTTAATTAATATTTTTTTCTAAATTTTTTTATTAATATATCTAAATATGTCATTTATTTTCTCTAAAAATTTTAAAAAACAATTCTTTATATTTTAGTAGTTATCACTGTTTTAGTGACTGTCACTTTCTATTTTTTATTTTTGGGTAAAAATAGTTAGAATAAAATTAATAACATTTTTTATATTCACTATTTACACCTAAAATTTTTTACTTAAATTTGCCCTATAGTTATGGACAACCTCTCAAAATTTCATGGGAAACTGATCTATATTTTAAAAGTTATGTTAAAAATGCTAACTGTAGGATTTTATGTTTTATGTGCAAGCTTTTATGTGTTATGGTTATTTTATTTTTAGCCTTCTAATTTGTTGTTTTCAGGTGTTCATATATTTAATATTATTTTTTTAATATTTTCTTGATATTTTTTCTAACCAATTCTAATCTAACACATTTTCTTTCTTAAGATTTTGCCTTAGGGTTGACAGATTTTGCCCTTCAAGGTTACTTACCTCATTTGATAAATGTACTTCAAGACTAAACAAAGCGCTAACATTTTTCTTGTAGGATATACATGGAAATTCATCTAAGAAAACTAAATCAGTGCCTTTCACACTTCATTTGAGTGTTTTAAAATGAATAAGGAACTATGTTTTTGAGCTTGATGAAAAATTTAGATGCTTAAGTGAATGCTTTGATAATTATGCTTTCATAGTTACAACATAAGACCAAGGGGTCAAAATAACACCAACTAATCTTTGGTTTGGTGCTTGAAATTATACACACTAGTCAATTTTTATTTTCAATATTTGTTTGATTAAAACTTATTTGGCAAAAATAATGTTTGTGCATGTATGTTCTTCCATTTGTCCCCTTTAGGGAACCCTTGGAATCAAAAGAACCATCCTTATTGCAAAAAGTGTAATCCAAGGCTTAGAAAGAATGTCATCTAAATCACTCCCCAATAATTCATCATAGTTTGGGTGACCTTTAAAATGACCCTAAAATCTTTCTTTTTATGTCTTTCATTTCATTGCATCTTAGTTTGCGAGGGGGACATCATTACCACCAACGAGTTCTTTAGGGAAGCTTTGACCCAAGGTTTCATCTCCCAAGATTGACTTCACCCACTCTCACTAGGATTAGAAGGTTTCAATGGTCAAACCACCTTCTAGTGATATATTTACACATAAGATGTATTTATACTTTAGACATCATACTACACTGAGCAAGAGATGGATGTAGTGGTTACAAAAAGGACTAGACCTTTTTGCAACAAGCCAAGTGCTGAAGACCCAAAATCTATGCTTTTCTTGCATCAGTTGATGTGAAATTCATTGAGAAATTGATTCCCCTAGAGATGTTTGAAAACTTTTATATCTTAGATAAATCCCCACTTGTCACAAAAGTATTGTTGGTGCAAGGTGTGCCTCAAGATCCGTCACAGTACTATAATTTGAGATAAAGGGGTTGTAAAAACCTTACTATATAATACACATTTACTTTTGGATGAACATTTAAAATCTTTTCAAATGACGTATTTTGATGTATTCCAACAATACCAAGCAACCTTGTCAGTTTAGGATATAAGAACAATTAATTAGTTGGTTTTGTCCTAGATTAAATTTTTGTTTGGAGTCAAAACTTAGTATGAACAAACAATAAAAACCAAAACACATAATCCTCATTTTCATTTGAACAAAGAGGCATTAAGTTTCTCACATGAATCATCAATTTTCCTTGTTCAAAGTTCATCAAAACTTAGAGTCATATCATCCACTTTGGCATAGTTATGCTGCCTAATTGAGTCTAGACCTTTGCTAAATTTTTTTTAAGTCCTTCACTTATAATCTAAATTCAAAATTGCACCTTCATAAGTACATAGGGTTGATGTGTTAAGTGGATTCATTTGCACTAAACTTTAGGGAACTTAGGTTCAATTTCTAATTTAGGTCGAAGGTCGTTTAAGACTCATAATCATTATCACCACTTGATAGACTTAATTCATTTCGTGTTAAACATGTGCACTTTGAGTCTATTCACTACAACATTTTGAGTCAAGAAAGGTAGTTTTATGCTATCAAATTTATGTGAAACTACCTTTGTCTTAGAGAGTTTTTGAAACAAGCATTTTGTCACATCTTTTAAGTAGTCTAGCATTGTTACACTGCCCAAAACATTTTAAATATTGTTTCATAGGCCCTCTTACGTAGAGTTCAAATTTGTTCCCACATTTTCAAACCAATCCGAGTGTACCTTTATGAACTTTTGTCTAGCATAGTTACACTTTTCACTTTTTCCTAGCTTATTTGTCAAAAGAACTAAATTTTATACCATTATTTGTGAGAAAACAAACTATCTCTAAAGTGCCTTTTGTTTCATACTTTATACTATTTGATCAAGTCCATGTCCAAGAATGGAATTCCTAGTGTTTGTTAGAAGTGTTTCAAATGTGTTAGATTAAAATTTTCATCTATTTCAAAGTCTATTTTTAACCACCATTTGGCCAAGGGTCATAGTGCATGCCTTATTTTAGCCTAGCTTTTGACACCGTGTTTTGGCCGAAAGACCTAGCAAATTTTAATTTCATAGATTAGAATAATTTGAAACACTTCAACCTTAGCATTTGACATTTTAATTCTTAGTTCATTTACTTAATCTTTTTGTTTAAGACATGTAATGTTAGACACTTAACGTTAGCTTGTGTTATCACAAATCTTTGTATAAACCTTTTGATCTTTTTGATGAATCTAGACCAAGTTTGAACATCATCTTTTTAGACAGTGTCTTTTCAGACTCCCTTTATCATAAAGCATTGACTATGGATCCCAACATGTACTCTTACACTCGTAGTGGACTCATGTTTAATCCAGGGATTAGTAATGTGGTTACACAAGAGTAAATGGTGCAAGACCCCTATGCAGATAATATTTCTTATGATATGGATCCTTATTCCTCTTATAATACTCAATTAGGGGCATAAATCCAAGATCCATTGGCTAACTATTTTATTAATACACCACCTTATTTAGAACATGACCAAGAACAAACCACATAATACCTAACTATAATACCCACAGTTGACAAAATAGTTCCTCAATAGTCATGATTTACTAATACACCTTCCACATATGATCCATTTTTATTTTAGCATCATTTGTTGGAGAATAAAGATGATATTTTGGTTCCATCCATAGAGGTAGGGGCCAAGTTTATGGTAGACTTCCCTCATGAGAATTTGCCAAGCGTATTAAGAATGCCCCACAACATAATTTATGATAAATAGGCTTCTTTTATCAATACTTTGGCTCTAGTCCAAACAACATATCAGGACCCTAATATGCCTAATAGAGAAAAAAACCTCATAAAATACCAATTTAACCAAATGTAGATGACATATCAAACCTACCTAAATCTAGCACATAATTTCAATCAGATGACCATGGTTAGTAAACCTCTTATTGACTTAGTTCATTCAATAGGAATTTTGATAGAGTTAACTAGTCTAGACAATCAAAGTTTAGATCCATTCATGCATAACACTTCATTCGATAATTTATTTCATACCCCAATAATTGAAGAAGTCTCTTCTACTTCTACATAGCATAGTGGCCAAAATATAGTGGATAATGCGCAAGAAACATCCAATCCACACCAAATTAGTGTTCATACACAAGTATCTATCCAACAAAATGTGCCTTTAGTTAACACTACAAGTGGTTCTCAAAATTAGGTAGTAAGAGTTTCTACATCCTAACCTTAACTAATTGCTTCATCAAGCATGCAACCAACAAAATTAGGTAGTCAACCAGCAACCAATGTCGTGCCTATAAAACAAAATGTGATGAATTATAATCTTCTTCAACAAGTGACAAGTAGTATTCCATAATAAAAATCACAATCTAATGTACCAACACAATAGAGGTTGAATATATTACCACCTGAATAAGGGCAACTAATGTTTCACCTCGTCAAGTAGTGGCAAATGTACCTATTTAGTCATAGACTAGTGTACCAATCCAAAATCAAATGATGACTATCCAACAATGTGTAAATATAGGTCAGTGATAGATGCCATATCTTCAACATCTATTCACTTCCCAACAAGGATTAATACAACAAGGAGACTCCCATGTTTCTCAAGTACCTACTAGGCAACAATTGGTTCAAAATGTGCCATAAGTTCAGAGATAGGGTTTTGGTTCACAAGTTTCCACTCAATAGAAAGGTTTGATTAGTTAGAATCATGTCCCTTTTCAACCACAATAGGCATAGTGTAGTTATACCCATCCATCCCAACCACAAAATCCTCCAAGTCAAACATTTATGGCCCACCCAAACTAGAATATCACACAACCAAATGTACAATTTCAAGTACATCCTAATCCACATATATGTATTCCTGGTCCATTTCCCAACCAAACCAACATACCCCAATAGATATCTCCATCATACCATGGTCAAAGTGTCCCACTTATGACCTCTCAACCATCTACCCAGGCTAATGTTCTCCCTCAAACCAATGTTCCCTCCAGTTTCTTAGCCCAAGAATTGCAATAAATGAAGGATGCAATTGTTGCCATTCAAGCTAAGAAACACACTAAAATTTTTAAGTTGGATGGCATGTGTTTTTATCTATTCAATATAGATTACTTACAGATACCATTTCCTCTAGGATACGAATCATTGAAATTTGACAAATATAAATGGAAAGGCGACCTTAAGGCCCATTTAAATGAGTTCTTTGTCACATGTCAACTAGTGGCATATAGTGATATATACCTTTTATTGTTGTTTCCAAGGAGATTGGTTGAACAAGCATTGGAGTAGTTCTTCAAGTTTCCCAAAAATTTAGTAATATATTTTGATGATCTTTTTGATAAGTTTGTGTAGCACTTTTCATATAATCTTGAACATGATATTTCATTGGTTGACTTGACACACGAAAGAAAAAAATCCAGTGAGAGTTTTGCAAGTTATCTACAGTGATGGAGAGCCCTTACAAGTCCATTCACCCATAGTTTACCAGATAAACAACTATCCACTGTGTTTACTAAAAATTTGTATAGTGAGATAGCTTATCATTTGAAACTACAATGTGTGCATACTTTTAAGAAGATCATCGACGAAGGATTTTTTATTAAGTGAGCCCTTATTAATAAAGGGATCATCAAGATTTCTTCAACTAATCAGAATCAAGGTACCAATCAGGGAAGTGGCCAAAACCAACATCTAATTCAAGTGCAAGAATCACAACCAGCACAAGCCAATAACCAAGATAGACCAAAGTAATTCATCCAAAATAGGAATGTTATGGGTAATAAATTGAGTCACATCATGTCCAAATAGTGTAAACATCATTTACACCACCTTTTCAGCTTACTCCTACCCGATAACCTCTCTAACCAATGCCATAAGCACAAGAACCAAGACCTGCACAACAAATGCAGTAACCTTTACCATTAAAAATCCCTCTTTTGAGAAGAATTATGCCTATTCATCATGTCTTTATAGAACTGAAAGAACCTATCGAATCTATATTTTGCAAACTTGCCATTGTTAATCTAACTAGTTGGCCTATACTAAAGCATTATCTGCAAGGCATTCTTTATCTTGATTTGGTACCATGAAATTGAATTTTGTGAATATCATCAGGTCAATGGGCATAATTTACAAAAATGTGTGCAAATCAAGCATTTGATTGAGAATATGTTGGAGAATGGGGAGATAACATTGGATAATGGTGCTTCCACCTCCAATCAAACTCTTGGGATTTATCAAAACCCCTTTTCCCAATATAACACCTAACATAACACCCAGTAGAACAAACAACATCAAAATAATAGATAAAACTAAGGTCAAAATGGTAGCAACCAAAAAATCTACCATGTAGTTGTACATGACTACAATAGGGTTGTAGGTCATATTATAGGGGGTAGCATTAATACCATCTCTATTAATCCTAGACCAAGCACTAATCAATCTAGACCATTGCTAAACAATACCACTCAGCTAAATTACATGGATAATCCTTCTTTGACTTAGGATTGCACATAAGCAAACTAGAAAATTTGGACTTCCACTTTTGGACCTTATACTGATAACTCACCCTTTTAACATGACCACATACAAGTGCATCAGTAATTAAGACTTGTCATCTCTGGTCCCACACCATTCCCCACATTTGTTAGCAATCATGGTCCAACATCTAATCCTAATTATGTAATCACAACTTAGAGGTCAAATATTACAATCCCAGGCCCATAACCATCTACCACTTTGCCTATTATCCAACCAATCATTTAGCCTTAGAATAAACCATTCACCATTGACCAAGATAAGAAGTTTTATATTATGAAACAATTATAGAAGACACTAGCATAGATCTATATTTTAGATTTGTTGCAAACATCAATAATCCATAAGAACATTTTGAGTGAGTTTTTAACCCAATCCACTATTTCTAGTGACATATCCCCTCATAAATTTTAAGATTTGGTTGGACACCTAGCTCTAGCCCAGCAAGTCACATTTAACCAAAGTGATATGTCTTCCCTTGACCCACTCCATAATAATCCATTATACATATAAGTTTATATAAAGTGGCATAAAGTGAAACATGTCCTTATAGACAATGGATCAGGCCTCAACATAGTGTCTCTAAAGCTCATCAAGCTTCTTAGGTACATAATGGTAGATCTCTAGATAGAAATGATAATAATTAACACTTATGATAATCAAGAGAGAGAATCACAAGGCACCATTAGCTTAGTAGTTATCATTAGGCCTTTTACCCATGATACACTTCACCATCTACTTGATCTTGAGTTATAATATAATATGCATTTAATAAGGCCTTGGTTATATGAGATTTGTGAAGCCCCATCAAAGTTGCACCAATGTATCAAGTTCTCTCACTCAAGGATGAAAGTAAATATTCTAGGAGATTTACACCCATATGAGCACTGCAAACACCTCAAGGCTAAGTTTCACAGCTATAATTATCAATACGGCATGAATCTAAGTTCTAAGTAGGATAAAGGTAAATCCATACTTATTGATCCTCCATAGGATAATTGCATAGAACCTAATACCTTGGATTACCTTTCCCACATGTTGCCTCCTAAAGCTTCTAATCATTTCACCATTTCAGATAATGGTCCAGGGGAATATGTGACGCATGATACCTTTTGTATTTCCAATATTCCTTAGAATCCAAAGACCTTTGGATGACCTAAAGTTACCCCATGCATGCATTAGCAAAAAATGAAAAAAAATAAGGGACTTGTCATGTTTGTACCAGCATCTAGCCTAAAACTAGACACTCTTGAAGGGGATGAATCACAGTTGTATAATGACAACCAAGATGATTGTTACAAGATCACCAAGTATCCTATTCTAAATAGGTTCATAGAACATCAAGATTATGAAGGAATAGGCCTTAGACTAAATCAATAAGGAACCATTGAGCTAATTTCCATGATTAAGTACAAAATACCTTATAGACTTGGATTTAAACTTCATAGGGGTGACCCCACATATCTTATTCAATTTTTATCATCGATGTCTAGTGATGATGATATCAATAGTGAAGCAGAATATGATCATAGCCTCACCTTTCATGACCTAGCTGAGACTAGCCTATTTGATAACAATGCCATTTGTACCTTTGCTCCAGTCATTCATCACAACCCATTACCACTATACTATCCCTAACTGATATATTGGGACCAACAAGAATCGAATTAACTAATTGATGAGTTTTATAATGATGAGGCATTCTATGAATTTTTAGGCCTTAGAGACAATGTTCCATTGGGAGATCATAAATCAAGATTCTCAATTACATTGGATCTTGAAGCCTATTTTGGAGAGCAGGTGAACAGCCTTAGCCAAAAATAAATAAATAAAACATTGAAGTCCCAAAGTTAAAACCTCTTTGAGGCACTTTTTGACCATGGAAAAAGTAAAGATAAAGGTCAGTCTAGTGGTGAAAGCCTATTTCAGGCACCATTAGATGTGGGTGTTCATTCTTCTTTAAATTTAGACTAGGAGACCACCAATGATGCATTTGTCTATAGATTTGAGTTTAGTTCTGAACAACAAGTGTTTGATCAAATTATTTAAGAATTTTTTACTATTTTTGTCACATGGCTAGATCTTCCATTAGGGGACTCAAATTCATCATGCCCAGGAGAAGTTAAAGAGCAAGTCTTAACAGAGGAGCTTGATATAGTCCAATAGTTCAAGTCTTTGCCTACTATCCTAAAATATGACTTAACCCTTCTAGTTCAAGATATAATAGAGGTAAACATTAGGACTCCATCAAACCCAAAATGGATAAAATTAGGTTCATTCCTCACTAAGGAGGAACAAGAAGTCTTTATATCTCTATTGAGATAATTTATAGATATATTTTCATGGACATATTTTGACATACCAGGTTTGGACCCTGCCTTGGTTTTACATCACCTTGTGGTAAATCTTGACACCAAACTAGTTAAGCAAAAGTTACGTAAGATGTATCCTCACATTATTATATTAGTAAAGAAAGAGTTGAAAAAACTTTTAGAAGTAGGATGTATTTGATCCATTAACTATTTAGAATAGATATCTAATGTTGTACCTATTAGCAAAAAGCTTGAAGGAATCAAAATCTATACTGATTTCCAAGACATAAACAAAGTTTGCCCAAAAGATGAATTTATATTGCTTAATATTGACATGATCATTAACTCCATGATCGGCTATGAAATGCTTTCACTCATAGATGGCATTTCAATATATAACTAGATTAGAATAGCACCAAAAGATTAACACAAGACAGTGTTCGCCACTCCATGGGTAACCTTCTATTATCAGGAAATGTTATTTGGCCTTAAGAATGTCATATCTACATATCAAATATCCATGACTATCATATTCCATGAGTTGATGCATGAAATTGTTAAAGACCATTTTGATGACATACTAGGCAAATCAAAAACCAGGGCCGACCATTTAATAGTATTATGTAGAATATTTGAAAGACTACATAAGTACAAAGTTTGATTGAAACCAAATACATGTGTGTTTGGAGTAACCTCAAAAATATTACTTGGCTTCATTGTGTCTTTTAGGGGCATTGAAGTTGATCCATCAAAGGTCCAAGCTATAATAGAGATGTCACTGCCAACCAATTTGAAGCAGCTCTATAGTTTACAAGGAAAGATCTAGTTAATCTAATGCTTCATATCTTATTTAGAAAATAACTATCATCCATTTACACATATTATAAATAAGGGAGTTACATTCCATTGGGATAATCACTGCCAAGCAACTTTCTAGCAGCTAAAATATTACCTAGCAAATATGTATCTTTTATTACCCCCTATGCTAGGAAAACCATTTTTGTTATACCTATCAGCTATAGATAGTGCCTTTGGGGCACTTCTAACTCAACATGATGACAAAGGAAAATATCATATAGTATACTACTTAATTTGTACATTGGTCATGTATGAACATAACTGTATGCCTATTGAAAAAGCCTATCTAGCCATGGTCTTCGCAACATAGAAATTACAACACTACATGTTGAACAATAAGACCATGGTCATTTCGAAAGTAGATCCACTCAAGTATCTACTATCTAAAATAGATTTTCAAGGTATAATGGCCAAGTGGATCATGCTTCTTAGTGAGTTTGACATAGATTATGTCAATCAGAGGGCAATCAAGGGACAGGTCATTACAGATCAACTTATTAAAGCACCCCTTACAGAATAGAGCTACTCACATTCCAATTTCTTGATGAATCCATAATTACCATCATTAACACACCTTTTTAGGAGTACTACTAGAATCTATATTTTAATGGATCATTCATAGCACATGTATTAAGGGCAAGCCTCTTATTTACTACACCATAGGGGGATCTAATCCCTAAGTCATTCAGGATTAGCTTTCCTTATACCAATAACATGGCTGAATATGAATCACTTGTTGTAAGGCTTTTCCAAGTAGTATAGTGGAATATATCTCATCTAAAATTTTATGGATTCTTAGTTAATCATCAATCAGATTACAAACAGACATTTTGTTTGAGAATATACTATGAGCTAATAATAAAATCATAGATGGCATGGCTACTATTGGATCTCTAATTTGAAAAATAAACAAAGTTATAGAGTATCAGTTCCTTGTCAAGAATTTGGTCGTACCAGCTCATGAACCTTCAGTTATGGCAATGATTTGTGATATTGTTGATCCTAATTCTATCTGGTACTCAAACCTTTATAAATATTTTTATGACCAATTTATACCACCTAACTTATCCCAAAAACAAACCAAAGCCTTTATCCATCACTCCACTCGTTATACTCTACTTTGATCAACCCTTTACCACTATAGTTTTTATGGAACTTTGTTTCATTATTTAACTTTGGCAAAATCTACACTAGCATTATGAGAATTTCATAAAGGGGTATGTATATCCCACTCTAATGGGGCCATTCTATCCAAAAATCTCATGTACTAGCCATTATTAGTCCATAATGGATGCAGATGCAGCTACATATGTAAAGAAGTATGACAAATGTCAATGGCATGCCAATCTAATGCATGCCCTAGCTAAAACTCTGAAACCAATGTTGACACCATGGCCTTTTTCTATATGGGGTGTTAACCTCATTGGGAATATCAATCCCACTTCATCTAATAGCCATAAACATATCTTTACCACCACTAAATATTTCACTAAGTGGGTTGAAGCTATACCCCTCACTTACATGACTGAAAAGCAAATTTCCAAGTTCATCTTCAACCATCTCATTTGCCACTATTGTATCCCCTCTAACATTATATTTGATAATGGAATATCATTCAAGAACAAGAATGTCAACAATCTATATGCCAAATATAACATCACACAACATTTTTCTATAGCATATTACCCTCAAGCTAATGGCTAGGCTGAAGCATCGAACAAAACCATTATCAATATTCTCAAAAATATTTTCAATAATGCTAGCGTGATTGACACCTTTAGATATCCTACACCATTTGGGCACATCATATCAATCACCATACCCCCATAAGAGCCACTCCATAGTCACTTGTTTATGGTACAAAAGCCATCCTTCCCATTGAGGTTGAGTTGCCTTCACTATGCATATCTTTCAACCATGTCCTAAATAATCATGACTATCATGTAACTCACCTACAAGAGCTAGACCTACTTGATGAAAAACACATAGCTATGCTCAACAATCTTCAAGCATATCAGAACTGACTCAAAGACTACTATAATTGTCATGTCAAGCATAGAACATTTAAGCTTGGTAATCTTGTTCTTAAATAAAACCAAAATAATGCCATGGCTGAGAAGAAGCATAAAGGTAAATTCAAACCAAATTGAATAGGGCCTTTCATCATTACTACAGATTATGGATCAAGGGCATACAGGTTCACTACATCAGATAGAGATGAACTTCTTGAGTTGATGAATATTATTCACCTCAAGAAGTATTATGCTTGAGCGCTATGGTGTATTATCTATAAGGACCATTTCAGTTGTGCCATTTTATCACTATTATTCTTTATACAAATATCATTCTTATCCATCCTCTTAGCCTTATCCATTTTACCATTCCATTCTATCGACCAACTGTATTTTGAATCCTATCTACCTAGCCTATTTGACCTTGGTTTTGCCATTGGTTGCACCTTTTTAGCACTAATGAGTCTGACCAATTTTAGCAGTTGTTTCAATAATTATAGATATAGATAATACTTTGGAGCAATATGACAAAAGTTTTAGTAGTTGCATCCTTTATTTATTGTTTTTTTTCTTATCATTAGTCTTGCTGCTAATTATAACCACCTATGGGTAGATTAGTATCATTGATTTAGGTCATTATCTCCTAATTATAACCATCTATGGAATAACTAACGGCAACATTTGTTTATGAAGCCTTGACATACCAACTTGCCATTTCTTATGTCATACTATGCCTTTATACCAACTGTGCCTATTTTGTTTGATTTGACTGCTACACTAGTTGAATTCCTCCACTATAGGGTAGAACTACAGTGACTTGAGGTCTTTCTCTGGGACTATGTAGGCAGTGTTCAATACTTTTTGAGTTTAGCTTAATCACCCTTTCTACCACACTCTCACCATTTTTTGAGTAACCTAAGCCAGGTTCTCATCATTTTATGATCAATTTAAGTAAAGCTCTCACTATTTTTTGATTTTATACCATTTAGTATCTTGTCATTCTCAATCGAATTGAGATACTCTAAAAATTACAAAAAAACATTTGTAAAACCATTAGAAAAAAACAAAAACATTGGCCACTTCTTTGCCTTAAGGATTCTGAGAACCCTTATTAAGTTGTAATAAAAACACTTTTCACTTAGTTTCCCCATCCATTTTGGCATTTTCTCCCATGCAATTGCCATTTTTCAAGACCATTCCTTTTCTTCTATCACATTTATTTTGTTTGTTTTCATCAGTTCTCATTTTCTTCTCATTTCCTAAGAGAACTACATTTCACCTAAAGTTTATGTTGAATATTACATCCATGGAACTATGTAGGCAACATCCACTTGCCTAGTACATTTGAAGATAGCTTATCCACCCCCTTCCTTTTCTTTTATTCCTCCATTTTATTCATTTGTTAAGTTATTGACTATTTTCTAGGGGTAATGTTCATATGGTTTTTATTACATTGTTTGTTTGTCTCTACTTATTTTATTTGTTTGTCTACCTATTTGTTTACTTTCCACATTATTACCTTAATTTAGTCTATGTGTGATCATTAGGTGATTCTTTTTGTGCACCTATACTTGAATCCATCTATATTCATCTACCAACATTGGCATCATGGTTTTTTATCATTGGTGCATTGTTTTCTATTGAGTATTGGATTTTGGGAGTGATTCCTTATGCATATTTCAGCCAAGTCCTCATGATATTATACCATGATACCTATCGACACATGTAACAACAAAAATTAACTTCAAAAAGTCTATTCAATAAATGGTGGCATCGACATCTCTTTATCACTAACATCCTAATTCAATCCCAATCATTTCCCGAATAGAGTAATTAACCATGAAAGAATTTCAACCTTTGTTAGTTCAGATGAGCATCTCCTTACTAGTAGGTTGTTCCAATTCATCATTACCCTCTGTGTTAAGTTACCATCATCAATAAGCTGATCAATCATGTTTTTTATAATCAAGGTCCAATGATTATAACCACCTATGGAAAAATCATTTCACACAATTCCACCTATATTTCTTAATGATTATAATTTCCTTTGGGAAAATCATTATGTTGTTACCACTTTACTTATTCTACCCATACAGGGGCATGTTGTTATCTTATTTTTCTATCCTAACTAGGCCAGTTCCATCTTCTTAATGATTATAACCACCTTTGGGCAAATTATTGTGCTATCATAACATGTTACCACTAGTAGGGTACAATGCTTATAACCACATTTGAAAAAACCATTATACACCATCCCACTTGCATTCTCAGTGATTTTGACTAATTTTTCAATATCATTGTGTTCTCCTCCTATCATTTTCTTTTTCTTTGGTCTCCTCATCTCCAGTCTTTCTTTCAAAAGATTAGTTATTGACCTTTCCTTGTGCCAAGCATTCCCTTGAGAGGGCATCATGTAGTTAGTTCATCATCATTGAAGTTGTAGGTATAGAGGACATTTTCATTCATTGAGAAGATGTTATTATGCTTATAGCTTGCAATGCCTTCCCAAATAGAGGTAAACTATAGACACCTAAATATGGCCATCGATAACCTCCAACCAAGATTTTGACTAATTTTCATGAAAGTGCATAATTTAGCCTAAAAATATTAAAATGCATTAAATGAGTTGAAATTGATATATTTAAGTTCTGATTTTGGCTAGAGTGTCATTAAATAGGGCAATGTAAGTTATGGGCCAGCTAACTTTGATCAGATCATTTCGAGTCAAAATGCTAATTTTGCACTTGGATGCTCTAGATTGATCTTTTCTATCAAATCTCTTGCATGAGACATGTGCCTTTGTTATTTGGTGTTGTTAACATCCTAAATGAGATAATGGATCCAACAAATCTGACATTGACTTCCAATTCCAATCCAATCAAATTTTGGATCAATAACAAGACATTTTGACCAATTTGATTAATTTATGCACCAAGAGCCTAAATTGTCTAATCATGTTTTATAATAACTAAACCAAATTAGGGCCTTTAGTTAGTTTTTCATGGAACTTGTTGAATAAATCTTTATTGGAAATTGATTTCTATTAACTACATCGTCAAGTGACATCATCATACGGGGTGGCATGCATAAGTTATTAATACATAAAATATCAAGATTATGGGTCTCCCATACCTTATTAAGACCTTCCATGCCTATTTAATGCCCCTCTATCCCAAATATTAATGGGGATATTTTTAGAAATAAAATATATATTTGGATTTGTTCATGGCCACACATCTCAATCTTGAGATGGATGGTCATGATTGATCCTTAAGCCATTCAAAAAAATATAAATAAGAGGCCTTGTCTATTGAATTTTGATCTCTCACATGTCAAATTTATAATTCTAAATTTATTCCAAAGCTCCATTCAAATTAGTTTTATAATGTCCAAATATTGAGCCAAGCCAAGCCAAAGACACAATGTGCCTAAGAGAGATGGAGGTAGCCAAGCTTCCATTGATGCAGAATTTATAAGCACAAACTGAGAAAGCCACTACAAAAAAAAATTATCATTCAAGGAAGGTGAAAGGAAGGTTTCTTTTGCTTTTTAGTTGTGTTTTCCATTCATGTTTTGATAACTAAGCTCGCCCTAGTAACTAGGCCTAGAGATGTTATGCTAGTGTGTTTATTTCAATTTTGATTTCATTTTTGGAACTAACACCAAAATAAATATACTCTCTTGATTAAAATTCCTATTCTACATAATGGCTTTGATAATTGTGCTTTCAAAGTTACAACTTAAAACCAAGAGGTCAAAATAACACCACCTAATCTTTGTTTTGGTACTTAAAATTGAACACACTTGTCAAATTTATTTTTCAATAGTTGTTTAATTATAATTTGTTTAGAAAAAAGAAGGTTTACATGTGTATGTTATTCCATTTGTCCCCTTAGATAACCCTTAGAATCAATAGTAATGAACTATAAATACTAATGAAACTATTTGTGCATGTGTAAGAGAAGTGTTATGATTGGTAAAAGGTTGCCCCTAGGTTATAAGGAACAATATCATAGGCATGATGGTATAGGAATGAAAAGGGGGAATATAAGAATAAGGAGTGGTTGTGTTGATTCCAAATGCCCTAGGCAATTGGATGCTACCTACATAGTCCCATGGACACTATGTCCAATATGGACTTCAGACTAAATATTGTTCTCCTAGGATTTGAGATAGAATAAAATTGTTGATAAGAAAAAATGATTGATTGTAGAGGAAAATAGGAATGGTCTCGTAAAATGGTGAGATCATAAGAACAAAGGGGGCTGGTGCTCACAAATGTTAGGCATAGGAACTTATGATACTAAGAGAGGGTGGTTTAAGTTAAAATCACACTGAAAGGCAAAATATGATTGTGCACTAATGAAATAGGTTGGCCATTTATAGTTTCCATTATGTCTATGGCTTAAAACAAGAAAATTCTTACAAAATGATAAAAGTGAAATACAACATAACTCTTAAAATAGTGAGAGCATAATAAAATATGACTCATAAAATGGAAATACCATTTTGATACAAACCTATAACAAGGAATGGTCAATGAAATTGGCAAATGAACGCAATCACTGAGACTAGCTAAGCTAACCTAAGATGCCCCATGCATCCAAGTGTTGCCTACATAGTTTGTGTGGACCCCAGGCCAATGTAGTTATCCTATAAATATGAGGGAACAAAATTTGGAGATGGTAAAGGCAAATATAAATGGTAATGGTTGGATAATATGATCTTACTTAATAAATGTAGTAAACCATGCCACCCAAAACAGAGGTAAAACTAATAATGAATAGGATGACAAAGCAAGCAAAAATTTTAAGGCTTAATATCTCTCAAGGAGATTTTAAACCTTTTTCTAAACTTTTTTATTTTTTTTATGTTATTCCTATAGTTTTTGGGTATCTAAACTCAATGGATGATTACAAGATATAAAATGGGTTAACTCATAAAACAATGAGAGCGTTAGCTTAGTTTACTCACAAAATAACAAAAGTCTTGGTTATAAGAGTGGTTAAGCTAACCTCAAAAAAATTGAGTGCTACATACATAGTCCAAATAGACCTCAATCCATTGTAATTCACCCTAAATCAAGGAATCTGACTAATAAACAATAAGTTTGTGAATAGGCAAATGACACAAGAATAATTATATGGCAAGGTATAATGATATAGGCTTAGCAAAAGTGAAAGATGCAATTTCCATGTTCACTATCATAATGATTGTAGATATTATTGTTGACAAAAGGCATTAAATAGTCTTAAGTCTAAATCATCTATTAAAACTACCTCTAAACCCAACCATTGATGTTGACTAAAGTACCAATGGATTGGAACTAGGGAAAATTTTAGTGGCCTATATTAAAAAAAAAACTTAGACATCACTAGGTGAATTGGTTTAGAAATGGTGGTAAATCAAGTTAAAATTCATATAATAACATAGGTGAATTAGGAGGTGGAACGTTGTTAATACAATATTATGTAGTTATTCGGTTGTATTATGTTGTCATCTAACTACCTTATATAATTATCTGACTGTACTATGCAGTCATGTGATTGCATTGTGTAGTGATTTAACTATATGATGTAGTTATCTAAAAACATGATGTAATCATTTTACTTCATGATGCACTCATCCAACTAGATGATGCATTCATTTGACTGCATGGCATAATCATCTGACTATGTCTAGCAATCATCCAACTATATGACATAGTCATCTAATTATATACTATAGTTGTCACCAAGTCCCCCTCCAATCACCTATTTAAGGCATCCATGTAACCCATTTACCACTTTTCAATTTCTTGTTCCATCTATCCTTGTCATCCCTCCTCACCTGATTTTATAAATAATCATATTTGCTCTGGTTATTCTTGCTCTCCATCCTCACCCAATTTTAGAAAATAACATCTTTAACATTTTTGGTTTTCCCAACCTCTTCTAGCATAAATTTTGATATCAACTCCTCCAAATAATGATACAAAATTTTCATGTGTGTTGGGATCATATGACTTATTGAGCAGGATGATACATACATGGATTGGATCGACCAGTGCAACTTTAAATGAATTGTCTACATGCCATAATACAAAAGAAAAACTTGTTTTCTAAATTATCTATTATTAAAATTTGATAGTTCCACATCATAATTTACTCTTCATTTGAGCTCTCATTCTATCTCATTTGGAATCACTTCAGAGGACATCTACAAATTAACAGGCCTTCTATACAAGGATGCAAGAGGAGGTCACAATGAATGAAATGTTAACCTATGATGATAAGAAATATTTGGAGTCCGTTTATACACTGTAGCTAGATGGTATTGTGTTTTTCATTTTATAATTCATCAATTATTTTATACTTTTTTTACATCTGTTAATCATAATTTCTTAATGTGTTTTTTTTAATTACAGTTCCCCAAAGTCGTGGTAGAAAGGGACTTAAATTTGAAGTGGCGAAAAATCCTTTTATGCTTCAAATGATTTAAATATTCAAAGCTAGATTTATATTTTAGGAAATGCTTTTAGACATTCCTTACCAGGGTAGTTGTTTATATTTTGCGTACTCTTAGATGTCATCAATTCAATTGGTGTTCATTCCTTTTGAATAGAATTAACGATGATGTGAATTCTACCATTCAAAATGAAAATTCCACATATTCTTCTACTAATTTTCTTACTACATTATACAATGAGTCTTTTTATGACTTTCCATTCACACCTATTCCAACAACTCTTCATCACCAAATGTTTGTTGAATCACTCTCCCTAGATGATCAGGAGGTTAGGTGGCATTGCACTATTATTATTTTTAAATAATAAAATAATTAATGATTTTTTAAGCTAAAAATATTATCATTATTTCTTTCAAAAAATATTATCTCAAGTTATTTTAAGAATAAATACAACAATAAAGGGTCATAAACCGCTTGAGGTAACCATGGATATAGACATGGAGGGTGACATAGAATTATCTCCAATGTAGGCATTACAAAAGAGAAAATGCATGCAGAGTTTGATTGCAACTCTAGTTATTATTTAACCTTCCCCTCATGTTATCAATATAACTTGATACACAATCTCAACATTAATTTAATTAACAAAAATAATGTTATCATTAGCATTCTTAAAATATCTTTTATTTTTACAGTGGCACAATCTATAGTATAACTAACATTGGCTATAACATCCAGAGTTCATTTTCAACCAATACAGTAAGGTGCATAAATTTATTTAAAGTTTTTATTTTAGTCAAATAGATTTCAACTAGAACATATAAATTAATGGTGGTAATAAAGGATTGATATTTTTTTATTTTTAATCCAATTTACAGCTCTTAATTCATCTCCTTCTCAAAGGAGAAATTTTTAATTCCAACCACTACCACCGCCACCCCACCCTATAAATATAGGAAGAGATAAATGTTTAACATTTCTATTAGAGAGTGGGGTCACATTGTAATTTATAGAATCAGATTTCTTAAACTTTTTGATTGGCATGCCATCTCCCTGGTATGTTGAGAACCACCACATTGCTTAAAAATATTAATCTTGGTGAGGAGTTATTGAGGATTGATAGTGGCACCTTCATTCTATCTTTTAATCCTCATGATATAATACAGGGAGCCTAGCTAGCAGAGCAATCACAGCCTCAGTCTACACCTGATAGTCCACTTAATAGAGACACCCCTAAAAAGACTCCAAAAAATGATGACCAATGCACTTTTTTCCAATTTCTAATTTATTGGTAGATAGTACTAAAGCCTTTGTTAATGAATTAATTATTAATAACCATGATGAATTAAAAACATGGGAGTATGGGGAAAAAGTATTGATATGGGAAATAAATGTGAATTTTCACAACCACAACCAACATGATCAGTTGTATGTAATGGTTGCACATCAACCTAAAAAAATTGATGTTATATTCAACCAAACAATTTCAAGTACTATTTTAGTGAGTAACAAATTTAATGATAATTTTCTTGATATAATGTTAAATAGGCTTAAGAATTTGAACATAGAATGCCAAGCATACTAAAACAAATGGATCAAAAACAAAAGCCTTGTGGAAATCATGAATACATAAAAAGAAAAAGTCACGGTAAGTTTTAGTTTATTATTTTTTAAATAAAATTTATTTAATAATTTTTAACTAATTAACATTTTCGCTCATTTACAGTCAAAATATAATAATTTGAAGAATCAATTTGTTGTCCTTGACATGCATTTGAATATTGCATGTAAAAGTATATCTACGGCCATTTCTTTAAAGGAAAAACTTGTTTTAATGAACAAGCAGAATAATACATTGAATAAAATCATTAAAGAACATGGCTTGGACCCTAAATTCTTATTTAAAGAGAAATCTGAAAATGACCTTTCATTGCTATCACTTGGAGATGTTTTTACAAATGAAAGGGCAAGCCTTGAAAATATCAATACCATAAAAAAAGGTCTTACAAACTTAGGGATCCTTTCAGATGCCACTACTTCTAGCCAAGTGGATGCTTAGGCTAGTCAAGGAATGATGATAGACACCCAAGTGTCTAAAAAATAATGAAATTTCCATTTGGCATTGTATTTTGATTTTGTGATATTGGTATTCTTTGACATTGTATTTTTATTTTGTTTTGAAAAATAATAAAATTTATATTGGAGTTGATCCAAAACAATATATTATAAAATTTTGGCTTACGTATGCATATTTTTTATTTCTATGGATGTACATGGTCTTTTTTGTTTGAATCAATAAAATGTTTTAAGACTTTGAAATTTTAGTGGGTGATTATGCAATAATGTCTAATAAATCAATAAAGTCTTTAATTGGTTTATTTCAAGGTTTAATATTAATTCGTTTGATTTAACAATGTAATTTTTGTTTAAAGGTGTAAAAATAGAAAAGAATGTAATATAGTAAATATACTTTTTTTAGAACTTACTATTTTAGAATGCTATAGATTACAATTAAAAAGTACATGCAAAATTAAAAAAGTTAATAAATAGAAAATATTGTAAAATAAATCAATTATAAACAGAAATTATTGTTAAAGAAATCAATTATAAATAGAAGATATTGTTAAATAAACAAAATATATTTATCACATGATTGCATTTAAATCAAATAGATTTCAAATACATACAAACTAAAATTCATCTAGCTTCCACAACCTTCCAATTGTCCATGTATTTCTCTTCTTTTGCATAGATTTTTTAATACTTTTTTCAACTAAAGATTGTGTTAGCTAAGTATAAATCTCATCTGGTGGTGTTGAGCACTTATTATCAACATCCATGATGATATCCTCTAGTTTCCTTTTCCTTGAATTCTATGAGCACATTTCATACCTAGGGGCGTCTACTAGTGGAGGCATATCTTCAAAAGGGTTATCAATGAGTTTTGCTTGCAAAATGGGTATAGATCTTGTAATTATTATTTAAAAATGGTCTTTAATATGAAAGAATAAAGAATTAATAATACAATAAATCATATAATATTTAGTACCTCTATTTAGAATTTGATATCTAGGGACATCTTCAAGTAGAGGCATATCTTCAAAATTATTATCATTAGGTTATGCATGCAAAATGGTTGTAGATTAATTATTACTAAAAGTTGTAACAAAAGTGTAGATAAATAATAGAATAGTAAATTAGATAATATTTAGTACCTATGTTATTTTATACCTAGGTATGTCTTCCAATGGAGGCATATATTTGATCATATTATCATTGGATTATGCATGCAAAATGGTTGTAGACATTAATTATTATTGAACCCTAATAGTAATGAATGAATAATAACAGTTTATAAATTAATATTTATACTTGTGTTTTAATTTTGGTTGGAATAAGATAATAGGTTATTCTATTTTTTAAATTTCCATGATGTCTTAACGTTCTCTGACTGTACAATAAAGTTGTCTAACTACATAATGCAGTCATCTAAATGCATAGTGCAGCCATCTGACTACATGATGTAGTCATCTGACTATATGGTGTAATCATCTAGTTGCATCTTGTAGTCATTTTATTACACTATGAATCACCTGGTTATGCCTTGTAATCATCCAATTACATACTATAGTTATCTGACTATATGGCATTGTCATCTGCCTATATAGCAAAAATATTTGACTACATGGCATAGTCATCTTATACCTTCTTGTTATTGTTTTTCACTTTCTTATTTTCATCCATCACTTGGTTATTATCACTCGACTGCTAGTTATAGAAGCATGATAGTGGATACTAACACTTGAGAAGTTTGTACTCAGTGAGTGAATACCAAGTTTGTACTCAAGGAGTGAATACAATATATATATTAATGAATGCCCCCAAATTGGCTTTCTTGGTATTGGTGATATACATTTATAAGTAGAAATTTATTTTTAAAAGTAGGTGAGCTGACCCTTAAATTTAAATTCTACCCTAAAATTTAGGCAATCTCATGTTATCAGCTACCCCATAAAATCACCAAATGCTAACTTCTAAAAATGAAATATTCATGAATTAATGAAGATTCACCACTAAAAAATCCTTGATCAAAACCAAGGTCAAAAAGGGTTAATGGGAGATGAGAAACAAACCAAGGTAAATAAGAAAGACACGATGGAAAAAGAACACAACATAATACAAATAAGACTATGGTATGACACAAAGTAGGTGATCATCATAGCTAATACTTTAGGTCACTTAAGAAAAAAAGTGCTTGAGGTGTGTTATGTTCACCAGATCATCAAGTTATTCTCCTTCTAACATAGCTAACTTGTATGCTCTAGAACCATAGTTAGCAACAATGATATAGGACCCTAACTAGTTAGGCTTAAACATGCCCTTTTCTTGTTGTAAACACCCTAATTTGATCAAGAAACTACAAGTACTATGTATTTTATTTCTATTTCACACAAAAGGTCTTAGTGATGGTTATAATCCTTATTTTCATGGTAATATTAAGTCTTTTATTCTTTCATGTGTCTTATTTTCCCTATTTTTGGCACTCTAATAGTCATAAACCATCATTTTCTAGTTACATGGGGGCCTAGCCTATCATCCTTGATTTTGGCTCTGTTATAAGACTTAAGACATTAGTTCCACTTTAAAGATAGTAGTGTCACATGGTGTTAGTGTCCACTTTTAGCTTCAATGTCTGATGGGCCCTTTCACTTGTGTTTGAGTCCTAGCCCCTCTATGATCCTTCTCTTATGTTTTTAATATATTTTTCATGACTTATCATCTTGTGAACAAGGTATTATATTTATAACAAATATCCTCCTATATATAGAGCCTCACAAGGCATTTTACATTTAGCACTTACTATTTTATCACTTATTTACATAAAATCAACTAATATTATATCTAAAATACTCTACATACTACTTAGTTTTCACACCTACACATTTTCATGCTTGATTAAAGAAGGGCCAACACAAAATTAATTATAGCATACCATTCAAGTTGATGGTGCATGTTCCTTAAGGGAGAACTACATGTGATCTGAGAACCCTAGCATTAGGATTAATGTAGGTAGTGGTCAAGACAATAGGGGTTTTACTCCATGCAATCGTAACGTCCCACAACCTAGTTTTTCCTTTCCTTTTACATTTGATTAGTTAATTATTTCATGTGTGTAGGTATTTATTAGGGTTTTGGAGAATAATCGATAAAAATAGTGACATAGATGAGCACCCACATGATATAAAATCACCTATAAGATCACTAAAAACTCTTGTGCTTTATTTAAAAGTTACATACAGTCAATACATGTAGGACACTATCCCCAGAATTGGACACTGGTGCCACATGGCACTACTGTCCTAAAGGGGACACTACTATCCAAAGCTAGATCTTGAAAAATAGTAAATAGAGGAAAGATTACTCTATGTTTGTTCAATCTTCTCTAGTATTCTAATCTATAAAAAATTCTATGTACATCTAGATAAGTTCCTTTTCTCCTTATGCTTACTATTTTGGGCAAGTTCTATAGAATCAATAAATTCTAATTTTATTCCATATTAAAAACATACCCAACCCTTTAATCTAGTTTAGGATTTAATTGTGTAAAACCCTAAAAGGTTAAAACATTTGGTAAACCAATTTTAATTCAAATATTGATTCAAAACCCTAATTTTCCTTAGGATTTACCTTGCCTAAATTTTATACATTAAATTAGGGTTATGAAAATCTAATTTTTTAGTTTTTTAACCTAACCTAGCTAATTTAATTAATCCTATACTATGGTTTTATTTACTTAATTTAATTTAAATATTTGAAACACAACCCTAGATCCACATACTAGGTCCCTATACACACAAAAACATTATCAATTAGGGTTTCAACACTAATCATGTTTTCTATCAAAAACTTTTTTCATCAAATTCATGCATTGTACACACACTTATGCTATATTATATTATACCTCTTGCGTGTTTATTATTACTTATTTACACTATCTTCTTTGGCAAGTTTAAAATGGCATCTAAAAATTCTTCTAACCCTCATCCACTTGATGCAATGTTGAATTTCTCTTGTGATTATAATAATGAAAGGACTAATTTTCAAGATCGTACATATGTAATGATGATTATTACTATTGTTATAATGATGGAGATGAGTATTATTATGAGCATGAAAATATAATTAAATGTGAGGATACATTAGATTCATCGTATTCTCTTTCCTCTTACTCTTTTCTTACTCCTAAAAATCAACTTTGCAATATAATTCCAAAACAACCTCTTGTTGTTAGTGTTTTATTCCAATGTGATCCTAGCTTTTCAACTACTTTCGCTACTTAATTGTTCAAAATAAATAAATATAAGTGCACTACACTAAAAACACTTTTGAATTCTTCAAGCAAATTAGATTAAAAAAATGCATCTTATTTACCCTTATCAATTACATTTCAAAAAGCAAATATAAAGGATGTTACACTTTTTAGCAATGCACAAACTAAGGTAGATGAAATTACTTTATCGCCTTCATTCACATTTCAAGCTCAAATCAACAACTATTTTCCACAAATAGATAATGCACATGTTTCTAACTCTTTTCCTATATGTCTGACATAATGTGCAAAAACAAAACATGGTTGTTACTTCTTCTTCCCTTGATCCTCAAATAAAAATTGATAATCGTGATTGCATTTCAAAAATGACTAGTGAACAAATGCCTTACATTTCACCTACATATGATGATACATTACATAATAGTAAAAAGCTAAAATATTTTTCTTCTCTTTCTCTTAGTGAGCATGTGGATGACACTTATTCTACTCTTACTTCTCCAAATGAATTAAATTCTGATTTTGATGAACCATGGGATAATGACGATTATTGTGATTATAATGAAGATGACATATAATATGTAACTTCTAATTCTTCTCTTACCTCACATATCTCTCTTATTCAACCAAATAATATATCACATGTTAACATACACACATGCACACTTATTCTTATGTGCATAATTTCCATTCCCTATAGAATAAAACACCTTTTATTCAACTAGTATGTGATACTCCTTCATAACCTAACAATATAAAAGATACCAATGAATCCCCCTTAACCCCACTTACTATAGTAGAACCTAGTTCTCAAACAAAACCAAATGAGGGTGATAGCTAATTTCCCTCTAACCAGGTCCAAGCTATCACACCTCCAAAGGTTATTGAGATCACACAGACCCTTTCTAAATAAAATTTCCAATATAATGTTCCAATGGCTAAAAATAATAATAAAATTCAAGCTCTAAATGAACCCCTTTATGATGATAATATACCTTCACTAGTGTTAATTTATTTAATGCATGTTGTGGGTACTTTGAAAAAATAAGTACATCATCTCACTTTGGATAATGAGGCATAAAAATCATAATTTGATGTCAATATTATACATAATAACCCTATTTCACGTAAAATCTCAACTATGAGGTTGGGACACAACTTTCAGATACTGGTGTTACCTATCTTTTATGGACAAGGAGATACATATTTACACCTTTAGGCTTATGAAAAAGCCATGGCTCATATGAAAAACAAGTTAATTCTACTTCAAGTTTTTCCAAAGTCACTAAAGGAAAAAGCACTAGATTGGTTCCACCATAAACTTCTTAGTGGATCTTTACACACATATGAGGAGCTAGATATAGTCTTCTTGAGGCATTATATATAGAATAAGGGACCTCTAGTCACACATGTGAAGTTACCTTCACAACACTAGGGTGAGATAGAGTCTACATCAAAATACATTACATGATTCAAATCTTTTTTGCATCAATGAATTGTTGTGGTGTGGAGCTAAAAGCTTCAACTGTTTGCAGACACTAGAAGGAAGGATGTTGAAGAACCAGAGCCACCGGCGTCGGCAGTATGACCGACGTCGGTCAAGTGCAGTGGAGAAGGAGACCGGCGACGGTACGAAGTCGGCCGACGTCAGTAGCACCAAACCAGAAGGGACCGGCGTTGGTCGCCTGTGTATTTTCGAAACTGCTATTGACGAACAGTCAGTTAGTTGAACCGAGTGTTTGCATGCTAAGGGGCTAATTTAAGTCGCGGGCTGTGTGTCTAATTTTAGTAGTTAGACTTCTATTTTTGTAAGCATGGGATCTTATTTATAGACCCATAAGGCATGTATTGTAAATGAATTCTAAGGCAAGTAAAGGCATTGAAGCTAGCAAGGTCAAGGAGATCTACAGGTGTAAGGTCAAGGAGATCAGCTGAAGCATTCAAGGAGGGATAGCAACTCAAGCTTTAGAGTTGTTGTGTTGAACAAGAGAGAGAGGGAAGAAGGTCTTGAGGTGTGGCAAGCCTTTGAGGTGGAGGAAGAAGTGGCATCTTCCTTATTGTATTTTCTTCTAGTAGTATTTAATACAAGAGTGTGTATTGTCTCTCAAATTCTTTGCTGTCTCAAGTTTCTAGCTACTTTATCATTCTGGTATAATTCCGTGTTTAATTGCATATAAGAAAGTAATCAATTGTACTCTAATTGGTAGAGCTACAGATCCCCTGACAAGTGGTATCAGAGCTACGATTTGCAAGAAGCAGGGTATTGTTTTTTGATTACAAGTCATTCACAGGGTTTTTTGATTGAGTGGGAGTTCAGCAATGGCAAGAGAAAGTAAGCTACGAATGGAGAAGTTTAACGGAAAGAATTATCAACACTGGAGGATGCAGATTGAGGACTATCTGTATCAGAAGGATCTGTACTTACCATTGGGTGGGGTTGCATGCAAGCCCACAGACATGAAGGATGAAGAATGGAACGTTCTTGATCAGAAGGCTCTAGGTTCCATAAGGTTGAGCCTTGCATCATCTGTGATTTCCAGCTTATCACAGTGTAAGACAATGGAAGAGTTGATAAAGTCCTTGGCGAATTTATACGAAAAGCCCTTTGCTTCCAATAAGGTATATCTTATGAAGCAGCTATTTACTTTGCAAATGCAGGAAGGTGGATCAGTACATACTCATCTCAGTGATTTCCATGGTTTGGTAAACCAATTAGCTTCAGTCAATATTATTTTTGATGATGAGGTAAAGGCTCTCTTGATTTTATGTTCTTTGCCTGAAAGTTGGGACGGTATGGTTATGGCAGTAAGTAATTCTGCATCTGCTTCTAAAATCTTAAAAGTTGATGATGTTGTGAGTGTGATCTTGAATGAAGAAATACGCAGGAGAAACATAGGTGAATCATCAGGGAATGCTCTAAGTGCAGAAAGCAGGGAAAGGCAAAGGGAGAAGGTTGAGCAAGGGAAATCAAGGTCGGGAAGGAGATCTGAGTCCAAAGGTATTACCTGCTGGTTTTGTGGAAAGAAAGGACATATAAAGAAGGAGTGTTGGTTGAGAGATAAAGAGAATCAACATGCAGGTATGGGAGAAGCAAAGGATGCAAATATTGTGATGCAGGATGCTCTCATACTTTCTTCAGATAGTCAAGTGGGATCATGGATTTTAGATTCTGGTTCATCTTTTCATGCATCCCCAAACAGAGATTTGTTCTACGAGTATGAATAGGGAGACTTTGGAGTTCTTTATTTAGGGGATGGTACGCCGTGTCAGATAGGTGGCAAAGGGAAAGTGCAGCTGAGATTGCAGATTGACAACACGTGGGTGTTGAAAGAGGTCATGCATGTTCCAATTCTGAAGCAGAGTCTGATTTTTGTAGGAAGGTTGGGAGATGAGGGATGCACAATAACCCTCACAGTAGATTCTTGGAAGGTTACCAAGGGAGCACTTGTTCTAGCAAGAGGTAAGAAAGTAGATACTTTTTATCTGTCTACTTGTATTACTGATTCCACTTCTGGTGTAGATTCGAAGATGTGGCCTAATAGGCTTGGTCACAAGAATAGGAAGGGAATGGAAGTTCTTGATTCAAAAGGTATGTGCACAGATACAGTTCATTGTAGAAAGAGGAAATTTGATGCCTTTGATAGGAACAAAGAAGCCTTGGTGTTTATGGAGGAGATGAAGGACAGAGATCAGTCACAGGGGCTGAATAAGTCTGAGCAGGGTAGCATGGATAGAGGTTTGATCCAAGAAGAGCTCGCAGATGAAAAATTCATCACTTACAGGAACACACAGACACCGATGTCGGTAGCTTGGCACCGATGTCAGTCATCCAGATACCGACATCGGTCATGTGCAGACCAGCAGGGTCGGTAGGTTGGACTGGAGAAGTCCGATGTCGGTCATAAGGACCGATGTTGGTAGGAGGGATGCTGGCGTCAGCCAGGGAAATGACGTCGATAGTTAGGATCAGTGCAGGGAATCGACATCGGTCGGGAGCAGACTGGGAGATGGCCTAGATTGGTCACTGGAATGGATGTTGGGTGAATTACTAAGTCTCAAACACCCATGTGGAGGTTAGGAAAGGTATGTGAACCTCACATTTGTTGTTCACCTTCTTTATATTGCTTACTGATAGTCACGAACTAGGAAGATGGAAGAAGCAATGCAGGTAGAATAAAGAAACAGTGGGAGCTTGGCATGGATGAGGAGTGTGAGTCCTTGGAGAACCAAATAGGTATTTGTTGGTAGTGTTGTCAGCTGGAAGAAAGCACTGGATAGAGGGATGGATTCCCATTTTAGAGAAGAGAGTGGATGGATACATGAGACAAAAGGCTATGGTATATGGTCTTGATTATGCTGCAGAACAATGGAGGTTTGACCATTGTATTTTATCTTTACCAGATTGGATAATATTAGCTACATTATCCTGTTACTGTATTATGTTACTTGTTGTAGGGTTTCATATACAGGGAGTTTTCTGAGCTAAGGGTAGAGTTGGTTCAGAAGTATGTCATGGAGAATTTGAGAGCAGCAAAATTCTTGTGGCATAAGATACAGGGATTACATCACAGGTTTGCGTGGTGGTTGGTCTTCAAGAGTGACGTTGAAGAGGGATACAGAGCCTAAGGAACAAAATAGATGGTGTACAGGTACAGGTATAAGTTACAGCTATTTATCTCCAAGTGGGAGATTGTTGTGGTGTGGAGCTAAAAGCTTCAACTGTTTACAAACACTATAAGGAAGGATGCTAAAGAACCAGAGCCACCGGCGTCAGCAGTATGACCGACGTCGGTCAAGTGCAGTGGAGAAGGAGACTGGCGATGGCAGGAAGTCGGCCGACGTCGACAACACCAGACCAGAAGGGACCGACGTCGGTCGCCTGTGTATTTTCGGAACTGTTGTTGACGAACAGTCAGTTAGTTGAACCGAGTGTTTGCATGCTAAGGGACTAATTTAAGTCACGGGCTGTGTGTCTAATTTTAGTAGTTAGACTTCTATTTTTGTAAGCATGGGATCTTATTTATAGACCCATAAGGCATGTATTGTAAATGAATTCTAAGGCAAGTAAAGGCATTGAAGCTAGCAAGGTCAAGGAGATCTACAGGTGTAAGGTCAAGGAGATCAGCTGAAGCATTCAAGGAGGGATAGCAACTCAGGCTTTAGAGTTGTGTTGAGCAAGAGAGAGAGGGAAGAAGGTCTTGAGGTGTAGCAAGCCTTTGAGGTGGAGGAAGAAGTGGCATCTTCCTTATTGTATTTTCTTCTAGTAGTATTTAATACAAGAGTGTGTATTGTCTCTCAAATTCTTTGTTGTCTCAAGTTTCTAGCTACTTTATCATTCTGGTATAATTTCGTGTTTAATTGCATATAAGAAAGTAATCAATTGTGCTCTAATTGGTAGAGCTACAGATCCCCTGACATGAATTTATCAACCAATAGATTTAGAAGTATAATACATCTTTTTTAGAAGCTTAATCTATCCTCTCAAGGAGAGGTTGTTATATCAAACATCTAAATCATTCAGACATCTATGCAATGTAGCTATATCAATAGAAGCATAATTGGGACATTCAAAGATAGATTTGGCTATAGACCCCTTAGAACCTCAGCCATCATTATTTGGTACAAGATCCTACTTCACTTTTAGTTTAGAAACTAGTAGAATAGAAACAACCAATAAAAATACTTGATAAGGGCAAAGAGCCACTCTACATAGCATAGTCTATAGTTAATTAATCACAATATATACGTAAAGGGGTTATATAGCTTTTAGATAAATTCAAGCCTCATGACATCTTGCTTACACTACTAGATAAGGGGATGATCACACTTCCTTCAACTAATCATCATCCACCACATTGGTTGCATTCAGTACCATATAAGTATTTTTGTCATTTTCACCAGTAAAATGGACATTCAAATGACCATTTATATGCACTTTGACCTTGCATCAACCAATATGTTAGTAGAGTCATCATAGATCCTATACAAAGGGCATCATGCCCACATTCACCACACTCTCCTAGATCATATTCCTCTACAATAAAATTATCCCAAGACATTCCTTTTAAGGAACCATTTATTACTCATTATACAATCCCTATGACTTCTAGGATAGTAATTTATTAGTAGTATAATACATCACAGCCTCAACAGTGATGGAAACCAACTTGTAAAATTTAAAATGCACCTCAAGTGCGTACGTTGATTAAGATATTTGGGAACAAATATAGACCCAAAGGCATAGTTTTGGTAAAAAAACTAATCAAAATATTTAGAAATAATTTTAGAGCTTAGAATGTACCTCTAATATGCACACTAATCAAAATATTTGGGAATAATTATCAACCCAAGGGCATAGTTTCAGTTTAATAAATGATAAAGATATATGGCAATAAGTATAGAGATCAAAAGCCAGCTCTAGTATGCACACTGATAAAAATATTTACAATAAATCATACAAATCAAATTATAGATTTAGAGCATCAACCAAAAAAGAGTTTTACATCAAAGTCTACACATTCAGACACCAACAGTACATCATAGTCAGCTCTAGATTCACAGTCTATTTATACAACAACATAACATGAGCAATATGGTCATTGGTTCTCAATGCTATCTAGGTTCAAATAGGTCATCTCACCATCACATGATTTATATGAAACCATATACCAATAAAATACAAAAATTTAATCTCCTTCACATATGCCTGAAACATTCATACAACATATATAAATCAATTAAATTTACTCCAACTAAAACAAAATTACAAATATCAACATTTAAAATAATCAAACAAATTTAAATGCATAATATAATATCCAATATGACCAGATCTAATTTCTAATACATGATGTCAAATTAAAAAACCACCATGTGTGTGTGTGTGTGTGTGTGTGTGTGTGTGTGTGTGTGTGTGTGTGTGTGTGTGTGTGTGTGTGTGTGTGTGTGTGTGTGTGTGTGTGTGTGTGTGTGCATGTGTGTGTGTGTGTGTAACACAAAACATCATTTTAACACAAATATGGTGTATCACTCAATGATGAAAACATGACTATTGAAACTAGCTCCCTCACTCTCACTATCACACACATCAAAACTATAATTAGAATCCCCACTATCTTTATGAGACCTTAATCTATAGTTATGCTCTCTCTCCTAGTGTATTTCAATCTTAGCCCTATAATCGACACACTCTCACCAAATTTGTATCTAGTCATTTACTATACGACTACTTGCCCCCACCTAAATGATCAGGGGAGGGCATGGTACACATTATCTCTATATTCTATTACTTGTGTAAATGCCATAGTTGTTATCATCTCATGATCAAATAAATAGGCATGTACCCTAGCTAAATGTGTGGCCCACCCCACCAATCCATCATCCATGACATTATCTAGAATATGTCATGTCAACTCATACAATGCCAACTAAATGGTGACCTCCCAATACTCATCATCTCCTACACCTACAAGTATCCATACAATTCATAAAGATCCTATTATATCAAAACACATGAATAATATTACACATAACATACAAAAAAACTATCTAACTTACCATCAATATCCCTCAAGGACCCTACATCCAGTACCTCCTTTGTGATCAGCCTGCCTCTTGAAAATAGAGGTGCCCATTTGTGCTCACTCTACTAGGTTGCATAGGCCTCAGCCACTCCAAAATCATCCACATCTGGTACCTCAATCTTAGGATCATGCTCTATTACTGGTATATGATTTAGCTTAGTAATTGATGGCCTTGAAATATTACCTAGCCTTACAAGAGCCAAGGAACTCCTCAACCATACTACATGTGTTGGGGGCACATCTTGTATAAAGTCAAACTATAGGTAACCCTATCATACTAAAACTTCTCATATACATTATCCCAGTGATCATGTATCAAATAGGTAACCTGAACCTACCTCAATTGTGTGTTATCTTCAAACAACCCTTGATAGCCCTTGTAGGGCCTCTAGATGATATCCTCTACTCTCAAACTATAAAGTAACTACCTACAATATGAAGTACTCCTCCTTAGTGCATGTCATATCCTAGTCCATCTCTCTATAAAAACCTATGGATGGGCCCATCCATCCTATGGATGTGCCACTTGCCTATTCATAGTTATGTGTTTATATGCCCAATAATGTAATAGTGTCGATGCATTAATACCCCCACCACTCATCTCCTATGTAAAGTGGTATAGGTCCCTATATAAATGAGCTAGCATGGTATAACCCCATGAGTACATAGTGTTATGATGATCAATGTCATACACTATCCCATGCAGCCTATAAGTGATAGAGATACCACTCCCATCCACAGTAATAAATTATTACAATAGCACAACTAGAAATTTATACAATCATGAAACATCAACCATAACAATCAGGGTCAACAATATGTCACTCTAACTACCTATTATATGAGTCCCTATTACCATAGTAGAGAAGTACCTAGATGCCCATTTTATAGCTCAAGGACTAGTAGCCTAATGTAATATAGTTTATTGCCTAGAGATTGGCAATTATAGGATTGGTATACATCTTCTAATGTCACAGTCATCTCACCTGTAGGTATCTAAAATATACATGTGTCTACATTCCACCTCTCACATAATGCAGTGATCATATGTTTATCCTAGGGCATAGGCCCCAACAAAGTAACATATCATAGACTTACTCTATTGATCACCTCTATTTGAGCATCAAACAAAGGCAAACCCTGGATAGTCTCCATCATCTTACCTATAGCTAACTCACTTATACAGGCATCTACTTATAAAATTTCAATTAAATCTGATAGTAGTAAAACAAAAACTAATACTATAAAATAACAATAGAAAACAAAAATTAATCAACCATGCTAAGCATCACATATTGGGACTATTAGACACTAGTTTTTCCCAAAGGACAATAGTGCCACACTCTAGATAGTAGTGCTAGGTTCTTGATACTAGCACCCATAATGAGACACTAGCACCAACATCATTAAAATAGCCCAAAAATAGTCCTTTTCTAGCCAAACTATACAAAAAATAAAAAAAATGATAAAAAAAAAGGAAAAACTTGGGTTCCTTACTAGGTGAACCTCCTCTCTATCCTAAATCTATGCCTTAACCTCCTCATAGCATGATAAACTAGCATCTCATCTCCTCGGCATGTTATTCTCTCAGACTCAAAATTATTTCCACTCAAATGATGCAAATGAATTTTCAATTATTAAAAATGACATATTTAAGTCATAACTTACCCAATGCCTCCCTATTTAGGTTAACCCTACGTTTCAATTAAACTAATTAATACAGCTCTCTTGTTATTTCCATATCTCAAGAACCATAGCTTTAATTCATGAAACATTTCTTGTACATGGGAATTGATACTAATATGATCTATCCCATATTGGTAAAACCAATCCCCTCATCATTTTCAAAACCTAAAAAATGACAAAAATAATCACATTATATATATTAATAATATAATAAACCAAGTACATATCCAACTACACATTAAATTACCAACTCTAATACAATCCATACATTATTCAAACCTAATACAACTTCACAACTACCAAATAACACTAACATAATTGATCCTTACCAAATTTTAGTTAATATCCTCATCACAATGTCATCTCTCTCACCAAAAGGAGGGGGAAATATGTGATCTGGTAGCAATTTAGGCGACAAATCGGGTGACAATTCCACCCCAATTGATGACGAAACTTCTAGGAGCCATAACTTTTGCACCGTAGCTCCAATTGACTCGCCATTTGAACCGTTGGAAAGATAAGAATGAGGAGAATGACATGAGATGGCATGGAGCTCTTATAAATGAATTTTGACCCCTGAAAACCCAATAGAAGTGTCCCAAATTTCAATTTTAGTAGTGCAGTCTAAAAATAGTAAGTTTTTAAAAATAGTAATTATTTGAATTATGTATTATTTTAAAGCATAGAAGTCAAACCACTTAATCTCCCTTGAGATTTGTGACCTTCCACATCCTCCCCCTACTTTAAAAATAGGTATAAATGAATATGTAACCCGAAATGGAAAATTAGACATCTTTTCCTAGAGATAAGCATATAGTTGTATTGTGATCTTGAGTAATAATACATCTCTTCTCAGAGAATTCATTGTTACTATGTTATTTCTATGTTCTTGAAATATTTATCAACCAAAACTTCTAAGTTTTAGATCAATGGTATCTGAGTAGTTTGTCTTGAGAGTGTATGATCCTGAGGATGAGGTCAGGCTACAAGAAGCTTGGGTGGAAAACAACAGAGCTTCTAAACTATCCACCTATTCGCTCCAAATGACTTCAAATGGTGGATGACACCGAGACATCTGATCCTTTCAAGGAAATGGTTAATGAATACCTCCAATAGCAACAAGCATAGATGCTATAATAATTTTCCCAAATTCTTCAACAACTCTCGATGGGAAATTTTGGCTCCTCAGCTACACTTCATGGTTCCTCATCCATGGAACATTCTTTCAATGCCCCAACACCCTTCAAGGTTCAGGTGAATTTTTATATTCCTAAATTTGAAGGCAAAATCAATACTGATGTAGTATAAAATTGGTTAGAGCAATTGTCTTCCTACTGCTCTGTAAATAAATTCACTAATGGAGAAAAGATCACTTTTGCTCTTTTGAAAACATCATTGCCCATGAAAAAGTGGTGGGAAGTGTATAAAAAGAGGTTTAGTATAGATGACATTGGCCTTGAGGTGGAACCTACTTGGGATGATTTTGTAGAAGTGATGAAAGAATAATACTATTCCATTGGAGCATATGATGATCTATACATATAGTGGCAACAACTTCACCAAGGTAAGGACAAATTTCTTCAAGATTACACATATATTTTTCATTCTTTATCTACAATATTGGGCATCCAAGAAAGTGAGAAACATAAAACTCTCAAATATCATGGTGGACTACAATGGTACATACAGGGTGAAATGGAACTCTTCAATTTGGAAACCCTCAGTGAAGCATACAAATTTGTAGTGAAGATTGACCAGAAGCATGGTAGAAAGAATACGAAGAGTCAACCCTTAAAATGAAAAAGTGACAAGGAAGGTCAAACATGAGGCCAAAATTGGAAGCAAAAGGAGTTTCAAGATAAGAAACCCCAGAAGGGGAAGGCTGAAAAATGGTGTGATTACCACAAAACTAGAAATCAGTCCAAAGAAGAATGTCAAGCCATCGATTCACTACTTTCTTAGTCACAATACTCAATATCTACTACTATGTCTCATACATAACCCATAGTCGAAGAGGATGAAGAAGAAATTGTAGACGCTAAGCCTGACACCATCATCACTTCATCATAGACCCATGAGGAAAGGCTAGATGATAAGGAAAGATTGTTTCACTCCAAATTTTGGGTAAAAGGTAAGCCTCTGTATTTCATTCTTGATAGTGGAGTCAAAAGAATTGAATCTCTACTAAATTTGTGAAAATTCTAAATCTATCCATGAAGCCTCATCCAAATCCATATAGTATTGGATGGTTGAGCCCAGGGAGAGACCTCCATGTCACCCATCAGTGTCTTCCTTCATATGCAATAAAACTTTTCTAAGATGAAGTCTTGTGTGATGTGGTCAATCTAGATGTTTGTGATGTACTCCTTGGTCAGCCATTCATGTATGAGTGACATGGCATCTGTGAATCACAAACCCAAAGAATCACCCTCACTCTTAGAACACAGTGTTATAGGGTACTAGAGGTGCCACCTCCCACATCTATCTCCCTTATCAGTGCTAAGCAATGTAAGACATTGGTGGAGAAGACAAAGCAATTTGTTCTCATGGTGATCAAACCACAGAAATCCAAGAAGGCCGATGTTGCAGTCTTAACTACATAATAAACACAACAACAAAAGTAGATAGGATGAATCATAGGAGAATATGATGACTTATTCAAGTCACCCACAGGATTTCCACTACATTGCTAGGTAAAACATTCTATCAATTTGATCCCAGGATCACCTTTGCCTAATAGTCCTATGTATCATAGATCAGTTTTAGAGAATGATGAGATAAAAAGACAGATTCAAGAACTGATCTAAAAGGGTCACATTAGGCCAAGCTCTTCACCTTGTGGTAGCCTAATTGTCTTGGCACCAAAGAAGGATGGAATATGGATGCCTTCTATTAACTATCGAGCCCTGAATAAAATCACTTTGAAGAGTTGCCACCCTCTCCCCAAGATTGATGACCTACTAGACCAACTCCGTGGTGCAAATTTCTTCACCAAAATTGATCTCAAATTTGGATATTACCAAATTTCCATCGATCCCACTAATGTCTATAAGACTACATTCAAATATAAAGAGGGGCTCTTTTAATGGTTGGTTATGCCTTTTGGCTTAACTAACGCACCTGCAACCTTCGTGAGGATGATGGATGACATCTTAAGACACTTCACCAACTCATTTGTGGTTGTCTACCTGGATGGCATACTCATCTACAATAGAACATGGGAGGAACATTTATATCATGTTTGTAAGGTGCTTCAAACTCTTTAGGAGCACAAGTTATATGCAAATCTCAATAAATGCACATTTAGGATGAAAATAATTTAGTACCTCAGGTACATTGTGAATGAGGAAGGGGTCCATGTTGATCCAAAAAAGATTTGGGTTATTCAATAATGGCCCACACTAAGGACCCTAATAGAAATTCACAGCTTCTTGGGTCTTGCAAATTTCTATCATAGGTTTGTTCTTGGATTTTTACATGTTGCTTGGTCACTAACCCAAGTGACTAAAGGAGGAGCTAAAGCTACATTTTAGTGGGGTGAAATAAAACAAACAGTATTTGAGAATTTGAATAACAAACTTTGCTCAGCCCCTGTTCTTGCCTTGCCATATTTGTATCAACCTTTTGAGTTGATGATAGATGCATCTGAATATGCCATGGGAGCTATCATCATGCAACATGGCCATCCTATTGCATATCATAGTGAAACTTTCACTAATACAGTTAATAAATATCTAACATATGATAAGGAGCTCTATGCCATTGTGTAAGCCTGCAAATAATAGAAACACTACATCTTGGGAAAAGAGACAATCATCCACACTAACCACAGGCCATTGGAATTTATCTAGACACAAAGCAAATTATGAAATGAGAGTCACCAAAAGTGGGCCATATATATTCAGAAATTCCATCTAATAATCAAAAATAAAAGGGGGAGCTCAAATATAGCTATATATTGTCTAAGCCATCCACTAATTACTACACTCACAATAGTTCTTAACTTATGCAGACATGAGACTACCACTTGGGGTACTCTATATGAAGTAGATCCAACCTTTGCTGATACATATCAGGTGCTTCAAAAAGGTAAACATATTTTTGATTTCTATTTACAAAATAATGTCCTCTATCATATGGGGCACATCTGTGTTCTAGCTGTAGAACAACAGAAGATGATATGGGAAGCACATTTCAGTAGGACAGCTGGATACTTTGGTATAGAGAAGACATTGGCAGTTCTTCAAAAACACTTCTACTAGCCCCATATGTGAAAGGATGTGGAAAGACATCTCAAATCTTACACCCCATGTGTGATATCCAAGTGAAAAAATAAGAAGCTACACACCATTTCCAGAACCAGCCAAGCCTTGGGAATCTGTATCAATGGATTTTCTCTCAGGTTTTCCCACTTCAAAACATGGTAAGGACTGTATTTTTGTGGTAGTTGATCATTTTTCAAAAATGGCTATCATGATTGCTTATAAGAAATATATATATGTTAAAAAAACTACTCAACTATATTTTAGTCATGTATGGCTCCATTTTGGTCTCCCCAAGTCCATTGTCTCAAATTGAGATAGTAGGTTCCTGAGCATCTTCTGGTCCACTCTATGGAAGATGATGGATACCAAGCTTATGAAGTCCAAAGCCTTCCATCCACAAACTGATGTTCAGATAGAGGTGGTGAATTTCTTGATTTTTCACATGATTTGGATGTATCACTCCAAACATCCACATACATGGGATGAGGGGCTTCTTTTCATATAACATAGATATAATCAGACCTTGCACAGCTTGACCAAGCATAGTCCATTCCAAGTATGCTTTGGGTTCCAACCCATTGCACCAATTGATACAGCTATTCCATTCTCCACCATGGAATACACACCTCATGGAAGATCTGAAGTAGCAAAAGCAACAAAGTTCATTGACCAATTGCAACACATCTAGCAACAATTTCATGACATCCTGGAGAAGATGAATTAGAAGTATAAGCAATGCCATGACAAACATAGGATTACACACCATTTTGATGTGGGTGATAAGGTTTGGTTGCAGATTTAGAAGGAATGACTTATAGGCCCACACATAAAAATTTGGCCTCTACGATATGGTCCCTACACCATCACTAGAAAAGTTAGAGAAAATGCTTTTGAGTTGAACCTACCAGCCTACCTTAGTCTGCATCCAATATTCAATGTGGAGCTCCTCAAACCATATCATCCACCTCTATTAGACACTTCAGTTATAGCAAAAAAACTTGACATTGATGAGCTTGATCCATATATTTTTTCTCCAGTGGAGGAGGATCAGATTGTGGACACCTGGATGAAGACAACAAGAGGATGCTCTATTCCGCTTTATCGAGTGGTCAAAAGGGGCCAGCTTAGCCACCAAGGTGAGTGGCTCACAGAGAATAAAATCAAGACACAACTACCACACCTAGTGAGTAACATTGACTCAATGGGGACCATTAATTTTCAAGGAGGGAGGAAACATCTGAGTAGTAATTTAGGTGATAATTCAGGTGACAGTTCCACCCTAATTGATGACGGAACTTCTAGGAGCCATAACTTTTGCACCGTAGCTCCAAATACCTCACCATTTGAACCGTTGGAAAGATAAGAATGAGGAAAATGATTTGAGATGGCATGTATATTTTATAAATGGAAAGATAATAATGAGGAGAATGATTTGAGATGGCATGGATATTTTATAAATTAAGTTTTACCCCCTAAAACTTAATGGAAGTGCCCCAAATTTCAATTTTAGTAGTACAGTCTAAAAATAGTAAGTTTCTAAACATAGTAATTCCTCAAATTCTATATTATTTTAAAGTGTGCAAGTCAAACCACTTAATCTCCCTTGAGATTGTTGACCTTACACATCCTTACCCTACTTTCAAAATAAGTATAAATGAATATGTAACCTGAAATGGAAAATAAGACATCTCTTCCCAGAGATAAGCATATAGTTGTATTGTGATCTTGAGTAATAATACATCTCTTCTCAGAGAATTCATTGTTACTATGTTATTTTTGTGTTCTTGAAATATTTATCAACCAAAAATTCTAAGTTTTGGATTAATATGCATAGATTTTTTTAGACATATAGAATTACATTCAGATTTTTAGATGTATAGGTCTGCACAAGTTTACATAGGTATCCAAAGTCACAAATTTTTAGAGATATAGACACAAGGGTCTACAGAGGTTTATAAAAGAATTCATATGCATGGAATTTTCATATTATACATATGTACATGTCTACACAAGTTTACACAGCCATCTAGAGTCATAAATTTTCAAAAATACAAACACATGGATCTAAACAGGTTTACATAAGCATTCAGATGCTTAGCATATTTAGATTATATAGATGCATAGGTCTACATAGGTTTACACAAGGATCTAGATTCATATATTTTTAGATATATAGATGAATAAATCTACACAAATTTACATAGGCATCTAGAGTCACAAATTTTTAGACATACAGATGCACAAGTCTACACAGGTTTACAAAGGTATTAAGAGATACACTTTACATAGATATATAGCTTTTGACACAAGTATACTAGTTCATTTAGATATTAAGATACATAGCTACATTGCTCAAATATCAAGATTAGGGGGAATGATGCAAAGCACATGTTTTTTCCCCCATTTTTAGATTTATCAAATTACACTAGTATCATCACCAGGGTTTCACCACTTTGGATTATAGGGCCATCTACAGCACTTGATCCATAACATTCCACCAAACCTAATTTACATACTCAGATTCAAAGTGGGGGAAAATGATCCTTGTTTTTTCCACACCTTAAGCTTATAGTACTTGGATTTAGAGTGGGGTCAAGTGATCCTTATTTTCTCCACACCTTCAACTTACAGTACTTAAATTCAAATTATGGGCAAGTGAGCCTTGTATTCTCCACACCTTCAGCTCATAGTACTCAAATTTAGAGTGGGGGCAAGTGAACCTTGTTTCTCCACACCTTCATCTTACATTACTCAATTTAGAGTGGAGGAAAGTGAGACTTGTATCTCCATGTATTTGTTTTACATACTTAGTTTTAGTATAGGGGTCATTCACACCATATAATTCCCTTCACATATTACACTCCAGTTCTTATCCACTTCTTTGGCTAAGAAGTGGGCCAAATCTAGACTACATTTACATAGATAAGTACAAGTATGCATTTATATTTTATTTTACTCTAGTATTTTCATTTCATTGCATTACTAGAATAAAAGGGGGGGAAATGTAAACACCCTAATTTGGTTGAGCAACCACAAGTATTATGTCTTTTATTTCACTTTCACACAAAAGTTCTTAGTGATGGTTATAATCCTTATTCACATGGTCCCCTTACAGTGTGATGAATATAAGTCCTACTCTTGATCCAAAATATGTGAAAGAATCATCAAAATAAACTATCCACTACTATTTTTCAGGAGGTGTTTCTACTACAGCCATGATGGACTCATCAGGAAACCCAAAAGTGAGTGGTTGAGTATCAAAAAGGGGAGATTTGGAAAGTTGGTCTACAAGTACTTGTCCCTTGATGGCCTTATTGTTGGAAATATTATCATTGATGTTAAAGGTCTAACATTATTAGTGACAAAGGCCCCATAGCATTTAATGTCTAAAGGTGTTTTAATGTTCATATTTTGGCTAAAGTATGTTGATATTAATTAAATATTAACGAATATATTTTTGGTTGCATAAAGTCAAAAGAGGGCCCATGAAGAAGTCAAAGAGTCATGACATAAAGACAAAAGAGGGAAAGGATGCAATTTCCTATGAAGGGTTACCTTGAGGAATTCAAAGAGTCACCAAGTGAAGACAAAAGAGGGAAGGACACATTTTTCCATTAAGAGTCATCTTGAGTAATTAGAAGAGTCACCAAAGAAAGACAAAAGGGGAAATGATGCATTTGCTCATGAAGGGTCACCATGTAACTTTTCAACTGAAAGCATTCAAAGGCTCATTCAAGTTTGACACCATTTTTTATATGGATTGAAGGGTCTCAAAGGGTGAATGCCAAAGGTCATTTGGAAAGATATAAAAAGAGGCTTGGGAAACCATTTTAAATATGCAAGAGTGTGCATGGTTTGTAATGGTTTTATATAAGAAAAGAGGAGATAAGAGAAAGAGATATAGTATAGCTCTATCATTTGTTAAAAAATCAACATTGAGAGATAGTTGTATTTTACATAAGAGGGGTTGGTGATCCTATGGGTTGGTGCTCATAAATATTTGTTGTGTTGGTGTTCAACAAAGGGGTTGGTGATCCTGCAAGTTAGTGCTTGTGAACTTTATAATTTGAGATGGTGCTCATTCTTATAATTGAGATTGTTCTCCATGGTTTTTCCTACATTGGGTTCCACATAAAAATCCGGTGTCTCTCTCTCTTATGTGGTGCATGTTATTATTTCAATTTTATTGCATATCTTGAATGTATGATTAAGTGGTTAAATAAAATAAATCAGATAAATTACAACATTTAAAAGATGTAAGCTATATTGATTTACCCCCCCTCTTAATATATCTCATGTTTAACAATTAGTATCAGAGCAGGTTCTTTTGGAAAGAGTTTAATAGCTTGAAGGTAGATCAGGGAAAGCACGATGGCTAGATCACATGAAATTTTTTATACAAATAAGGCACCTTTGATTGATGGGACAAATTATGCCTTTTGGAGCATAAGGATGAGGACTTACTTGATGGCCTTTGGATTCAACATTTTGCAAGCAGTGATGGAGGAATATGAAGAGCCACAAATATTTGTAACTACTTTTGTGAAAAAGAAGGCAAGTGAAAATAATGCTAAAGCTTTCAATGTTATTTTATGTGGTTTATGTGAATAAAAATTTGCTAAAGTTATGCAATGTAAATCTACTCATGAGACTTAGGTAAAGCTTGAGAATATTTACAAAGGTGATGGAATGGTTCAGTAAGCTAAGCTCTAGATTTTTAGAAGACAATTTGAAAGTTTGAAGATGGAAGAGGAAGAAAATATAGCAAGTTATATTTCACAGGTTAATCAAAAACTTAATTAAATTCAAGGTCTTGGAGAAAAGTTAGAAGATTCAGTGGTGGTACAAAAGGTTTTGAGATCTCTACCAATGAGATATGAGATGAAAGATCTATCTAAGCTAAAAATGGATGAACTACATGGTATTCTTACAACACATGAGATGCAAACTGAACAATAAAAACTCTCAAAGAGGGATGTTGATTTCAAGACATTGAAGAAAGACAAGGCTAATATTCAAGAATCAATTGACATATCTAGCAATGAGGAAGATGACAATGGAGCCCTATTCATCTACAAGCCTAAAAAAGGCAAGGGTAAATATCAAGGAAAGTTACCATTTAAATGCTTTAAATGTGTAAGATTAGACATTTTATAGCTAAGTACCCAAATAAGAATAATGGTGATAATGAAGAAGGAAAGCCTACATATAAGAATAACTTCAAAGTCAAATTCAAGAAGGGATTCAAGAATAAAATTTTATATTCTATGTCAAGATCCAACTCCTCAATAAGAGTACATATGATTACCTTGTATAAGCAACTAATCACAGAATTATACTAGAATTAACAAGTAACTAGAATTCACAAATGACACAGAATATGAGAGACAATACACAATCTTGTATTAATACTCATGCCAGAAGGAAATACAATGAAGATGCCACAATCTTCCACACCTCTCAGATGTATAGATCTCTTTCCCTCAAGAGTTCATTTTCCTACCAAAAATGGTCTCAACACACAACTCAAACACAGAGTTGGTGTTCACCTCCAACCAGTCAGTAATAACCTTGCCAGTACCAAGCACTCAAAAGTACTTCAAGTAGATCTCCCATGAACCTGCAATAACCTGAAACTCAAATGATCTTACTTACCATGTAGAACTTCTCCCTAATCTTACAACAACCTGTAGATTAACTTGTTCTTACAATTGGAAGGATCTCTTCCTTGCCTTAATCCTTTAATTACAATACATGCCAATGAGTCTATAAATAGATCCCATACTAAACAATAACTTAGACTTCTAATTTACAATAATTAGACATGTAGCTCAAGACTCGAAATAGTCTTTACATGCAAACAACCAATTTGACAAACTAACTGTTCATGCAATGAGCAGTTTTGGAACTGCACAGGCGAATGATGTCAGTCCTTGTCTATCTGGAGGTGATTGACGTTAGCCAACTCCTACCAATGTCCGTTGCCCTTTTGTTCACCCCTGATCGATGTCAGTTGCACTGCCGATGCCGGTATCCCTAGAACTCAGCAACCTCCTCCATGTTTGCAAATAGTGAAGCTTTTAGCTCCACAACCTAACAATCTCCCACTTGGAGATAAATAGATGCACCTGTACCTATACCTGTACATCATCTAGTTTGGTTCCTTGGCTTTGTATCCCTCTTCAAGATCACTCTTGAAGACCAACCACCATAAATCCTGTGGTGTACCTCCTGTCATCCAAACCACCTGCCACATCCGCATCTACAAACCCATGTAGAAAAGAATTTGACCCTGCATAGCATGTGCACCTACTACTGGTCCCTCTCAAATATCTGAGAATCCACTGAATTGCCCTCCAGTGCTTCTTTCTTGGATTGGCTCCAAACTTGCTAACAACTCCCACTGCTTGGGAAATCTCAGGTCTAGTACACATGTACTTAACCTCATCATGTGAATCAGGACACTTTTCATAGAATTATCCAACCATCGGTGTGCTAACCAGTTTCACACAATCATCTGGAGAAAAAATCAACCTGTGACCTTCCATGTCTCTAGAACACACTCATGCCAAAGAATCTTGCTACTCCCAGATTCCTCATGACAGACCTCTAAACTAACTTTACCTTTAGTTCAGCAACTCCCTGTATGTGTAACCCTGCAACAAGCACATAATACAGTAATAGGATAATGTAGCTAATATTATCCAACCTGATAAAGAGAAACACAATGGTCAAACCTTCATTGTCTTGCAGCTTACTCAAGACCATATACACTGGCCTTCCGTCTCACGTGTCCATTCTCGCTCTTCTTTATCCTGAACATCCATTTGTCTCTCAGTGCTTTCTTCTAGCTGGCAACTCCACCAAAAAACTCTTATTTGGTTCTTCTCCAAGGAATCACATCCTTCATCCATGCCAAGCTCCCACTATTTCCTATATTCTACCTGCTCTGCTTCTTTAATAACTTGCTAGTTCTTGACCATCAGTGAGCAACAAGTAGTGTAAAGAAGGGAAATGATGAATTTAAAGCTTACTTACCTTTTAGTCCTCCATATGGGTGCTTAAGACTCCTTGACAGCTTCCTGTCTGCCCAAAATCTGTCTCAGTGACTGATGCCAGTCACATCTCAGTCTGCACCCAACTGATGTCAGTTCCATGTGACTGCCTCATCACCGACATTAGTTCCCCCTGACCGATGCTGGTGTTTATTTGATCAGAGTCATCGACATCAAGCTACACATAGCTGACATCGATCCCTGTCTGGATGTCGATGCTAGTTTTCTAATCGACGTTAGTCTCTATGTTTTACTTGTGAGTGATGACTTCTACCCACGAGCTCCTTTTGGATCAAACCCTTATCCAAATCAACCTTGCTCTACTCAAAATTCTTTAGCCCCTTATGCTGATCTCTATCCATCATCTTCTCCTTGAAACCCAAGGCTTCCCTGTTCTTGTCATGAACATCAGATTTCTCAAGAAACGTCACATTCTTCTTTTGTTTATAGAAATCTCGTTCCATGCTTTTCAAATCTAAAAGCATACCCTTTGACTCAAGAACATGCATCCCCTTCTTATTCATATGACCAAGCCTATTAAGCCACATCTTTGAATCTACAGTTGAAGTAGATAAACCAAAAAGAGAATTAGTAATACAAGTAGATAGATAAAGTGTACCTACTTTCTTACCTCTTGTTACAACAAGTGCACCCTTGGAAACTTTCCAAGAGTCCACTGTGAGAGTTATTGTGCAACCCTCATCACCCAACTTTCCAATAGAAATCAAATTCTGCTTCAGGACTGGGATATGCATGACCTCCTTCAACACCCATGTGTTGCATGTTTGCAATTTTAGCTTCACTTTCCCTTTTCCAACTATTTGACAAGGCTTACCATCCCCTAAATAAATTTCTCCAAAATCTCCCTAGACATACTCATGAAAAAATTCCTTATTTGGGGATGCATGGAAAGAGGCACCAAAATTTAAAACCCAAGATTCTACTTTATCCAAGGAACATACCAGAGCATCTTGTGCAACAATACCTGCAACATCTACTTCTTCATGTCCTTCATGCTGATCTTCAACTGACCTGCAATCTTTCTTTCTGTGCCCTTGCTTTCCAAATTTCTAGCAGGTTATTCTGCCATACCTAGATTTGGATCTCCTGCCTATCTTTGACCTTGATCTCCCATGCTAAATATTCTCTCTTTACCTTCCCCTACTTTCAACACTCAAAGCATTCCCTAATGATTCACCTGTGCTTTTCTTATGAATTTTTTCATTCAAGATTACACTCACAACATCATTCACTTTTAAGATTTTTGAAGCAGACACAGTATTACTAATTGCCATTACCAAACTCTCTCAACTTTTAGGTAATGAGCATAAGATTAAGAGAGCCTTAATTTCATCATCAAAAATAATATTGACTAAATTTAACTGGTTTACCAAACCATAGAAATCACTAAGATGACTATGTACAGATCCACCTTCCAACATTTGCAAATTAAATAATTGCTTCATAAGAAATACCTTATTCGAAGTTGAGGGTTTTTCATATAAATTTCCCAAAGATTCCATCAACTCTACCGTTGTCTTAGCCTGAGATAAGTTGAAAATCACAGATGATGCAAGGCTTAACCTTATAGATCCCAGAGCCTTCCGATCAAGAACCTTCCATTCTTTATCCTTCATATTCGTAGGCTTGCATGCAACCCCACCCAATGGTAATTACAAATCTTTTTGATACAAATAATCTTCTATCTGCATCCTCCATAATTGATAGTTCTTGCCATTAAACTTCTCCATTCGTAGCTTACTTTCTTCTGCCATTGCTATACTCCCACTCAAATAGAAACCCCTGTGAGTGACTTGTAATCAACAAACACTAACCAGATCTGATACAACCTATTAATAACCCAACCAAAAGCTCTGATACCACTTGTCAGGATCCAACTCCTCAATAAGAGTACATATGATTACCTTGTATAAGCAACTAATCACAGAATTATACCAAAATTAATAAGTAACTAGAATTCACAAATGACACAGAATATGAGAGACAATACACAATCTTGTATTAATACTCATACTAGAAGGAAATACAATGAAGATGCCACGATCTTCCACACCTCTTAGATGTATAGATCTCTTTCCCTCAAGAGTTCACTCTCCTACCAGAAACAGTCCCAACACACAACTCAAACACAGAGTTGGTGTTCACCTCCAACCAGTCAGTAATAACCTTGCCAGTACCAAGCACTCAAAAGTACTTCAAGTAGATCTCCCATGAACTTGTAACAACCTACAACTCAAATGATCTTACTTACCATGTAGAACTTCTCCCTGATCTTACAACAACCTGCAGATCAACTTGTTCTTACAATTGGAAGGATCTCTTCCTTGCCTTAATCTTTTAATTACAATACATGCCAATGAGTTTATAAATAGATCCCATACTAAACAATAACTTAGACTTCTAATTTGCAATAATTAGACACGTAGCTCAAGACTCAAAATAGTCTTTACATGCAAACAATTGATTCAACAAACTAACTGTTCATGTAATGAGTAGTTCTGGAACCGCACAGGTGATCGATGTCAATCCCTATCTATCTGGAGGTGACCGACGTCGGCCGACTCCTACCGATGTCAGTTTCCCTTCTGTTCACCCCTGACCAATGTTGGTTGTGCTACCGACATCGGTATCCCTGAAACTTAGCAACCTCCTCCATGTTTACAAACACTAAAGCTTTTAGCTCCACAACCTAACATTCTAAAGATCTTAGCTCAGCTGAAGATAGTGGAGTCAGTGACTCAGATAAAGAAAAGATTATAGTCATGACCATACATAATGATGCCTCCATAAACAAAACTATAGATTATCAAGAAGAACATGATGAATTTAAGGTGAATCTAGAAGGATAACTCATTTATGCCTTGGAAGAATTAAAATCTCTTGAGAAGAACAATCGATGATTGAAGCTCTAGATCAAGAAAAATAAAAAGGAGTCAAAGGAAATAATTGAAGATCTACAAGTGCACATTGAAGAAGCCAAAAAGACTGAAGAAGATCTAACAGCTCAATTACAAAAAGTAAGTGAAGAATGTGAAAAGTATGTTGAAATTACCTCTTTAAAAGAAGATATCAATAAAACAAATAAAGCAATCAATGATTGAAATTTTAATGATTCAAAATTTGAGAATAACACTAACATGTTGAATAAGATATTAGAAAGTCAAAAGTCAATATCAGATAAGACAAGTATCGAATTTTTTTTTAAAAAAAGAGCTATGTTAAAGCCTTTACAAAAGAGGAAATAAAAGGGAAAGAATTTAAAAATGTAGAGGATAGCTCAAACAAAGAAGGCTAAAAGGAAAGCTATAAAAGACAACTAGGTCAAAGATGCATAAATTAGAATAGGTTATATTTTCATGGTTGTTATTTTTATTGTAATGGTTATGGTCATAATAAAATAGATTATTATAAAAGAGCTAATAATTTTAGAAATAAGGAGAAGAAAAATCATGTAGAGTCAAGCAGAAGCCACAACTCTTTTGCTCCTCTATCAAGCTTTGATGAAGAGGCCATAGTATGTTACAAGTGCAATAATTTCAAACACATAGCTCAGTATTATAGAATCATGTTTGATTTAGTCAAGAAGGACCAAAGTTTCAAGGCTCTATTCATCAAGAAGAAAGTTTAAATGGGTTCATGGCAGAAGAAACAACTTGAAAAGTCTATGTTAGTCTAAACAACTTTGTATGCAAGAAATGAAGAAAATCCATGGTTCATTGACAATGGATGTTCGAGAAACATGATAAGAGATAAGATAAATTTCATAACTTTAAAGAAGATCAATGGTGGCATAGTGAAATTTGGAGATAATATCGCTACCAAAATAGCTAGAAAAGGTACATTAAGTTTAGATAATTATAGAACTAAGATTGAAAATGTTTTGTATGTAGAAGGTCTTAAGCATAATCTATTGAGTGTAAGTCAAATGTGTGATCAAGGTCACACATTAAATTTTTATGTATCAGGTTGTGAAATTAAGAGAAAAGATTCAAATGTGTTGATTGTAGATGCTCAGAGGATAGACAATAATTTATATATGTTATCAGATATCAAAGGTCAAAGATGTTGTTTGAGTCACATTGAGGAAAGTTGTCTATGGCATAAGAGAATGGAACACATAAATTTTGAAAATCTTGTCAACATCAGTAAGAATCAAGTAGTTATAAATCTTCCAAAGATTACAAATCCCTCTAACATGCTTTGTGAACCATGTCAACATGAGAGGCAGGTCAGAAGATGGTTCAAGACAAAAGAATACTTGACCATTCAGATGTTAGAACTTGTTCACACTGATTTATGTGGACCTACCACAACTCTAATGTTTCAAGGTGATAAATACTTCATGTTGATTATTTATGATTTTACACGTATGACTTGGGTGATTTTTTTGAAGAAAAATCAAAAGCTTTCAGCCACGTCAAAGCAATCAAGGCTTTAGTTAAGAATGAAACTAGTTTGAAGATTAAGTGCCTGAGATCATATTGAGGAGGAGAATTAATGTCAAATAATTTTATTGAGTATTGTGAAGATCATGAAATAAAGAGACATTATTCAGTAGCTAAAACTCCACAGCAAAATGGAGTAGTTGAGAGGAAAAATAGAATAATTCAAGAGATGGTGAGGATAATGCTAAATGAATCCAAGATATCAGATAAATATTGGAGAGAGGTAGTAGAAAAAATAGAACATATCTAGAATAGAGTGTTGTTGAGATTCAATAGTGATAAGACTCCCTATGAGCAATGAAAAGACAAACCAGCTACTATTGATTATTTTAGAGTTTTTGATAGCAGATGCTTCATAAAGAGAACTGATAAAAACTTGGGTAAGTTTGAATCTAAAATAGATGAAGGTATATTTATTATATATGCTTAAAAAAGTAAAGCTTATAAGTGTTATAACAAAATAATTAAGAATATAGTTTAAATTGAAAGTGTCAGGATAAATGAAGATGTAGCATAAAGAGCCAGTGATCTAATAGACACTCTTGAAATCATTGAAGAATATTTTGAAGAATTAGATGAAGATGAGAAGGAGCAAAAGGACACCAAGACCCCATCCAAATATTTCCAAATAAATCATAATGAGAGTGACATCATTAAGAACATAAATGAAGGAGTTCACACCAGAAGGATGACGATAAGTGAATCTAAATAGGTTAATTTTTCTTTGTTATCCAAAATTTAGCCTAGAATTTTTTTATAAGCTAGACATGATGAGCATTAGGTTAAAGAAATGGATAAAAAAATAAATTAGATAGAAAATAATGATACTTTTAGAATTAGAGCCTAGACCAAAAAATTAAAATGTGATAGGAACAAAATGGGTATATAGAAATAATTTGAATGAAGATGGTGAAGTTACCAGGAATAAAGCAAGGTTAGTATGTAAAGGATATGCTTAGATTGAGGGTATAGATTTTGAAGAAACCTTTACACCAATGGAAATGCTAGAGGATATTAGAATGTTTCTTGCATATGATGTGTTTAAAATTTTTAAAGTGTTTCAAATAAATGTCAAGTCTGCTTTTCTAAATGGGAATCTAGAAGAGGAGGTCTACATTGAGTAGCCTGAGGGATTTCTTTTCTCCAATAATAGTAGCCATGTATACATATTGAAGAAAGCACTATATGGATTTTAAAAAGTTCCTAGAGATTGGTATGTAGGACTTGATAAGTACCTATAGGATCAAGGTTTCAAGAGAGGTTTTACTAACAGTAATCTCTACATCAAAATAGAAGGTGAGCATTAGTTGATTAATGTGGTATATGTTGATAACATAATATTTGGAGGAAACATTGAAAGATGAAAAAAGAACTTTTTGATAATATACAAAAAGAATTTGAGATGTCTATGCTTGGAGAATTGTCATTTTTCTTAGGGTTGCAAATATTTTAGTCAGATAAAGGAATTTTTATATCTCAAAATAAATATGCCAAGGAAATGTTGAAAAAAATTAGTTTTGAGGATTGTGCACCATTTGGCACACCAATAGGCATAGGTAACAAGGTGAGTAAGGATGAAGATTCATCTATTATAGATCAATTTTTCTATAGATATATGTTTGGTAGTCTTTTATATTTGATAGCATCAAGTCCTGATATCATGCATGCAGTAGGATTCAAACTGGGTAGGTTGTTTAGATGATAGAAAGAGTACAAGTGGAGGATCTTTCTTCCTCAGTGATAGCTTAGTGTCATGGCTAAGCAAGAAGCAAAACTTAGTATCACTTTCTACAGCTAAAGTAGAATATATTGTAGCACTATTATGTTTTACTCAAGTGATTTGGATGAAGAAAACTTTAGATGACATTAAGGTAGAATATCATGAACCTATCTCTATTTTTTGTGATAACACAAGTGCTATTAATATTTCTAAGAATATAGTGATGCATTCAAGAACAAAACATATTCCTATCAGATATCGCTTCTTGAGAGAGTAGGTTGTAGATCAGTAGGTTAAGTTAGAATATATCATTACTATAGAATAGATTATAGATATTTTCATAAAGGCACTACCAAAAGAAACATATAAGTATCTATAAGAGAAGTTGGGAGTAATTTCTTTTACTTCCTGTCATTGAGGTTCAGTATCAGTTGAGGGGGAGCTAAGTATTAGTTCTAGGATAGACCCTTTGCCATTGATGTCAAAGGGGAAGTACAAAAATAGGTATAGGAATAGGTATATGATGTTGTATTAAGGGGGAGTTACTTTATGTTTTTTAGTTAGCAGTATGTGCATGTTGCCATGTGTAGTACAAGTTTCAGGATGTGGCAGTTTTAGTTTGAGGTTGCCATCAATGACAAAGCAGAATGTTTTTGGAAATATTGTCATTGATGTCAAAGGTATAACATTATTGGTGACAAAGGCCCCATCGAATATAATGTCTAAATATGATTTTAATGTTCATATTTTGGCTAAAGTATGTTGATATTAATTAAATATTAATGAATATATTTTTAGTTGCATAAAGTCAAAAGAGGGAGCATGAAAAAGTCAAAGAGTCATGAGATAAAAGAGGGAAAGGATGCATTTTCCCATGAAGGATTACCTTGAGGAATTCAAAGATTCACCAAGTGAAAAAAGAGAGGGAAGGGCACATTTTTCTATGAAGAGTCACCTTGAGGAATTTGAAAAGTCACCAAATAGAAATAAAAGGGGAAAGGATGCATTTGCTCATGAAGGGTCACCATGTAGCTTTTTAAATGAAAGGATTCAAAGGGCCATGAAATTTTGGTGCCATTTTCCATGTGGATTGAAGGGTCACAAAGGGTGAATGCCAAAGGTCATTTGGAAAACTATAAAAGGAGGCTTGGGCAGCTATTTTAAATATGCAAGAGTGTGCATGGTTTGTAATTGTTTTATATAAGAAAAGAGGAGATAAGAGAAAGAGATATAGTAGAGTTATATCATTTGTTGAGAAAGAAACATTGAGAGATAGTTGTATTTTACATAAGATGGGTTAGTGCTCCTGTGGGTTGGTGATCACAAATAGTTGTTGTGTTGGTGTTTGACAAAGGGGTTGGTGCTCCTGCAAGTTAGTGCTTGTGAACTTTGTAATTTGAGTAGGTGCTCATTAATATACTTGAGATTATTTTATGTGGTTTTTCCCACATTGGATTTCCACATAAAAATTTGGTGTCTCTCTCTCTCTTGTGTGGTGCATGTTATTAGCTCAGTTTTATTGCATATCTTGAATGTATGATTAAGTGGTTAAAGAAAAGAAATCAAATTAAGTAAAATATCTAAAAGAGAAATGATATACTGATTCACCCCCCCTCTCAGTATATCTCATGCTTAACACTTATTATTAACATACTCAATCTCAAATTCACTTTAAAACATGATCCATTTAGCCATGCGACCTTTTAAAGTTATTTTTTAGAGTATATACTTGAGCAGATATACTTTGGCTATGATGGTGGTCTTATTATTAAGCATGTAATGATGCAACTTCTAGGTTGTGAAGATCATGGAGAAATAAGATTTTTCTATCGATGTATAATTGTGATCATATGTAACTAATGTACATATTAAATAGTATATAACATGTTTTTTTCCTTGCTCATCATGTTAGGCTGAAAGTACCCCTAGGGTTTGTTTAGTTACAGACAATTAGAGTAGGAATGGATCTTCTAGTATCAATGGTAATAGAACAGGTGGGTTGGCCAAGTGTTCCTTCAAGTGTTAAAATGCCTTATGGAATTACACATCCCATGAAAATGAGGTGCCCTTTTTCAACAAGTGGGTAAATGGATGGCATGTATTGGCGAATTTTGAAATGAAGCACTTGATAGATTGTATTTTACCCTATAAAATATGGAGTTACTTTAAAGTAGATAGAGGAAACATCTTGATAATGACCTTAATCTTGGTTCTTCAATGCCCCTATGAGAGATAATGAATCATAGAAATTTACTTGAATTGATGCCAAAGACGTACTTTTTAGGGTTAAGCCTTACTTTGTACTCATAGAGGCATTCAAATATTCTACACAACACCTCTAGATGTCTTATGCTAGTCTTAGATTTTCTTATGACATCATAAACATAATCTTCAATAATATCATGCATCATGTCATGAAAAATTAGAATTATTTCACACTGGTATGTAGCACTAGAATTCTTTAGGCTGAAAGGCATTACCTTATAACAAAACATTCCCCCAAAGAGTTATGAGTGTTGTCTTGTGTTGGTATTCTAGCATGATCTTGATCTAATTATACCCTAAAAAACCATTCATGAGATAAATCATCTCATATCTAGCTATGGAGTCCATGATTGTGTCAATATTTGGTAGAAGAAAGTCATCTTTCAGGCAAGCCTTGTTGATGTCATAAAAATTGATACAAATTTTGATGCCCTCTAGCTTTTTGATAACCAGCATGATGTTTAAGATCCACTCCAAATAGTCAATGGGATGAATGAACCTTGCTTCTAGGAGTTTTTATAATTCTTTATGTACAAAATGGCAATACAAGGATGTATTTTCCTCAACTTTTTCTTAATTAGCTTGGCATCAGGATGTGCTATAAGATGATGACCTAACATATCAAAATAGACCCATGTAAAAATATTAATTAACTCAATAATTAGATCATTAATAACTTCACATTCTTCCTCAATGAGGGATGCACCTAGTTTTATCCATTTTGGATCAGTCATGTTCTAATATTAACTTCGAAAGTGTCCTCCATAAAGAGTGTAGAACCATCTTCAAAGAGAGTTGGCAAAAAGGTAAACTAATTAGAAATACCATAATCTATTGACCTAAATAGTTCATTAAGTTTACCCATATAATGAATAAAAATCATGAATGGTGGTAAAGGCCATGTAACAAACTCTTTTTGACAGTCTTGGACAATCTATTCAAAGGCTTACTACTCTCCTACAATGATCTTTGACCCAAATACGATCGAGGTATTGGTGGCCTATTGATCTTCATTTGAAGATAAGTGGACATCCATGTCTAATGGTACCTTAAATAGGTTTTCACTAAGAGATTGGCCTTTTTATTTACTATTACCTTGGTTTGAAAGCACCTCAAACAAGTTTTCACATCACCACCTCAATGTTTGATTTTATTTTTATTTTTAGCTAAGGAAGTTCCCCCGCTCTCTGAAATAAGTTACATGTTCTAATGTGATAAAAAAAACCCTTATTTAAGATCTCATAGAGTAATGTTGTCTCTTAGGCCATGAAATCACAAATGGCCTCATCATTTTCAAACTAGTCGAGTGATACTATGGATTCTTATTGGTCCCAGTATATGAGTTGGGGTAATGGAATAAAAGTGGCGAATGATGAATGATAGGTGTAATGGTACATACAGCATGAGGGTTAAATAGGTTGATATTGGCTAAGTCCTTATATACACTATAAATATATTTTGCATCATTATTAACATCATCGTCACTAGTCATTAGTGTAGGAACATAGATAAGATACACAGGGTCACCCTAAAGTAGTTTAAATCCAATACCATAAGTTCCTTTATATGGTCATGGAGATAAGCTCAAGAGTGCCTTATTGATTTTCTCCCAAGCCTCTACTCTCATAATATTTATTATCCATGATCTGATTAGGGATGGGATACTTTTTTCTCTAGTATTAGTGAGATAAATCATCATTATAGAGTAAAAATTCATTCTCAACAAGTGAGTCTTGTTCTTGGCTAGTGGCTGATGTAAAAATAATAGGTTATTGGGTATTAAATTTTCCTTTATGTCATCATTCCATGTGAATAGATTTGGCTTTGGGTCTTCCATAAGATTTAGGAGCCTATGTAAGTGTGGCTATGTGGAATGCATTATATTTAAGCTATTCACCTAGACCTTTGTCAAAAATGGAAAAGTAATTGGTTATCTCGGGAGGAGGCTCTAATAAAGTGGAGGCAAGGCTATTTGGGTCTATATAAATGACATTCTAACAATTCAATGAGTAAATATTTGTCATTTTTTAATGTATGTTATAGTTTTAAATGGTAATTGTAGCTCTAATATTCAACTTTTAAATGCTTGAAAATTTGATATGGTTGTAAGTCTACAAGAACAGTCACTTCCATCCCATAATGGGGAAACATGATACAATAGTGCAATGTAGAATGTATTAAATGAATCTCATGTATCCATGGTCAGCCTAAGAATAAGTTATATGATAAATCTAGATCCATAACATGATAAAATGTGTCATGGGGCAAGGGCCCAATGACCATTGGAAAATAAATTGTTCCTTGTGACTCCCTTTCTTCATTATCATAAGCCTTAATAGTAATAGTCTTTGATTGTAGGTCAGCTATTGTGTATCTAAGATGCTTGAATAACCTTAGAGACATAATGTTGAGGCATGATCCATTGTGTATGATGACATATTTAACTTTGTGTTGAGTTATGACAAGTTCAATATATAGTAGGTTATTATGGAGAGGGCCAAGGGATGACATATCACTTTGGTCGAAGGGTAGTTGTTGGCCAAGAGCTAAGTGTCCTACCAAGGCTTAAAATTTATCTGGTGTAATATCATTTAGCACTTGGGGTTGGATTAAATTTTTGGTAAGGTTGTTCTTGTGGATAGTAGAGGTACACAACAAATCTAAGATATAGATTTATGTAAGTGTTTTTATAAATACTCCATAATATCATATGTTTTCTCCTTGGCATTGGTAATTGGTTTGCTTCTAGCTAGTATGGGTGTTTGGATAGGCTCATTGGTAGAAGAAAGTTAGGGACCTAGAATGGTAACTTTAGTATACCAAGTTGCAATTGTGTAATCTAGATTGGGTGATGGACAACTATAATTGGAAGGAGGAGAAGAAGGGATTGGAATGGTAACCCTTGGGTAATGTTGAGCTTGGTTTCCAACACAGACCATAGGAGGACTACTGGCATAAAGAGAAGGTTGAGTATTATATGGTAATGGTTATGGGTAATTGGTTATTAATCTAGGATTAATGGTAATAATGGCTATATGACTACCCATAATATGCCTTACAACTTTATTTTAGTCATATAGAACAACATGATATGACCCTTGGTTAGATGGGTCATTTTGAACTTGGTTCCTACCATTTTGTGGTTATGGTTGTCATCACTGGTATTATTGGTGTTTTTATTATTGTTGTGGTGGTGGTGGTGATCTATGTTGTTTTTGATGTTGCTATTGATTCAAATTATTGGCATTGTGTTATGGAAAAAGGTTCTGATAAATGATTGGGTTTTGAATAGAAGTAATTTCCTTATTATTTAACTCTATTTCTCCATTTTCCAACATATTCTTGATGAGGTGCCTTAATTTCATGCATTAGTGTAAGGAATTCCCTTTGACTTGATGATAGTCACAAAACTTGTGCTCTTTATACTAGTTGGGGAAAGGAACACCCTTAGCGAATGGATTTAGAATGGTCTAAATAATAAAATTAGTGGCAATTCATTTATATAACACTAATTCAATGGACTCTCCCAAGTCACTAAAAACTCTATTTATAGGGGGTCTTCTTCTTAGTTGAGGCATTTGTAAAGGAGCAAGTGGGGGTGACTTCATAATCAATGTTAGATGCATAAGTGGAGTTGGTTGCATAGATGGTGTTTGCACCATTTATACATGGTATGATTTAGGAACTCCATTACTAGAAATGTTCTTGTTACAGTTATAATATTTAGGTTTATCCAAAGAATTGGCTTGGGTTAGTACATGAGCTTGCATTTAAATTAGGATTTGAATTTGATTTGGGCTTTGATGCTAGTTCTAGTTTTGGTTAGGAGTCTATAACTTAATTTTACATTTATTGATAAGGGCTTTCTTAATTTTTAGGCCTTTGTTGATAATCTCTTCAAATGTGTAGGCATATTGAAGCTCCAGGTGATAAGATATATAACTTTATAAATTATAGGTAAACACCACTACCAACTATTTATCTATAAAATTATGTGTGAAATGGCTATCAAGTGCCCTTCATTATTGTAAGTAGCTTCAAAAACTCTCACCACTCCTTTGTTGATCTTGGCCCAAATCAATCATGGTAACCTCATGTTATAGATTATAAGAGAAGTGTTACACAAAATTTGATAAGAGGTCATCAAATTCAAGCACATAATTCTTTATAAGTTAGAGAAGTTACTCCAATGCTAGCCTAGTTAGACTATGAGGTAAAAAGAGAAGCAAATAGATATCACTAAAGGACATTGGCTGGCAAGTAACATATAATTCTCTTAGATGTTCCTTCAAGTCACCTTTGCCTTTGTACTTGTTAAACTTTGGTTGATCAAAAGTTGGAGGAAATGGTATCTGAATTTAGTCCATGTTGAAAGGGTATGAACATATTTTATTCAATTTAAACTTCTTTCCTTATTTTCTTATCTGAATAGCTAAAATTGCATCCTTTACCTGTTACAATTTTTGGGCTAGGGGAGTAAGATGTGAAGGAACATATAGTTGTGGTTGAGTGGTCTAAGGTGGATTATTATGACCAAGGTATAATGGAGGAATGAGGAAGGTTCATTTAGTTTCTTTCATAACCAATAATACTTATCTATTGGTTAGGATTATTATTGGTATGGCATATGTAGTTGGTAACATTAGAATTGGGATTGGTAGTGTGACTTTGACATGGAAGGAACTATGGCCTAAATGGAGGTGTTTGGTGTTAGGGAATGAATTGTATGTAATGTGTTTGGAAGGGAACTTTTTGATGGATAGTCGAACCCTCCTATGCATATTTGGCTAAAGGCCTCATGTAAACATAATTGTGTATTAGGCACATGTTATGGATAAGGTATATGTTGGCTATAAGGTAATTATTGCCTAGTAAATATTTGTGGTATTTTACGTATTTTTTGTTGGTTTAAAACTTGTTGTTGGTTTAAAACTTGTTTTTGGTTAAGAACTTGTTGTAGGTTAAGCACTTATTATAGGTTAGTCACTTGTTATTTGCTAGACACTTGTTGGTGGCTAGGCACTTGTTGTAGGTTAGGCAATTGTTGTTGGATAGGCACTTGTTGGTGGTTGGCCACAAAAAATTATTGATTAGATAATGTTTGAGGTAGTTTATTTACCACTTGTTGTGGTGGCATGTTCGTTGAAACCTACTAAGGTGAAATGTTTGATACCACCTACTATGATGGGGAAATTAGTTTTCACCTATTGAGGTGAAACATTTTTAACCACCTATTTTGGTAGGGTACTTGATGGTAGTTGATTTATTAATCCTTTTTATAAATTTGAGGAAGTAGATGGTCATGGAGGGATAGTCACATGTTGAAATTTTGAGATAGATGTACTTGCCCCTTATGATTATGATCTAGTTGATGTACTTGAAGGAGGGATCTATTGGGAACTGTTTGGTGGGAAGTTCCTTTGTATAGTGGACTTTACTTGGTGTGGATTAGAGAACACCTATGTGTTATCCACCATGCTTTGAAAAGGGATTCCTAAAGAATCCATTGATTGTTCTTCACTTAGAGGAACATTGAACATGTCTTCAAGTGGTGTGGTTTGAACAAATGGATCTATATTTACATTAGAACAGCTTACCAAACTAGTTTGTAGTCCATTTGATAGAGTCAACTCTATAGGATTTTTATCTTGAAAGCTCATGGCATTAAAGTGATTAGCTAGATCAAGGTAATTCTGATACACCTAGTACACTTGTGTTAAATGGTTAGTATTTTGACCTTTTCCTTTAAAAAATGTGATAAGTTCTTGGTTATAAATTGGTACAAGGGCCTAATTTTGACTATAAGAGGCCTAATAAAATGATTGGATGAGAGGTATGTCATTGGGTACCCTGACCAATTTTGACCGCTCTAAAAATAATCTCATCTTTATGCTCTAAGAGATGGTGCTCAAATAAATAGGAATCATAACTAGAACTAGACATTATAGTCACAAAATATGGTTATTTTTGGACCATATTCATACTAGGTGGTACATTGCTAAGGTTTTGTGCAAAAGGTTTTTGTTCCTACCCTGAATAAGGGGGTCTATTTGTGAGGTGATTTTGAAATTGGTCTTGCCCCTGCCTTATGTTAGGGTATGCATATGTGGTACATAGATCCATCTTATACATGACATTATCATCATAAGGTTCAAAGTCAAAAGGGTCACTTGTAATGATGTTCTCATAATCTAGATTATACATAGCTCCACTATGTGTATATCGAGGCATGGTTAAATCCATGTTGTTTACCTTGGGAAAGGTTTATTTAATGCTTTGAACTTTAAGAACTTGGTTTAAAAAAATCTTTCCTTGAAAACCAAAAATTGGGACTTGGTCTAAACTATCATGAAAACACTCTAAGTCTTTGGAAGAAAATGGTGAAAAAAACATTGGACTTGGTCTTGGTCTTGGCAAAGGTCTAAGCAAATATTAACTCTTGGAATGAGAATTTGAACTTGGTCTAGGCACATGATATTTTTAAACTAAATAGAAAGTAAAGTAGGTATAGGTCTAAAAAATAAATTAAACTATGGCTTGGTCTAGGAACATGAAATTGGTCTCAAAAACAAACTTAGTCTAAGTATGAATCTTGAAGCTACTCTTAGGTGTAAGGTTTTTGGCTTGAAAAAAAAGGTACACTTGGTCTAGGTGAAGTTGGAAACAAGGTCAAACTCAATCTTTTCTAGGAAAATGATCTTAAATTGAACTAAAATCCAACCCAAGTAACATAGTCCAAGTTCAAAAATTAAACTACTCAAGCCCAAGTAATAAGCAAGAAGCAAGTGTAAACTGGTTGTCCTTAGATCAAAACTTGAAAGTGCATTTCAAAATTGGTTTGAAAATCTCCTGGATTAAGGCAAATGGTTTTAAACAATTTAGGTATCAAAACACTTATTGGTGCACATATGTATGGTTTTATTTGATTTATGCATAACAATTTTAGACTCAATAGACAAGTGAACAAGAAACACACAAGTATATGCTCATATCTAATAACTGACACAAGGTTGGATCATATCCACCAGATTTTATGAGTATATCTATTCTTGAGAGGAATTAAGTGTTAATCCAATAAATAAAAGTGCATGATGGTGGATTTTTTATCCCCTTCTATCTCTCAAGAACTTGCACATGGCATGGAACTTAGAGCATAAAAACAACTCAACATTTTCATAGTATGTGGGGATTCTTAGTCTAAAATTTTCACATTGTCTTTCTAAATGGTCCACAAGTATCAAAGAATACTTGGGCATCATAAAATATCCATCAAGTTGATGTGATTAAAATTGGATTATGATGAAAGGATCTTATCCCTTTCATAACCACTTCATTTGTCTCTTACTTAGTGAAGTGTGATGTCTAATAAGTACAAGATTTAAGTACCTATTAAGTTGGTGAAGTTAACCATTCAACCATTATCCCACTAAATAGTACACTCAATTTATATACCCCACTAAATAAGTGGGGTCGGTACGATGATGGGAGATGAAACCCCATGTCAACACACCACTAAAGAACATGTGAGGAGGCAATTAAATCCCACTTGCTATGCTAAAAAAAATAAGAGAAAGCTGATTTTAAGTCACCCACATTCAATAAAATGAGGAAAGAGCTTACACAAATTGAACTCTAGGCTAGAAGGAATAAGTAGCTTATTCATGTTTTTGAGTCACCCTAAGTAGGAGAGAGCATATGCATGACTTTGCTAAATAATACTAAAAAGGAAAATGTAAAAAATTGAAATTATAAAATCAAATTGATTTTAACCTTCAAATGTAATAGTTGAATGCCTTACATAAATCTTGAAATAAAAATTTGAAAGTTGAAAATGTTTCAAACATCAAATACGAGAGTGAAAATGTTTTTAAAAATATCATAAGAAAGTATGAAATGGTCTTGTTAATGCATTAAGCCTCTTCTCTTTGCTAAGTATCTTATAAAAAATAGTTATAAGATTGATTTGTGTCAATTAAGTTACATAAGTGAGGCAAAAACTTAAACTTTTCGAGTCTCAGGTTTGTGTTTCAGAGGGAAATCACCATTTAGTAGTTAGCAAATCACCATTTTCTCAAAATCTAAAAAACCATAGAATTTGAAAAAGTCACCATTTATCAGTGGTGAAGTTGATGATTATAAGAGTCAAAGTTGTTGTTTTCTAGGAAAAAAGTGGTGAAGTCACCAATTTCATAAAATAATTTTACCTAGCAAATTTTTTGATTTGTAGGGTCAAAGTCACCATTTTCTAGGTGAGGGTTAAAGTCACCGATGTTTAGGGTTGAAGCCCCAGATATCCAAAATAATATAAAAATTAGAAAGGCAAAAGAATCATCAAAGTCACCGATGTTTAGGGTTAAAGCCCCATATATCAAAAATAATATAAAAACTAAAAAGGCAAAAGAATCATCGAAGTCACCATTTTCTAATAGCGAAGTCATCGCTTTCATGAAAAAAAAAACATTATCATCAATATACAAGGCAAATTCATCATTTTCCAAGCAAACATAAAAACACAGTAATTTGAGACAAAAAGCTAAAAATAAGCTCAATAATGAGCTTTTATTGATTTTGAAGAGTCCCAAAGTAATCCTAGGATGAACGTGGGGTGTGTGGTCCCACTGGGAATGCCATTATGCAACGTAGGAGTCTAAATATGATGATTAGTTAAATGTTAGTAGATAAATATAAAAATGAATTTAAGATTACCATTATATGCCTAGAAACTAGGGGGAGAAAATGACTAACAACTAAAGAACCAATAAGAAGATAAAAGATCCAATTTCACCTTCCTTAAGAGCCTTGCTTGCTAATCATAATATAAACATGTTTATGTTCAATTTGTGAATAATTAATCTTTGGCAATGCTAGTGCTTTGTGGGCAGCATCTCCTCTTGTGCACTTTGGTAGTTGGCTTGGCTTGAGTTTATTTATGAATCTTCTCTAGCAAAAAATTGGCATTATTTATTTACACATAATGGTCATGGCTCTTGTATTTATAGCTTTCCAACTAACTCCAACCTATGTGTGGTTATGCTTGGGTTAAGGTTGGGAGGTTGACTGCATTTATGTTTTTGGGATAGAGGTTGCATTTAGGAAGCATGGCCTAACATTATTCATTTATGTTGATAATTCCAATTTTTTAATTTGAGGTTGGTGACATCATCATGGCATCATATTTCCTAATATTTATTGAAATTTCATTTTCAAAAGTTTGATATTCATTAATTTAACAAGGTTTTCCACTTAAGAATTTAATTTGATTTATTTGGTTAATCAATCCTACTTAGTATTTTGGTCATTTCAAGAATTTGATTAATTTCCATACATTATTGGTTTAAAATGTCAATTTAGTAGGTCACAATTTCACTAGAAGTGAATTAATAATAGGTTGTCATTACATACAAGGTATTACGCCAAATAGGGAAGGCTTAATGTGATTTAGGGCATTTATGTCTAATGTACAGACAAATTTTAGATGTTTTGGTGTTTTCTAAGCTTAATGTGTGTTGTTCGCTATAAATCAGTCTTATGTCCATTTAAAGTGGCCAAAAATGAGTGTATGTACTATGTTGGCAATGCTCATTGATAGAGGGATCCTTAGGGTAGCTTGACACCATGTACACACTAACCCATTTTTTCCATAGTCATTCTAAGGGTGAAGAAGCTAAGGTTTGATCATTTGAAGAGGAGTGCTAGGTTGTGCATGCAATCTATAGACATCAAAAGAAAGGAAACATAAAACCTAGAAGGCTCTAATTGGTCACATTTATATCTAGTCGGTATTTTGTAATAGACACTTGTGTCACAATCAGACACTTATGTCAATGTAACTATCTAAATCCAATGCAAGTATATAAGGCCATAAAATGTAAAAGTCTAGGATATGATGATTGTTCCAAGATACTAATCCAGCTCACTTCTAGCCTGTTTCAGCTTAGATCTATATACGCATAGTAAACTAGTTAAGTAATCTTATTTTTAATTTATTGAAATATTAATCAATAGTTGTACTTTTAATTTTTGGCATATCTTAGTATTTAAATTTAGGATGTTGTTTATCTAAGTTTACAAATTAATTAGCTTTCTATAAAAAAATTTATCACCCTTTTGCTTAATCTTTTCTATATTCTTCACCCTATTTACCTTTGTATCATTAAAATTTAGGGTTAAACACTTCTTTTGAGAGATATTCAAGATAAAGACTTTATGGTAAATAAAAATTCTTCTAGCATGTTTACTAAAAAAGAGTAGAATCATATGGAGAGATAATATAATATTTTCAAGAAGTTTTTTAGGAGCCTATGAGGCTATCTCCAGTTAGGTCCATTGAGCAAGAAATTCATTTGTTGCCTAACAGTCCACTTCCAAATCTCAGGTTATATAGATAGTCAATGAAAGATGCCAATGAGGTAAAAATAATAGTTACAATCTTTAATTAATCACGGTGTAATTCATCCTATTATCTCCATGTGGATTTCCTATTATTTTAGCACCTAGGAAAGATGGCACATGGAAATTATGTGTTGATTTTAGAGCACTTAATAAGATAACCATCAATAATAAGTACCCTCTTCCATGGACTGGTGATCTTGATCAACTTCCACATGTTAAATATTTTACTAATCTTGATTTAAAATATGGGTATCACCAAGTGTGGATTAAAAAGGAGGAAATTTGGAAAACAACATTCAAAATAAGTCAAGGGTTGTATGAGTGGTTGGTTTTACCTATCAATATATACAATGCACTAGCTACCTTCATATAGTTGATGAATGATGTAATAAGTTCATTTATTGATTCCTATGTTGTATATTTCGATAATATTCTTATTTTTAATAGAAATTTTGATGATCATGTTGAACATCTTAAACAAGTTTTACAAATCTTAAAGGAGAATAAGTTAGTGTTCAATGAAAACAAATGTGAGTTTGCCTAATAATCAATAGTTTTATTAGGGAATATAGTTGGATATGGGGAGTTTAGGATTGATCCAAATAAGATAGATGCCATCATGAATTGTCTAAGGTCTTCTAATTTGATTGAGACAAGAAACTTTATAGGTGCAATCCAATACTTGAGTAAGTTCATCAAGAACTTCTCTTCCATAGCCACACCCTTGCACATCATTATAGTAGGTGGTAAGACTTTTAATTCAGGTAAGAAGCAATAATATGTATTTGAATTATTCAAATATAATATTATCCATGATCCAATTTTATCTTTTCTTAACTTACAACAACTTTTTGAATTAGAAACAAATGCTAGCCACTTTTGGTGATCTAAAATGTCATTTAATGCAATGAGTGTCACTTGAGACCACTTTATCCTTATATTAGACCTATACTTATCTTAGGGCCTATTTTTATCATTTTTTGGCTTTTATAAACATCTATCCCTTGCCCATATATACCAAAATTTACATTGAGCCATTACCTAGGCACTCTCAATCCTTTTTCACATGTTCCATCTACCTTGACAATAATGCAACCCCATTAGTCTATAGAACAGTGTGTTATTGTCAAAGGGGGTAATGTTATTGACTCTGATCTTCCTTTACCCCCAATGGATATCTTTCCAATACAAAAAAATCTTAGGGTTATCCTAGACTCATTTCATGTCTCGACAAGCATCAAAATGCTATATAAAAACCACTCACATTCATTTATCCCTTATATGGCAATTTTCATGAATGAGCTCATAAAAGATTATGCAAAATTATGGTTATTGATCCCTATTTACCCCTATTTTTTCATACATCCATCTATATCATCTAAGATATTAGTTTTACTCAAGTTTCCAGTATCGATTCACACTCAAAAGCATTTAAATTAGCATTCATACTCAGGCATACTAGCATCATTCTCACTTGTACCAGCACTTAAATTGGTAAAAATACATTGGGCTTGATACCCTTTTGAGGCATTGGTATTTAGGCAATGCTCAACACATGGGGTGTTGAGGTTTTACCCAAACCACCCTACTAATGTGAGTCTTCTTCCAATTTTATTCTTCAAATCCCTATCAAGCATAGAAGCTTATGGTTTCATAGTGAAATCAATCAAAGCACATAATAAATGACAATCTAGGTCTTGGTCATATAGGCATAGGATTCCCAAAATACAGTGAAGGTTTTCCTATAATTCACTACTTCCCCTGCACAAGGTTATTAGTGTAAAATGAAAGGTCAATAGTTTAGTGTGTTATTGGCAAAGAGGATCACACTACTATCCAATGAGGGTTCTAACACTTGTTCTATTCTAAAAACACTCTTCCCTACTCCTAAATCACTTCCCTACCTACCACTTGTTGATCTTAGTCATATTTCCCATCTAAGTGTACCATTTTTAATTCATTATTATTTATATAATATTCAAATAAATCAATTATTGTATAAATCAATGGTGATTGATGTTGTAGTATTTTATTCCTTAGTTTATTACTTAACTCTTTATCAATCTTAGGGTTACATTTCTATTTTATTATTTTTGGGAAACTAGAGTTTAGTTCATAATCAATCAAGAGGTTGGATTAAGGGGTAAAATATAATCAAATCTAGTAAAACATATATTTATATCAATTTGATTAAATCAATTACATGGGGAAAGGAAATGACTTATCTATAAAAATAGGCTAAGACAGTTGATACAAAGGCTGAAAAATGTCATGCAGGACTAGAAAGATGTCAAAAACCTAAATCTAGATTTAATTCAGTAAAAGGATAGGAGAAGTAAAAAGTGGAAACTTTGGTGTTCAGCATTGTAGTTTAGTTCTGGTGTTGTTATCTAATTCAATTTTTTATTTTGGATTCTAGTGTGATCTAGTTGTTGGGTCTTATAGGTGTCTTTATTTCTCCATGATTACTTGTATGTACCATTGTATAACTTGTTTTTTTCTCAAAACCCTAGGTCTATCTACACATGAAATAATAAACATATCAAAATCAAAAGGAAAAAAATTAGGCTAGGAGAAGTATGATTGCATGATCTAAAACCCATGTTATCTTGATTGCTACCTACATTAACCCTTAAGCTAAGGTCTCAGATCAAATGTAGTTCTCCCTTAGGGAACATGCATAATCAATGCACATGGTAGATGAAAAATGAACTTTTTCTCAGGCCCTTCCTTGATCAAGCATGCAAATCTGTATGATGCATAATTCTAAGCTATATTATTGATCAATTTTAATTACTTAGTGTGCCAAAGTAGTAGGTGTTAGATATAAAATGCCTTGTGAAGTCCTTTATATAAGATACTCTTTATTTTGAATTTGGGAGCTTTATTCACGTTAGTTGACATAAAAAAGGTAAATAAAACTTAAGGGAGGGGCTAAGAAGGGTTAGGGACCTATTAAGTGAAGATAAATGACTGTTGGGGCTCCAAATGCAAATGAACAAGAGCACCAAGAATGGGATATGTGTCTGATGCTATTGTCCAATTTTGACACTCCTGTCTTATAGGCTCAAGACCTAAGGGAACAAGATTGGCACTAGGAATACTTTCTAGCTGAGGTAGAATCACTGATCAAAAGGTTCTAGATGACTGGTAATGAATAAAAAGGTGATAAAAGTGAGATACAAGACCAAGACAAGAAAAATAAAGACATAGCTAGTATGAATAAGGCTCGTATTCTCCTATCAGAGTCTCTTGTGAAGAGGACTATGAAAAGACATGATATGTGTGGTTTCTTGACAAATTTAGGGTGTATACATTTCCCCCCTTTTATTCTAGTGATACAATGAAATGAAATAGTAGATTGAAAGAAAGAAGAAGAAAATGCATACCTAAACCTAACTATGTGTAGGTGAATGTGCTACAAGGGTCCAACCCACTTCCTGACTAGGGAAGTGGATGGAGAGATGAATAGTGCCTAGATAGAGAATGAATCAATGGAGTGGATGCCCCTATACTAAATTTGAATGTTGAATCTATGTATCATAGAGGAGGAAAATGCTTGTCCCCTATGTTGAATCTGACTGAAGATGAGGAATACTTGGAGGCCCAAAACCAATGTCTATCCTCTGTCCCACATAAACTCATGTAATTTATAATATGTATAAAAATATGTATGTTGTGAAGAGAAAAATTTGTCATGCCCCTACTCTAAATAGCTGAACTAGAATTGAGAAATTCTTGAAGGCCCAAAACCAATGTCTTTCCTCTATCTCGCACAAACTCATGTAGTCTAAATCTTAGTAATATAATGGACCAACTATTGCAAATGACTATATAGTCCAAGCTGGTGACAACCTAGGTATATCCAGGTGTAATCATTAACTTTAGTTAATGTGCAAGAAGAGAATGGCATGTCTTACCATTCCATCTATATAATCTTAAGTGTTGAAGAACATGAACATTTATGCCATGCCCCTAAATTTAGTATGTGACTGATGCATCTATATAATCTAGTAATCTATATAACCATATGTGATATGATATATCTTTCCATGCTTTATGTGTAAAAATGGAAACCAAAACACTATGCTCTACATTATGCCTATAGCTTGTTATCTGTTTCTATAAATTGCGTCATGTTGTATGAAGTTGTATGTGTGAGACATGTAGTATGTACATGCCCCCAAATCTAGTATCTGATTCTATATCTATATCTAAATCACTATGAATCCATATGATTTGAACCACTATATCTAACTAGTTTTTGTATTTATATCAAAATCACTGTGAATCCATATGATCTAACCCACTGTATCTGAATAGTCTGTGTATCTATAAATTGAAGGTATATTCCTCTAAATGTCCTAAGTAATGATAAGTAACCCACATAATTTGAATCACTATATGTCTCGACCTATCTGAGTTGAATCTGATAATCTAACTACTGGATGTGTAAGAACCATGTGTCCACTTATGAGAGTGGATGGATATGTCAAGTAAGTGTAGAAATAGAAATAATATGAATGATGCCCCCCTTTTAGGGAGAGAGATGAAATTTGTGATAGAGAAGGTTGAGCCAAAAGTGATGAATAGTGGCATAGTAATAGAAACAAGGTTGGTATGTTTTGAATAGCTTGATAGGTTGTATTGCTTAGGTTACGTTGTTTAGAGTGAAACATGTTTTGATTGGTGATGACCAAGGTGTGTGTCTAAGCATAAGAGAAATATAGATATTTTCATGCCATATTAGGTAGATAATTTATTAAGAGAGTGAAGCTTGATTTATGTCAAAGGTATCATTATCATGATTCTGCGCAAGGAAACGGTTTGAAAAATGGAGTTACGAGGTTTGAGTTATGGGCAAAATGGTATTTTTTTTTGAATGAAAAATTTGTTTAATATAAGGAATAATATTGATTCTTTATTCATTTGTATATTTACTAGGTTAATATTTTGATCTCTAGAGTGAGATAAATACTGAGGAGATGAGCACCTTTTGTGACCTAGTTTGACTAGCTGGCAGCCCAAGTTTAGGATGGTGGCAATGTCACCCTAGTAAGTAGCTCAAACACTTGGTTCTTGTTAATTTTTGGCCTATTTATGTTTTTTAGGGGTTTATTAGTAGCTTAGAAAAAAAATCTAATGCTCTTGTCCTGTATCTAGCACTCTTATCTAGGTTTCATTGCTCTTGTCTAGGTTTTAGTGCTCTTGTACAGTGTTGTTATCCTATATCTAGTATTGTTGTCCTAGAAGCATAATTTTTTAATGATGTTACTTTATTGTTCACTATTGATTTGTTTTGGATTTTGATTTGGTATTTTTGATTGATATATGTATTGTTTCTAGTATTTTATAGAGTGAGGTATGGATGAGAGAGTTATACAAGGGTCAGGTTATGGAGACATTGAGGTTACTACCATTATCTACTAATGAGAGAGAGGTTATGGATAGGGTAGGGTTGGGTCACGTGTTGATTTTATTATGTGAGAGGTGGAATATAGATACATGTACTTTTTGTCTTCCTATAAGGGAGATGACTATGACTTTGGAGGATGTGTATCATATACTACATTTACCTATTAGTAGGTACTGAGTGACAATACAGGATGGCATGGGTGTTAATGTGATTGATCATACATCTTTGTATTTTACTAGTGTGCCTTTGGGGATACATCATAGAGGTAGTGAAAGTGATGTGATATTGTTAGTCATTGTGCAGTCTCATGTTTTGCACTTGTAGAAGTGGTTGACTATTTTATTGAAATCTTTTTGTTGTTGTGGATGAGAGTGGAGTATCTTTACATATAGTATACATATGATTGTGCATAGTATATAGGTATATATCACTGTATTCTCATGGGGGAGTACTAATTTATCCCACCTATATATGGATCTCTACAAGTTTACATAGGATTCATTCAGTGGCAGGGTGAGTATGGAAACCTTATTGCATTGTTGGGCCTATGATCACATAGTAGTTGTGTAGTTGATTCGATTATCAAGGGAAAAGAGGGTACTTTAACATGCATTCAAGGAGTAGTGGATGAGCACATTATATATTTGATCCCATGGGATGGAGCATTATAGGTAGGTTTTAGATGGATTGGTGGCTAGTGACATCATATGGAAGCTTTATAGAAGATTCCCTAGGTGGGATGAGGATGGACTATAGCTTTGATACATGAGGGTAAATTATTGGATAGATGGCCTTTGGGGTGGAGTATATGAGCATTTTTAGTATGAATGCATTACTAGATAGTTTAGGGTACCATAGGATATGCCCCCAATAGCATGGGTGTGGGTGAGGAGTACGTAAAGATATATGAGGGTAGGAGCTCATGCGAGGCCTACTAAGGCTGAGCTTACACCATTACCTTTGGATGTGAGGGATGTGGCCATATATATTTTGGATATGGATGACATTGAATGTATACATGCATATACTACATGGTGGGTTAAACATCGATGGGCTCTATTATATTCTATTGAGGCAGGGGATGCTCTCGAGTATGAGGATCCTGAGTTGATCCAAATGATGGGAGGTATGTAGTGATTACATTTGAACTTTGTATAAACTTCTAATTTAGTTTGATTTCAAATTATATAGCTAATGTAGTGTCATACTTTATGTGTACATGAAATGGGAGGTACTTAGGATGGAACACAGACTGAGGTAGAAAGTGGAAATGCTGATTATAGGAGACAATAATTGAGTTGACACTCTAAGAGATTACCTGATATGTAATTGATGATGCAGTGGAAGAGAGATTAATAGAATGAGTGATAGTCACAACTGGTATCCATGCCCATTTATTTGATAGGGCTGCTATATTAATAGTTGCATATGTTAGGGTAGTAGGAAAAAGAGATGAGATGAGAGCTGAGCTAGATAAGCATAAGATGCATCCACCTGATTTTGGATATGTTAGCACATGGATCATGGATGAGTATACAAATATTTTGAGGTGATATGTAGACTTGCATTAGGGCATGGTTGGCTATTGAAGTGAGAGAGTCATCACAAGAGGCATGTGGTAACTCAAGGAGGTGTGGGGCCATCAAGTGCTAGGGTAGAGTATGGGACTAATATTAGTGGAGAGAGTGAGATTGAGAGTGAGGGCCTGACACCCATTCATGATTGATTGTACTTGATACTAGTTTATATGTTTTAAAAATTCATTATATATATACGGATACTAGTTTGATTTTGACTCATGCATATTATGTTATATAATTTGGAGGAAATTGGTATATTTCTTGAAAATGGTTGATTAGAAATAGTTTCTTTGACATTGATGTTGAGGTTTCATATGTTTGGTAAAATTATATTTGAGATGTGATTTGATTGTTATTGATAGGGTCAAGTGTGATGCTAATGTTTTAATTTTGAATTATATGCAAGTAAAAACCTTTATTGTTTTATAATTTGTAAATTGATTTGATAAAGTGAATTGGTTTAAGATTAGTAAAATAGGATATTGGTAAGATCATTTTTTTGCTAATTTAGTTTGGCTAGTGATAGTTATTTAGAACAAGGAATATTAGTTGTTAGTAGAAGGGGATGTAAGATACCACTTTGTGTGTATCAGTGTCCTAACTATTGTATCATTATTTTAACCTTGATGGCCAAATGAATAAGTGCCCATACTGCTCATGATATGTAGAAACATGCCCTATATCTGATGTTGTCTGTAGTACACTAATTGTAATTATACGAGGAGACTCTGTAAGATGCAATCTTAATGGATGTGCAACTAAAATTGTGTGTTGTGAAATAGGCTCATCTATCTATAATCATAGTGGATTGTTACATGAAATAACACCATATGCCTCTATTGTAATGCATATTATTTAGTAATAGATCGATATGGAATTGTAACCTATGATGGGGGCTCATCTAATATCAATCCTAGCAAGTTACTACATGAAACAGGTCCCTGAAACTCAACTGTAGTAAATATCAATCTAAAGCAATACTCTATGATGTGGGTTCATCTAATCTTAATTGTAGGAGGTTTTTATGTGAGATAGGACCCTAAAAACTCTATTACAATGCATGTGAATATGTTGGATATGTATATGGAACTACACTATGTACTCCATAGACTACATTGTTATATGTAGGTTGTTATCACTGTACTGGTCTCCAAACCCTTTGAGTAGGTGGGATAGGAGAGCTCCTATGAGGCTCTGTCTTAGAAATTGCATTAATCTCACAATGAGTAACTGATGATTCCTATGAAGGAATGTCCTAGGAAGACTCAGTCATGGAGGAATGAGGTCTATGGATCCATGATGAAGGAAATCTCAGTGCCCTGGTGTGAATGTTATGATACCATTATCAATACATCTATTAATATAGTCCCTGAGTCTATAAGAATCATTGTCTTTGTATCCATGGATATGATGATAGTTACAAAATGGTCGATGTGACTACCTGTGTAGGAGATGTGGATCTTGATGATGAGTAGAAGGCAATGTCATTAACCTCTTATCTAGTATTGTTTATAATATAACATATTGGCTATCCCGCTCTCAATCAAACTATAGTAGTGCCCTAAAATTGTTCTCTATAGTGCATATTATAGGTGGTGCTCTAGAAACTGGCTCTCTATTCTTAACTAGTTGCTTTTCTAGCTATGGTCTCCTATCTTATTTTAAACATGGTGGATGTTGAGTGCTAGGAGTTGTAGATGGAGGTAACACTATGAAATATAGAGTAAGTCAATCAATTAAATCTAACTCAATCAATGATTTCTTCTCCAAAGCTAAAAATTTAAAGCATAAGTGCCTAAAAGAGGATTATGTCTAATATGATACATGCTCTAGGAGGGATTGGCAAAGCCCTTTAATAAATATATGTTGAATCTCTAAATTTGTTGGTTTATAGATCAATCGTAACATGTGAGTCTTGAATCATAAGATATAATCACTAATAGGCTCTAAATAATTATAATGCAATGTGGCAAGTTTCTCATATGTAACATTAGGGCCCATGTTTTCTATGTAATATCTGAGAAATGCTCCTCTAATTCATCATATTTATACAAGGAACCAATAGGGAGTAGATGAAAGAACCAATTATGTGCATTACCCACTAATGTCTACTGGAACAACTTAAGTAGATTCAAAAGACTCGCATGAGATGGATCATTGGAACTATGCATTAAAAATTTGATTCTATTGTTTTTAAATTTTTGTAATTTGAACATAGAGGTAGCAAAAGAGAGAGAGAGAGACTAGGTTCAAATGTAAGCAAATTATCACCAATGAGAGGTTCACTTGGAAATGCATAACTAATTTGTTTATTTGATGAATTGTGCATAGGAAAATGAGGTTAAAAATGCCTTTCCCATTTATCAAAATTATTTTCTTTAGAAGAGGAAAAAAGAGAGATAGGTTTGAGAGAAGAAGATGCATCTACTTTTTCTTCACTATAATTTTCATATGCATCATCATATTCCTCATTAAAATAATAGTAATTGTATTCATTGTAAATGAAATCATTTTCCTCATTTTTGGCTAATGTGAAAATTTGTCCATTCATTTTCATAATTATGAGAAAAATTTAGAAATTTATCTATAGGATGAGAGGGGAAAAGTACCTTAATGGCCATTTCATTACTTTCACCAAAGATAATATGTAAAATTTCTATTAATAAAATAAATGCAAGAATGACTACTAACATAGAGATTTTGAAAATATTTTTGACACTCCAAATAAGTTACAAAGATTCTAAAAAATTTATCTAAAAATTATAAGGGAGGAAGGCTTGGGGTTTGAGGACCTAGTTTGGAAATCTAGGATTTTGGGTTGGAGTTTTAAAATTTAGAAATTATTGTAATAATTTTAATTCTAAAATAAATTTGAATAAAATAGATGTATAAAAATTTATACAAAAATCAAAATTTTGAAATTGAATTTTTGCACAAAAATGAGAAAGAAAAACCCTAGGGGTACCTAGGGTTTGAGAAATGTTCGAAGTAAGTTGGGTTCACCAAATGTTTTATTGTTTTTTGGAAACTAGAATTTAGTTCTTAATAAATAAAGGGGTTGGATTAAGGGTTAAAATATAATCAAATGTAGTAAAACATAGATTTATATCAATTTGATCAAATCAATTACACGGGAAAGGAAATGACTTATTTGAAAAAATAGGTTGAAAGAGCTGATACAGAGGCTAAAAACTATTGTGCAAAACTAGGAAGATGTCAAAAACTTGAATCTAGATTTCATTTGATTAAAGGATAGGAGCACTAAAAATTAGACACTTTAGTGTCTAGTAATAAAGTCTAGTTTTAGCATTGTTGTCCAATTGAATTTTTTATTATAGATTATAGTGTAATCTAGTTTTTGGGTCCTATAGGTGTCTTTATTTCTCTTGATCACCTAAATTTACCACTATATAGCTTTTTTTCTTCTCAAAACCCTAGGTCTATATACACGCATGAAACAACAAACATATCAAAAGTAAAAGGGAAGAAATTGGGTTAGGGAATGTATGATCGCATGATCTAGAACCTAATTTGTCTTGATCACTACCTACATTGATCCAAAACTTAGGGGTTTTGGTTGAAAGATATTTTAAGAACACAAAAATACCATAATTATCATAATAATGCTTTCTTTGAGAAGAGATGTTTTATTGCTCACAAGATTGCAAATACAAGCATATGCTTATCTTTGGGAAGATATGTTAATCCTCTTCTCAAGCAATATCTTTATTTATACATATTTTTAAGGTAGGCTGAGGATGTGGAAGGTCACAAATCTTGAGGGAGATGAATTTCTTTGACTTCCACGATTTATAACAACATAGAATTCGAGAAATTACTATTTTTAGAAACTTTCTATTTTAGATAGCATTATTAAAATTGAAATTTCAAGCACTTCCATTGGGTTTTTAGGGGTCAAAAACCATTGATCATATCTCCCTACCATCTCATTGCATTCTCCTCGTTATTATCTTTCCAATTGTTTGAATGGGGAGTCAAACAGAGCTATGGTTCAAATTTTATGGCTCCCAAAAGTTTTGCCACCAATTAGGGTAGAACCGTCACCTAAATTATCACCTGAAGTGTTGCCCAGATCATTCCTCCATCCTTGAGAAGCAATGGTCCCCATTAGATCAATATTCCTCATCAAGCATGGTAGTTATGTCTTGATTTGATTCTCTATGAGCCACTCACCTTGGTGGCTAAGCTTGCCCCTTTTGACCACTCGATAAAGTGGAATAGAGTGCCCTCTTCTTCTCTTCATCCAGGTGTCCACAATTTGATCCTCCTCCACTAGAGAAAAACTTTTCAGATCAAGCTCATCAATGTCCATTTGTTCTATTATGACTGAACTATCTAACAGAGGTGGATGATATGGTTTGAGGAGATCTACATTAAATATTGGATGCAAACTAAGGTAGGCTAGCAGGTTCAACTCAAAAGCATTTTATCCCACTTTTCTAGTGATGGTGTAGGGACCATATCACAAAGGCCAAATTTTTTTGTGTGGGCCTATGAGTCATTACTTTTGAATTCACAACTAAACCTTATCACCTACAGCAAAATGGTGTACAACCCTATGTTTGTCATGGCATTGCTTATACTTCTAATTCATCTTCTCCAAGATGTCATGAACTTGTTGTTGAATGTGTTGGATTTCTTCAATGAACTTTGTTGCTTTTTCTACCTCAGATCTCCCATGAGGTGTGTGTTCCATGTTGGAGAATGGAATGGCTACATCAATTGGTGCCATGGGTTAGAACTTGAAGCATACTTGGAATGTACTATGCTTGGTGGAGTTGTGCAGGGCCCAATTATGTCCATATTGTATGAAAAAAAGCCCCTTATCCCATGTGCATAGATGTTCGGAGTGATATATCCAAAGCATATGAACAATCAAGCTATTCACCACTTTTGTCTGACCATCAATCTATGGATGGAATGTTGTGGACTTCATCCGCTTGGTATCCATCATCTTCAATAGAGTGGACCAAAAGATACTCAAGAACCTGCTATCTCTATATGAAATAATGGACTTGGGGAGACCAAAATGTAGAATAGCCATTTTGGTCTCCCCAAGTCTAAAATATAGTTGAGCAATTTTCTCAACAGATATATTTTTCTTACAAGTAATCATTATAGCCATTTTTGAAAAATGATCAACTACAATAAGAATATAGTCCTTGTCATATTTTGAAGTGGGCAATCCTAAGAGAAAATCCATAGAGACAGATTCCTAAGGCATGGTTAGTTCTGGCAATGGTGTGTATAATCCTTGCTTCTTATTTGTTGGCTTAGATATCTCACATGGGGTATAATATTTGAGGTACTTTTCCACATCCTTCTATATATGGGCCTATTAAAAGTGATTTTGAAGAACTACCAATGTCTTATCTACACCAAAGTGCCCAATTGTCTTGCTGAAATGTGCTTCCCATATCATCTTCTATTGATTTAGAGCTGGAACATAGACATGCCCCATGTGATAGAGGACATTATATTGAAAATATAAATTAGATACACGTTTACCTTTTATAAGTGCCTAATATGTATCAACAAAGGTAGGATCTACTTCATATAGAGCACCCCAGGTGGCAGTCTCGTGTCTACACAAATCAAAAATTGTTGTGAGTGTAGCAATTGGTAGGCAACTCAAACAATTTGTGGTAGTATTTAAGCTACCCTTTTTTTTATTATTAGATGTAATCATTGTAGATATGTGTCCCACTTTTAGTGCCTTTCATTTCATAGTTTTCTCTACGTCTGGATGAATTCCAATAGTCTGTGGTCAGTGTGCATGACCGTCTCTTTCCCTAAGATGTAGTGTTTCCATTATTTATAGGCTTGCATAATAGAATAGAGCTCCTTATTGTATGTTAGGTATTTTATGATTGTATCATTGAAATTTTCACTATGATATAAAATAATATTTCCATGTTACATGATGATAGCTCCCATGGTATATTCAGATGCATTTGTCATCAACTCGAAAGGTTGATGCAAGTATAAAAAGGAAAGAACAAGAGCTGAATAGAGTCGATTCTTCAAATTCTCAAATGCTCTTTGTTGTATTTCACCCCACTAAAATGAAACTTTAACTCCTCCTTTAGTCACTTGGTTTAGTGGCTAAGCAACATGTGAAAATCCAATAACAAACTTGTGATAAAAATTTGCAAGACCCAAGAAGCTATGAAGTTATGTGAGGATCCTTGGTGTAGGCCATTCATGAATAGCCCAAATATTCTCTAGGTTGACATGGACTAGTTCCTCATCCAGAACATACCCCAGGGACTCAATTATTTTCATCTCAAATATCCACTTGTCAAGATTTGCATACAACTTGTGCTTTCAAAGAGTTTGAATCACCTTACGGACATGTTGCAAATGTTCCATGTTTTCTTGTAGATGAGTATGTCATCTATGTATACAACCATGAATGAGTTGGTGAAGGGTCACAACATGTCATCCATCATCCTCATGAAGGTTATAGGTACGTTAGTCAAGCCAAAAAGCATAACCAACCATTCGAAGAGCCCCTCCATGGATTTAAATGTAGTCTTCTAGACATTGGTGGGATCGATAGGAATTTGGTGATAGCTAGATTTGAGATCAATTTTTGTGAATAAATTTGCACCATGGAGTTGTTCCAGTGGGTCATCAATCCTAGGAAGGGGTAGTGATTCTTCACAATTATTTTTTTTAGGGCTTGATAGTCAATGCAAAGCCTCCATGTTCCATCCTTATTTGGTGTCAGGACAATTGGACTTTCACAGGGTGAAGAGCTTGGCCTAATGTGACCCTTTTGGATCAATTCTTGAATCTACCTTTTTATCTCATCATTCTCTAGAAATGATCTATAATACATAAGGTTGTTAGAAAAAAGTGATCTTAGAACCAAATCGATAGAATGTTTTACCTGATAGTGAAGTGGAACTCCCATGGGTGACTTGAATAAGTCATCATAATCTCCCATAATTTAACCCATCTACTTATGTTGTTATGTTGATTGTGTAGTCAAGGCTACAACATCATCCTTCTTGGATCTTTGTGTCTTCTATACCATCAGAATGAATTGCTTTATCTTCTCCACCAATCTCTTACATTGCTTGGCACTAATCAAGGAGATAGATGTGGGAGGTGGCACCTTTGGTACCCTATGGCACCATGTTCCAAGAGTGAGGTTAATCCTTTAGGTTCTTGATTCATAGATGCAATGTCGATCATACATGAATGGTTGACTAAGGATTACATTACAAACATCTAGATTGACCACATCACACAAGACATCATCTTGAAAAGGTTTTATTGTATATGAAAGAAGACATTGGTGGGTGACATGAAGGTCTCTCCCTGGGTTCAACCATCTAATACTATATGGATTTAGGTGAGGCTTCATGCATAGATTTAGAATTTTCACAACATTAGCAGAGATACAATTTTTTTGAATCCCAATATCAAGAATGAAATGCAGAGGCTCATTTTTCACCCACAACTTAGAGTGAAACAACCTTTCCTTGTTAGGTGGCCTTTCCTCATGGGTCTATGATGAAGCAATGATGGTATTAGGCTCAGCATCTACAATCTCTTCTTCATCCTCTTTGATTGTAGGGTGTGTATGAGGTAGAGCAGTATATGTCAGGGATTGTGACTCAAAAAGTAGGGACTTAATGGCTCGACATTTTTCTTTAGAGTCAGTTCTAATTTTGCGGTAATCACAACATTTCCTAGTCTTCCCCTTTTAGGGTTTATTATCTTGGAACTCCTTTTTCTTCTAATTTTGGCCTTGTTTTTGACCTTCTTTATCACTTTTCCATTTTGAAGGCTGACTCTTCATATTCTTTCTTCTATGCTTCTACTCAATCTTCACCACAAACTTGTACGCATCATTAAGGGTTTCCAAATTGAAGAATTCCATTTTCCCTCATATATAACATTATAGTCCACCATGATATTTGAGAGCCTTGTGTTTCTCACTTTTCTAGATACCCAATCTCGTAGATAGAGAATGAAAAATGTTAGTGTAATCTTGAATAAATTTTTTCTTACCTTGGTGAAGTTGTTGCCATTATATGTATAGATCATCATATGCTCTAATGGGGTAGTATTCTTCCTTTATAGCTTCCATGAAATCATCTCAAGTAGGTTCCACCTCAAGGCCAATGTGATCCATATTAAACCTCTTCTTGTACACTTCCCACCAATTTTTTATGGGCAATGATGCTTTTAAAAGAGCAAAAGTGATCTTTTCTCCATTGATGAATTTATTTTAAAAAAATAGGAAGATAATTGATCCAACTAATTTTATACTACATCAACATTGATTTTACCTTCAAATTTAGGGATATTAAAATTCACTTGAACCTTGAAGGGTGTTGTGGCATTGAAAGGATGTTTCATGGATGAGGATCCAGGGGGTGAAGATGAGGAGCTCAAATTTCTCATCAAGATCTGTTGGAGAATTTGGGTGAATTATTGTACCATTTATGTTTGCTATCATTGGAGGGATTCATTCACCATTTCCTTGAAGGGATCATATGTCTTGGTGTTTTCTACCATTTGAGTTCATTTGGAGTGAATATGTGGATAGTCTGTGGCATCTATTGTTTGCCACCCAGGCTTATTGTAGCCTGACCTCATCCTTGGGATCATACACTCTCAGGACAAATTGCTTTGATACCACTAATCTAAAACTTAGGATTTTCAGTTGAAATATATTTCAAGAACACAAAAATAACACAATTATCATAATAATGCTTTCTCTAAGAAGAGATGTTTTATTGCTCACAAGATTGTAAATACAAATATATGCTTATCTCTAGGAAGAGATGTCTGATTCTCTTCTCAGGCTACATATTTATTTATACATATTTTCAAGCTATGAGGAGGATGTTTAAGGTCATAAATATAGAGGGAGATGAAGTGGTTTGACTTCCATGATTTACAACAACATAAAATTCAAGAAATTACTATTTTTAAAAACTTTCTATTTTTAGGCATCGCTATTAAAATTAAAATTTTAGGAAATTTTGTTGGATTTTTGGGGGTCAAAAACCACCAAGGATAAATCCATTCCATCTAATTTAATTCTCCTCATTCTTATCTTTCCAACAGTTCAAATGGGGAGTTAAACAGAGATATAATTTAAAAGTTATGGCTCCCAGAAGTTATGTCAACAATTGAGGTAGAACCGTCACCCAAATTATCACCTAAAGTGTTACCCAAATCTCAAATAAAATGTATTTATCCCTTAGGGAATGTGCATAATCAATGTGCATAGTAGATGCAAGAATGAAATTTCACCTAGGCCCTTCCTTGATCAGGGATGCAAATCTATGTGTGATGCAAAATTCTGAGCTATACTATTGATCAATTTTAATTACTTCATGTGCCAAAGTAGTAAGTGCTAGATATAAAATGCCTTGTGAATTATTTTATATATGACTCTTTATTTTGAATTTGGGAGCTGTATTCACATTAGTTGACATCAAAAAGGTAAACAAAACTTAAGGAAAGGGCTAAGAAGGGTTAGGGATGTACTAAGCAAAGACAAATGAATGTAGGGGCTCAAAATATAAATGGATAGGAGTGCCAAAAATGGGACACTTCCATGTCTGGTGCCATTGTCCAATTCTGGTAAACCTATTATATAGGCTCAAGATTTGGGGGAATAGGATTGGCACTCAGAATACTTTTTGATTGAGGCAAAATCACTGATAAAAAGGTTCCATATGAATGGTAATGATCAAAAAGGTGATAAAAGTGAGAGACAAGACTAAGACAAGAAATATAAAGTCATAACTAGTGCGAGTAAGGCTCGTATTCTCCAGTCAGAATCTCTTGTGAAGAGGGCTATGAAAAGACATGATATGTGTGATTGTTTGACCAATTTAGGGTGTATATTTTCATAACCCTAAAAAAATCATTTAGAGAACACATCTTACTTTGAATAGTGCCCAAACCCTAGCCCTAGATGCTCTTTGGGTTTATATCCTTCTATTTTCTATGCTAACTAATTAATCTCAAACCATCAAATATGATTCATTATTTTATTTCTAAAATATTTCATAGATTTATTTTCTTTAAAGGTTCAAAATATACCAGTTTTTGTTTTCCTTATTTCCACCCTACAATGGTAGAATTTAATAACTGATTTGATGAGATTGATAAGAGATAATTGTAAAATTTCATTTATAAGCATTCAGATATGTAGAATGACCTTATCCATAAAATTTAAGAAGAGCTTTTAAACTATTGTTCAATATTCTAACCCTACAGATGTTAATATTGTTACACCTACTATGGGGGCAACTTAGATTCTACAATAACCTTTTATAATTAGGCAACTCTCACTAGTGGCAACACATCCTATGGCTAGTACACATCCCTCCTCTTTATATGTATAATCCCTTAGTTAAGAGACCCATTCTCTATAGGCTAAGGTGCTACATCTTGATTAGAGTGACACTAAACCATCTCATGCCTTAGACTCTCATGTTCTCCTATATACACCATTAACACAATGTATAATAGCAACCCCTTTTCCAGCTAGATTCGTGTCACCCAAGCTTGCTTTATATGATGATAAGTGTGACAATGCATCATCTACATGCTTTTCATGCAACATTTTTGGATTATGTGTCCAATGATTGGATCTTGACTAAGGTATTCCCTCATTGTTTAAAGGACTATGCATTACAATGGTTCTATGATCTCTCTAATAAATCCATCACAACATTTGATCCACTCATAAAGGTGTTTTTGGCACATTTTTTGAACAACATCACTGATAAATTTTCATATGCTCAAATCACTCAACTAAAGCGAAAATCTAATGAGTCAATCACTAAAAATGTCTTGTCATATAAAACCATATTAGTAAAGATGACTAGCCCCATGGAAAATAAAGAACCCCAAAACATATTCAAGCAAAGTTTATTACCAACATTAATTGAATCTATATTATTCAAAAGGTTTCCATCATTTACATATCTATGCCATAAAGTGAAGGAACAAGAAGTCAAACTTCTCTACAAGGAAAGTTAAAGTACATGACTAAATCAGATTCCACTAATAAGAGTTCAAATAAGCTCCCATATAATTTGAGGTCCAGTGAAAATAATAATGAGCAAAAGTCAATAGTTAATGTAGTGTTAGAGCTATCCAAGTTATATACTCTATACACCATATGTACCAAGATTACACTAGATTGATGCCTCATTCTATCTACAGTGGTTGACATTCTCAAGTGGCCCATATTAATTTTACATTCTCAAGTGTCCCATATCCTTTTTACATTCCCAAGTGGTCTATATCTATTTTACATTCTCGAGTGGCCCTTGAGCCATTTTACATTTTTTATTTTTTCAGTGGCCTAGAGCCATCTTATATAGTTTTGTGACATCACACAGATTTAGTTTCAGATTCATCTACTACACATGGGTAGGTAATGTTGGATTCATAGCCTACTTGAGTTCTTGACCCAACTACATAAAAGGGTTAGACAAATCATCAGTACAATCCAATTTATTCATAGATTATGATCCATCAAACAGGGGTGGGCAATGATGAAGTCAAGGCCAATTTGAGTTCTTAAGCTACCCACATATGTGGATTTGGCAAGCCATCAACCCAATCCAAGATATTCGCTATTTGATCACCATCTACATACATAATATGTCACTAGGTTTTTGCATTGGTTAGCGTACCCAATGAGATGTATTCATTCCTTTCCTCTCCCTCACATCTCTTTACTCAGTTTTATCTTTACATTTGATATTTCTTAGGTAAATATTTAATCATATAAGTTTCATTCTTAGGACACAGAATAGAACATGGTTCACAGACTCAAACCCACATTCATGGGCTTCACCACATAGGTAAGTCCAGGTACATTTCTTTATCCTTTATCCCAGTCATTTCTATTTGTTGTATTTCTAGAATAAATGAGGGGCAAATGTAGTCATCTAAAATGTCATTTGATGCAATGAGTGTCACTTGATACCACCTTATCCTTAGCTTAGTCCTAGACCTATCTTAGGGCCTCTTTTTATCCTTCTCTAACTTCTATCCACATTTAGCCCTTGCCCAGATATACCAAAATCCATAATGAGCCATCACCTAAGCACCCCTGACCTTTTTCATACTCTAGCCACATGGATAATAGTACAACCCCATTATTCTATATCACATTGTGTTATTGGCAAAGGGGGTAGTGTTATTGAGCCTTAGCTTCCTTTATACCTAACATATCTTTTCACTCCCTAAAGCATATTAGGGTTGACCTAGACTCATTTGATGTCTCGACAAGGATCATAATGCTAAATAAAAACCACTCTCATTCATTTATCTCTAAGATGACAATTATCATGAACAAGCTCAGAAATAGTTGTATAAATTACGTTATTGATCCCTATTTACCCTTATTTATACATACATCCATCTACAACAACCCAGAGCTCAATTTTACTTACATCCATGGGCACCATAACTCTTATTGAACTTTTTATGTATGGATCTTATATATAGGGATATGAACATGATGCAGATTTTGGGGTCCTATTTCTTCAAGCAAAGAAGTTCCAAGGTGGAGGGTCTGAGCCCAAGGAGGATTATTGTCTTTAAGATGGATTATTCTACAAGTTGGATAAGCTTTGTGTACCTAAGAAGGAAAGATTTTATCTATTGAAAGAGGCACATACTTGAAAATTTGTAGGACATTTTGGTGTTAAAAAGATTGTTTCTCATTTACAGTGGTATGTTTATTGGACTAATATGCAAGTTGGTATTACCAAGTTTATAATAGGTTTGTTTTATGTAGTAAAAGTAAGTCTAATAACAAAAATTTGGGTTTATATATGTCATTATTGGTTCTTTCTAGGCCATGATAAATCATTTCCATGGATTTTATAGGTAGCTTTCTTATGTCAAGAAAGGGGCATGAATGTCTCTTTATGGTTATGGACTAATTTAGTAAGATGTGTAGTCTTGTTCCTTGTAAGAAGACCTTTAAAGGAAGTGATACAATCGATTTGGTCTTTGTTAATGTGTGGGTTCACTTTGGCTTGTATAATTCTATTGTTTTATATTAGGACTCAAGGTTTCTTAAGAAGTATCGGTCCACATTGTGGGAGAAGATGTATACTAAGTTGAAACAGTCTACTGCTTTTCATCCACAAACCACTGGGTGGACTAAGGTTGAGAATATAACATTGGTGTAGATGTTGAGAGGGTACAATAGGAATCATCTTAAAACATAAGATGAAAATTTGGTCTATATCTAACATTATTATAACAGGGTTTTACATTCCTTTACTATTAAATATCTTTTTAAAACTTATTTTGGCTACTTACCTCCATGTGCATTTGATGTTGTTTTTAGATAGTCTTATAAAGGAAATAGGATATTGTATCATGAGGTCCACAAGGCTAAGAAATTCATTAATAAAATTTAGATTATTCACCTCATAGTGCAAGAGAGGTTGAAGGAGGCTGAAACTAAATATAAAGTGAGACATTATCAACATAGGACTGAGCATGGTTTCCTTGTTGGTGACCAGGTATGGTTTTACTTAAGTAAAGAAAGATATTAAGGTATGTCTAATAAACTTAAGCAAATAAGGTATTGTCCATTTGATATTATGGAACAAGTGGTCAAGAATGATTTTATACTTGATTTGTCTCCTTATATGAAGATATATTCAGTTGTCAATGTTGAGAACTTAAATATTTTTTAGTATTTTATGCTAGGAAATGAATATGAAGTGTTATTATCTTTCATTGAAGACCTCACCCATGTTAGTCAGTTAGAAATAGAGAAAGATGTTTTTTTCCAATAGAAGGAAAGGGAAACATGACGAGGAGTATAAAAATCTTGGTTAGTTAGGTTAAAAGGGTAGCTACCTAGAAAGGCAAAATGGTCATCTAGAGAAGATATGAGGAATAAATTTCTTCACTTACAAAAATATTAAAGCTTTTAGGGACATAAAAGCCTCAAATTGGGGAGGTATGATCTAAAAATGGATCTTGTTTGTACTTAGTCCTTTGTGCAAACTGATCCCATTATGCCCACTTGTATGAAAACATAGTTGTAAGCACTTATGTAAGACACTTCATGTATAATATTTTAGTTCAATTAGATAAAATAATGTGGAGATGATTATAACACCTTAAAATTGATTAGGGATGGATTTATTAGTTCTCAAACTTCTTAATTTTCCCTATAGGGTGGAATCACTCCTATTTATAGGGTGGTAATTATCAAACTTCCCCATTGTAGATGTTGATTTTGAATTATATAGCTCCTTAGTCTTGTACACTTGGAAAATACCTATCATGGCTATGCCCTTCATATTTTAAACTTTTTGGTTGTTTAAAGGCTCCTATTCACCATCTATTTGTCCCAAATTACTTATCTCGTAGTCTGATCATATGTTATTTTGATGACCAGACTTTTTATTTTATGAAAAACGCTCTAAACCTACTCATTATCCTTCTATACTAGTTTTATACATGTACCTTTTTTCTAGCTTCCCAAACACTTGTATCCGAGCTATATGTCTATGTCAATACAAGTGTGCCTCTTCCAAATAAGTCTCTAGTGCCCAAAATTCATCTAATTTGAAAATGTAATGTTTCTTTATGGTTGACCTAAGTAATTTTGTGTGATATATTTTTAAAAAGGATTGGTATATATAAAAGATCAACATTCATTCATTCATCACCTAGAAAATTCATGCCTCTCACATACAGAGAAATAACAAAACTATCAATTGAGCATTCAAGTGAGCAAAGCTACCTTATTCATTCCTATTTCCATATTAATCATAGGTATAGTTTATCTATAGGTTTGAAGTACTAAAGGAGCAACCCATGTGATATATTTTCCAAGTTACAAGCTAGGTCATTATATGAACTTGATTATCACATATTGTATCCTTATACACACACAAGCCAATATGTATGGAAGAAATACATAGTTATAATGCCCTCTTTAGGGTATTGGCTATGTAGGTAGCACCCATTGATATACGCATCATTATGGCATCTCTACATTGTGTTTCCACTAACCCATTTTTTCCATAATTACTCCAAGGGTGAGGAATCTAGGGTTGGATCATTTGATGAAGAATAATAACCTATGTGTATGATTTGTATACATCAAAAGAAAGGCGATAGAAAACCCAAAAGGCTCAAATTGGTCACATCCAAATCTAACCAATATTTCATATAGGACACCAATGTCTAAATCAAATGCCTGCATTGATGCAACTATCTAAATCTAATGCAAGCATCTAAGGCCATAGAATGTAAAATTATATTATTTGACAAGTGTTCTAAGATCCTGATCCAATCCACTACTAGTTTATTTTAGCCCAAATCTATATGTGTAGAGTAAACCAACTAAGTACTCTTATTTCTAATTTACCATAATATCAATCAATAGATGTACTTTCTATTTTTGGCATAGCTTTGTATTTAAATTTAAAATATGGTTTATCTACGTTTACAAATAAATTAGCCTCCTATAAATCTATTTATCACCATTACAATTAATCATTTATATGGTATTAACCCTATTTACACTTATACAATTCAATTTAAGGTTAAACATTTGGTGCGCCTAATGAGAAATTCCTGCATTATTATTGTTCAAAAAGTTTACTAAGTTTCCTTTGGGATTTCAACTTTATAGGGTTTTATATTGTTGCATTTTTTTCTAGATCTGATTTTTATGTGAGAATAGTATAGGTGATGTTTTTTCTCCTTGTTGCCTTAGCCTTTATGCTCTTTCTTTTGGGTGCATTTATAAAATTTCAAATGGTTAAAAAATAACCACTTCCTCCTTACCCTAAGGAAGGTGATCAATACCATCCCTCTAACTAGGACCATGTTATCATTATTGTAAGGGATAAGGTAGCCCATCTTATAACTCTAAAAGAGGGTAGAAATAAAACCCTTCCTAAATCCCTAGATGGTACATGTACGCTTATTCAATAAAAGGTACCTAGGGTTTGTACTTGTGAATCTCTAAAAGAAAAAATCATCCTTATGAGTAAGTTAATAGAAAACTTTCAAAGGAATTTTAGTTCTAAGATCACATCTTTAGAAAATTAAATTGCATATCTAAAGAATCCAAAATATGTTAGTGTTAACCATGTGTTTGCATTTTCCTCTAAAAATGTTATACCAAACAAGGTTTTATATCCAAATGAAAAGCTACAAAAGAATACATCTAGAATAAGTGATGCAGATATTATACCAAAGGGTACTAAGATTCCAAGTGAATTTCTCTAAGAAATGCTTTAAAACAAACTGATCAAACTACCACCTCCACATCCTATAAGGAAATCCAAATATTATTTTGCATATCATAGAATTTATGGACATCATACAAATTTTTGTTTAGTTTTGAAGCACAAAATACAAAATAAAAAAGATAGTGGTGATCATATAATTGATACATCAATCAAGAAACCCACTCACATTATGAGTACCTCTCTAAAAGCATGAGTAAAAATTTAACAACAAATATGGGTACCAAAATATAATTTAGAGTAAAAGCAGTTAAAAATAAAATAGTTAGACCAAGAAAAGAATACAAATATACCCCTCTAAAATGATACTCAAATTTCAAAATAATATGTTTTTGGGAAACAATATCTACAACACTTTGGTTATCAAGGTCAAGGATTGGGAAGACATGCACAAGGCATCACTTATCATATCTCTAGATCTAATCATAATGATCAATAAGGCTTGGGATATATTGGCAATACTGATGAAAATCATTCAAAGATACATTTTTTCAATGCAAAAGATAAATAACCTACAAATGAGAATAAGTCAAATAATAAAGCAAAAATAGAAAAGGTAACATTACGAAAAGAGTGATGGGCAAATTAAATATTTAAAAATGAATTCTAACAAAAGAGGTTAAAAACAAATAGACACTTAATGAATTTACTATTCCAAATATGGATATAAAAGAGAAAACTATAATCCTTTCTTCAAATCAAACTGAATTCACTACTCCTATAGCTGGAAAACAATCTTCAAATGAATAGTTCAATAAACAATTTTCTAATCTAATTGCTAACTTATATCTACAAGACCTCATACCTATCAATTGAATCCATCACCAGAAAATGATAAATCAAATGCACATAAATGTATACCAAATATACCAAGTACAAAGTTAACAAAAGAACATGATGCACTTTCTAATGTTGTTATGCATGTATATGAAACATATCATTCAGGAAAGGTTATACATATTCCACTTCTTATATATTTTCATCCTCATCTTAAGATCATTGGATAGCTTCTCCATATTCAAATACTCTAGATCAACTAAACATGTTCCTACTATTGCTACTTTCTATGAAATACAAAGCACAAAATGATGGGTTCCATGAACCCCTACTCCTTCTACTATCTCTTCAATACCACAAGTCCTATGATACATATGTAAAGCATCATAGAGCTTATAATGTTATATATTACACATATAAATGCTACTAAATAATACCATTAGTTTGTTATGTCATACCCAATGTTTAGAACACCTCTAAATGAGCATCCCTTAGATGGGATAACTGGCTACACTTTACCATAACCAAAAATTTAAAAAATAGCATTTTTATGTTTCATTAGCTCCTTGGCATCTATGTTTTTGGTTCTATGTTGATAGATAGCATATCATTTATTTCTATGTACACATATATGTTTCATGCATATTTTGAGTATGATCCATGTGTACCCAAACACATGATATATGTGCATATGGATGTTGAGCCTTCCCTTTACTCACATCATTAATATGTTGGGGGCATCTATTTATTTGAACATAATACACACCCAAGTTATATTAATCTAATATCACTTTTTAGTGTCATGTTTGAGCTTATGTACTTACGCATGGATTTATTCATGATTATATCTTTCAAAATGTACTTGATATGCTATATATTTAACATTTTTTACTAACACATATATCCAATGACCACTATGATATGCTTATATTGGTTGCTTATGATTCCATACTTTCTTCTTTACAATTCTTTGAGTGTCTTAACTTTCTTGATATTATCTTGTTTGTTTGAGGATTTGAATATGCTCCATTGCTTGCAGCCCCCGTGCCTTTATTTGCCTATTGTGACATTTGAACATGTCATAATTAGTTGTATATGGACATTCGAATATTCCATTCTATGATTTGTGGACATTTAACTAAGTCATGTCCCTTCGATTATGGGACATTTGAAGATGCCCCTTGTTAGACCATTACCTTTTGTTTTGCTTTTGAGTGCTCCTATGTGTGTGTTTAATTGTTTGATGAGCTTGTATTATTACTCTCTAGACATTTCCATTGTCTATATCATGCATCTTAGGACTTCATGTGATCACATACTACATGTTTTGGTAATATATCTACCTAGACATTTTCCTTCTATATGCTCCATGATCCATACACAAATTATATAGTTATATTATCCTTTTGAAGTAAGGTAACTACCTTTTTTTACTTCCCTCACCTCAAAAAGTGGGGTATATCAGTGGAGGCATGTTACAGAGGCATGGCTTCCATAATTTCACAATTTCATATTTCATTGGGGGCATGTCAAAAAATATGTGACCTCCACACTTATTTAGTACTCAACATCATCAGATTATAGTGGGGTCATGTTATAGAAACATGTTCTCCATACTTATACTAGTTCACACATTCTCCAAATTTAGTGGGGGCATCTCATGGAAACATGTCCTCCACACTTGAACAAAATTTAAAATTGGATAAATTTTATATTTATGTGATTTAGATACACATTTATGATAGTATTTTATACATTAGTACCATTATCATAACCAAAATTCAACTTGAGACATATATGAGGTGCATATGCCATACAAAAAAGAACTTAAATTGTAGAATCAAATCAATTTCTTGATTTTAAATACTACTATGGACTATTATCATACACAGATGGAATTTTATGGATTTGTATTGAACCAATCTATTGTAATAGTTGGTTCACCTTTTGGAAGGTTGAGGTGATTAAATCATTCAATATTATCAAGTATACAAGTTAGACTTGATTAAGTCATCTAACTTCACTAAATTTACAGGATGGAGTGATTAAATCATTCACCCTCACCATATATAGTGCTTGATTTGATTAAATCACCCACACTTGCCAGGTTATAACTATGATTGGGTTGCACAATTAAGATAAGCTCAATGGTCATGTGGAAACTCACCTTTTTCACCAAGTTTGAGGGCATGTTATCCTCCAATATCTATATATATGTATACACTCAAAATTTTAATTATTTTCCTAATCTCAACTCCAAGGATTCATAATAAGACATCTTTTCAAATCAAATTACCAAAATGAAAGATGGTTTCATTGAAACACAAGTATACTCCTAACCTTGCTCTTTCTACTTTCAAGTATTTACTATTATTTCAATTTCATATTTCATTCATTAATTATATATTATAATATGTTTTGGGTTATAAGTTAGTCATAAACAAAGAACTCAAGTTGGGTTCATGCAAAGGCAAACTATGTTATACACACCCAGGTATGCATCTATTTTCATTTAAAATATCAATTTAATTACTAGATTAAAAGGGGAGAGGGTGGGGAGGAAAATGTAGACACTAAATTTGAACTATATAGAACCTCGATCCTTTACACTTGGTAAATACATAACATGGTTCTACACTTTATCTCTTAGACATTCTTGTTATAAAAAGGCTTGTATTCGTTATATCTTTGTGTCAAATTACTTATCTCTTAGTCTGATCATATGTTATTCAAATGACCAGGATTTTTATATTATACAAAAAGCTCTAAACCTAATTATTATCCTTCTCTACCAATTTTGAACATGTACCTATTTTATATCTTCCTAAACACTTACATCCCATCCAGATGTTATATCAATGCAGGTGTCCCTTTTCCAACTAAGTGTCTAGTGCCCAAATGTTATCTAATTTATAAATGTAATGTATCCTTATGGTCGATCTAAGTACTTTAGTGCAAGATATTTTCAAAAGGGATTGGTATATATACAAGATCAACCCTCACTCATTCCTCACCTATAAAATTCATACCTTTCACATATATAACTATAAAATAACTATTAAGTGAGCATTCAAGTGAGAATAAATGCCCTTATCATTCATATTTCCATATCAGTCATAGTAGAAATCTATCTATAAGTCTAAAGTATTGAAAGAGCTGCCCATGAATCATATTCACCAAGTTAAAAATTAGGTCATTTTACGTACTTAATTATCATATATTACATCTTTATGCACACACAAACCAACACGTAGATGAGAAATACATAGGTCTTAGGCCCTCTTCAGAGTATTGTCTATGTAGGCAATGCCTATTGACATAGGGATCTTTAGGGTAGATTTACACCATGTGCCCACTAACCCAAATTAGACAACTTCCTTGTACTTATGTCTAGCAACACCTTCTCAAATAGGGAAAAACTATAGACACCTAAAATTGGCCACTTTAACGCTTAAGTCAGCATTCAGTTCCATTTCTAGCAAATGACATATTTTAAGCGTAAAAATCACCTGAATTACCCAAATTCATTTGTGTAAGGGATTTAATTACCCAAAAACATGACGAGGCTAGATTAAATGGTGTATTACCCCATATAAATTACTAACCTAGTTTGGTCCTAACCCTAGTCAAATTATGACCTAGTAATTTCATACTTTGAGCATGTTAATATATTAATTCATGACATTCAAATCAATTGTCAAAAGCTAAAAAGCATTAAGCAAGACTAATTATATTTTAAATCTTAACTAACTTTCCTAAACACAAAATATAAATCAAAATAGTGAATTTTATTTACTAAAAAGGAATTTGTGCCAATAATGAAGTCAAAGAGTCAAATGAGCTAATAAAGTAATTTTTTCTCTCCTAAATATTCAAAAAATATGACTCGTATCTCACAAATATCTAAAGTGAGTTTTCATGCCTCACAAGCAGGTAACCGAAGTTGTAAAATATTTTAATATTTTTTTGAATGTTTTCATGGCATTGAATAGCCCTCAAACCCCTATAAAACCACTCAAACATAAATCACCCTAGCTAGAATAAATTAAATAAAATAATACCTAACCCTAGAATAAGGTTTCTCTTGTATGCACCCTTTAGAAGGGGTCTCCATGCTTCCTAAATAATTCACCCAACTTGGAAAGCTTATACAGATAACTCTCTGAATTAATTTATTTAATTTTAGCCCTCAATAATTTATTATTTACCTCAATCAGCTAAAACTTCAAAAAATTGTATCTTCTAGAATCTTTGGAATTTCAACATAAATGTTAGCTCAAAATGATAATATAAATATTATATTTCAAAAAAAATTATAATCATAATTTTCCCTCCATGGGAACTCCCTCAAAAGTAGTTACAAAACACTAATTACAGCCCTAGATTCTTCCAAAATCAACAAAACTCTTCAAACCAAGTTTGCCCACCTATTTGACTTGAAAATCATGAATTTCTATCTCTTTGAAGGGTTTGAAATAATTCCTTGATGAAGGTGGTGTCTAAAAACATGTTTATAGATCAACTTGAATACAACTATGCAAAATTGAAGTACAATTACAGTCGTTTAATAGAGTTGCCCTATGTGGAAGAGTGGAGGTTTTCATCCTCAAACTCCTTGGTTCATTTAAAGGTTTTCATCCTCAAGTCACTTTTTCAAGCTTGACATACTTGCATAAGAATTTCAATATCAAAAAATCACAACCTTTTCAAATGAGTCTTCCATTTCCTTTTATATCCTTCCTCCAATTGTGACACCCAAAATAGAGAGGGAGAGTTACTTTTTTTCTTTTAATAAAAAGATATACTATAAGCTTCCTTATTAAATCACTTTTAGGACTTAATTTCCCATAACCCTCAAAAGGTCCCAACTTAAGTGAAAATTAGATAAAAAGCATTTTCTGCATAACTCAACTAAAAATTAGAACACTTAAGTACTTTTCACTTTTTTTCTCTTTAAATAGCTCCCATATAGTTCCCTTCTCTTTCTTTCCCTTAGGATTGTGGGAACAAAATCAAGTTAAGGGTCTATAAGTAAATTATTCTAAAAAGGGGGATATTACAAGGCAAGAGGGTTTAGTTTTAGTGCATTGTTGTGCTTATGTTTTCTTATTTTGAACTAGCAAGAGACTAATCTACATGTTTATTTCCTCTTAAAACTCCTTAGCTATATAAATGGCATGCCTATTGGGACCTGCACCCCATAAAGTTCTTCCCATGGAATTTTATGACCTCTTTCTAACATTTTTCATGTCAAAATCTTAACTTGCTAACAAAAAAGTGAAAAGTTGAAGCTCATAGACGTTACATAGGAAGTTATATTTTTACTTTGTGTAGTTGCATTATTGCAACTCCCAGTTTCATTATTACAATGTCAGTTGTGATTTTACATTTCCAATTATAGTTTTGTATGCCTAGTTGCATTATTGTATTTCCAGTTGTAGTTTTGCATTTTCAGTTGCGATTTTGCATTTTTAGTTGCAATTTTGCATTTCCAATTATGGTTTTGCATTTTTAGTTATTGTTTTGTGTTTTCAGTTATATTATTATCTTAATAGTTACATTATTTCACTGTATATTTGTGGTTTTTCACTAATGGTTTGATTTTTAGGTAGTTATGGTTTTGCACTAACTAACTATGGTTTTACAAGAAAATGGTAATTTTGTTGTGTATCTGTCATATTGTACTATGTGGAAAACATATGAAACTCAAGAGTTAAATTTCAATTGTCATTTATTCACTTATTTTTATCTTATAAGCACAAGGACCCCCTAACACTTTTTGTAGGACCTAAATACCAAGGAAAGATGTTTTTAACACTCTATGATTCAAATCACATTTACATTTAGTGTTTAAAATTTGTCTACTTGATTTGTTTTAATTTTTTAAAGTTCACAACTCAAACAATGCCAAGAGGATAAAATTCACATCATATTTAACTTGGTTCTCAAAAAAAAATGAATTCACACTCTAGTTAAGTGCTCATAAGAGCTTTTGCTTTTTTATTGTTGTTGTGTGTTTGTTTTGCAAACTAAGTGTATCATGTATGCTCTTCCCCCGTCCCCTTTAGGGAACTTAGGTGATAAAGAACACTTCACTTATTTATTTTGTCACTTTGTCCAAATCATGGAATGAAAGTTGATAAGGCACTCCCTAAAATTTGAGTGATTTGGGTGATACCCAAAACAACCCTAAAGTCTTACATTTTTTTATTTCTTGCATCTTAGCTTATGAGAAGGAGTTCATATTCTCCCCACAAGTTCTCTAGGGAGGCATTGACTCAAGAATTCATATCCCGACATCATTTCAACCCTCATCCATGGTATAGGTATATAAATTGAGTTTGATTTACTATGACGCTTGTTTGAGTGGTAAACAAGTTCCTTTAGTTAGAGATTGTCTTAGAACATAGGTTTAACTCGAACATCACACTACATTAAGTAATTGATAGATGTAGTGGTTGTGAAAAGGATAAGGACTTTTCATAACAAGTTAATTAATGTCTATTCAAGTGATGTGTTGTGTCCTAATGTTAACCACACATATGAGACCATTTAGAATCTACAAAACTTGATATTTTTTTGACAACCTCACTTGTTGTAGATATACTATCAATGTAGGGCAAGTAACCCAAAGTTCCATGTCATCGTGTGAATTCTTGAGATAAGAGGGGTCTAAAAACCCTATTTTTCATGTGCATTTAAATTTTTAGATGTTAAGCATGGGATATATTGAGAGGGGGGGTGAATCAGTATATCATATATCTTATAAAACTTTCCCTTAATCAAATTCCACTTAATCAAACATTCAAGATATGTAATAAAATTGAAATAATAAACACCACACAAGATAGAGAGAGACACCAGATATAACGTGGAAACCCAATGTGGGAAAAACCTTGAAGAACAATCTCAAGTATATGAATGAACACCAACCCAAACAATATTCGCAAGCACCAACTTGTAGGAGCACCAACCCACAGGGGCACTAACCCCTTTGTGTATAACACACAACTATCTCTCAATGTTGCTATCTCAACAAATGATAGTTCATTACAATATCTCTTTCCTCTTTCTCACCTTTGCTCTTCTAAGCTAGATATAACAAATACAAATCATATTCATCTCTCACAAATGCTCTTCTAAGATAGATATTACAATATCAAATCAACCTCTATCTTCCATATTACAAATGGCTTCTCAAGCCTTTATTTATAGCTTTCCAAATGACCTTTGGCCTTTCCCCTTTGTGACCCTTCAATCCTCATGGAAAATGGCACCAAACTTGTATGAACCTTCATATCCTTGCCTTTGAAAAGTTATGTGGTGACCCTTAATGAGCAAAAACGTCCTTCCCTCTTTTGTCCTTATCTTGGTGACTTTTTGTATTCCTCAAAGTGTCCCTTCATGAGAAATTGTGCCCTTCCTCTTTTGTCTTCACTTGGTGACTCTTGAAATTCCCCAAGATGACTCTTCATGGGAAAATGCATCCCATCCTTATTTTATCTTTACCCCATGGCTCTTTGACTTCTTCATGGGCCCTTCTTTTGTCTCATATGCAACCAAAAATATATTCGTTAATATTAAATAAATATTAACTCACATTAGCCAAGATATATCTATTACAAACATCATTAAATGCAATGGGGCCTTTATCATCAATAATGCTAGACCTTTGACATCAATGACAATATTTCCAACAATCTCCCCCTTTGTCATTGATAGCAACCTCAATCCTAAAACTGCCACATCTTGTCACCTACACATACTATCATCTGAAAACATATAGTAACTCCCCCTTACTATAGCAACCTATACCCCCTATACCTATTTTTACACTTATACCTTTTATTCTCCCCCTTTGACATCAATGGCAAAGGGCCTACCTAGAGCTAACACTTAGCTCCCCCTCAACTGATGCTGAACATCAATGGCAGGAAGTAATCAAAATTACTCCCAACTCCTCTTGCATATCTTTGAATGTATCCTTTGATCATGCCTTTGAGAAGATATCTGATAATACATACACATTGTTCCCTATCCTTTGAGCATCTGTAATCAACTCATCTGAATCTTTTCTTCTAATCTCACAACCTTCTTTATGAAACTTTAATGTGTATCCTTGATCACACATTTGACTAACACTCAATAGATTATGCTTAAGACCTTTTACATATAAAACATTCTTAGTCTTAGTTATACCATAATCCAAACTCAAAGTACTTTTTTCGGCTATCCTGGCAATGGTTTTATCTCTGAATCTCACTGTACCACCATTGATCTTATTTAGAGTTATGAACTTACTTTTATCTCTTGTCATATGCCTCAAACATCTGCTATTAATGAACCATGGCTGATATTTATTTCTTATATGTAAAGTTGTTTACACCAACATAGAATCTTTAGGTTGTTTCTTCTATCATGAACATGTCTGAACCTTCTTCCTAATGAATGGAGCTTTGAAACTCTAATCCTTCTTGACTGACTCGAACACGCTTCTATAATACTAAGCTATGTGTCTGAAGTTGTTACACTTGTATCATACTATGGTTTCTTCATCAAATCTTGATAGAGGAGCAAAAGAGTTGTGGCTTCTGCTTGACTCTACTTGACTTTCTTTCTTATTTCTGAAATTGTTAGCTCTTTTTCTACATTCTAATTCCTTATGACCATATCCATTACAATAAAAACAATAGCCATAACAATAAGACTTGTCTGTATATCTCTGACCTGATTGCCTTTTGTAGCTTTGTTCCCTCCAGCCTTCTCTGTTTGAAATGTCCTCTGTATTCTTCACTTCTTCCCTTGTTTCCTCTTTTGTAAGAGCTTCAGCATAGCTCTTCTTTTCAAACCCAATCCCTGTCTTATCTAAATTTTCTTTTTGACTTTCCAATATCTTATTTAGCATGTTAGTGTTATCCTCAAATTTTGAATCACTAACTACTTTATCATTGACTGCTTTCTCAATATCTTCTTTTAAAGAGGCTATTTCAATAACATACCTTTCACATTCTTTTCTTGCTATTTCCAATTGTGTTGTTAGGTCTTCTTCATTCTTCTTGGCTTCTTCTAGGTGTGTTGTTAGATCATCAATAATTTCCTTTAACTCCTATTCATTTTTCTTGATTCAGTGCATCAATCTTCGATTCTTCTTCTCAACAGCTTCTAACTCTTCTAAGGCACAAATGAGTTCTCCTTCCATATTCACTTTAGCTTCCCCCTCTTCTTCTTCTTGATCACCTTCATGTATGGCCATGAATAGAATCTCTTCTTCTTCTGAATCATTAACTCCACTATATTTGACTGAACTAGGATCCTTAGAATATAGGCTCTTCTTCTCGAATCCCTTCTTGCATTTGCCTTTGAAATTCTTCTTATATGTAGGATTTTATTCTTCATCATCATTACCCTTATTTGGGCATCTAGCTAAAAAATGTCCAATATTTCCACAATTAAAACATTTAAAACGTAATTTTTCTTGATATTTACCTGTTCCCCTTTTCGGCTTGCGAATGAAAAGTGCTCCATTGTCATCTTCATCATCACTAGAACTATCACTTGATTATTGAATCTTAGCTTTCTCTTTCTTTGATGTCTTGAAATCCACTTCTCTCTTTGAGGGTTTATCTTATTATATCCGCATCTCATATGCCATGAGAATACCATGAAGCTCATCCATCTTTAGCTTGGCTTAATTCTTCATTTCCTCGATTGTCAAAACCTTTACATCATATCTCATTGGTAGAGATTTCAAAACCTTTTGCACCACTGTTGACTCTTCCAACATTTCTCCAAGACCTTGAATTTGATTTACTATTTGATCAACTCGCAAGAGATAACTTGCTATATCTTCTTCTTCTTCCATCTTCAAACTTTCAAACTGTCTTCTAAAAGTCTGAAGCTTAGCTTGCTGAACCTTTCCATCACCTTTATAAATATCCTCAAGTTTTACCAAGTTTCATGAGTAGATTTACATTGCATAACTTTAACAAATTTATATTCACATAAACCACATAAAATAGCATTTAAAGATTTAGCATTACATTCACTTGCCTTCTTTTCTGTTGGAATAATTATAGATGTCTATGGCTCTTCATATTCCTCCACCACTACTTGCCATATGTCAAATCCAAGGGCCATCAAATAAATCTTCATTCTCATGCTCCAAAAAGCATAATTCATCCCATCAAACAAAGGTGCCTTATTTGTAGAAAATCTTTCATGTGTTCCAGCCATCGTGCTTTTTCGATCTACCTTCAAGCTGTAAAACTTTTTCAGAAGGAACTTGCTCTGATAGCAATTGTTAAGTATGGGATATATTGAGAGGGGGGTGAATCAGTATATCATATATCTTATAAAACTTTACCTTAATCAAATTCCACTTAATCAAACATTCAAGATATGCAATAAAATTGAAACAATAAACACCACACAAGATAGAGAGAGACACCAGATATAACGTGAAATCGCAATGTGGGAAAAACCACAGAGAACAATCTCAAGTATATGAATGAGCACCAACCCAAACAATATTCACAAGCACCAACTTGCAGGAGCACCAACCCCTTTGCTAAGCACCAACACAACAACTATTCATGAGCACCAACCTACAAGAGCACCAACTCCTTTGCTGAGCACCAACCCAACAATAATTCATGAGCACCAACCCATAAAAGCACCAACCCCTTTGTGTATAACACACAACTATCTCTCAATGTTGTTATCTCAACAAATGATAGTTCATTACAACATCTCTTTCCTCTTTCTCACCTTTGCTCTTCTAAGTTAGATATAACAAATACAAATCATATTCATCTCTCACAAATGTTCTTTTAAGCTAGATATTACAATATCAAATCAACCTCTATCTTCCATATTACAAATGGCTTTTCAAGCCTTTATTTATAGCTTTCTAAATGACCTTTGGCCTTCCCCCTTTGTGACCCTTCAATCCTCATGGAAAATGGCACCAAACTTGTATGACCCTTTATATCCTTGCCTTTGAAAAGTCATGTGGTGACCCTTCATGAGCAAAAACGTCCTTCCCTCTTTTGTCCTTATCTTGGTGACTTTTTGTATTCCTCAAAGTGTCCCTTCATGAGAAATTGTGCCCTTCCTCTTTTGTCTTCACTTGGTGACTCTTGGAATTCCCCAAGATGACTCTTCATGGGAAAATGCATCCCATCCTTCTTTTATCTTTATCCCATGGCTCTTTGACTTCTCCATGGGCCCTTTTTTGTCTCATATGCAACCAAAAATATATTTTTTAATATTAAATAAATATTAACTCACATTAGCCAAGATATATCTATTACAAACATCATTAAATGCAATGGGGCCTTTATCACCAATAACGCTAGACCTTTGACATCAATGAAAATATTTCCAACATTAGATTAACAATTATTTCCTCTCTATAAGGAGTATATAGATGGTACTTGACAATATGAAGCCACCTTGTCAGTTTTAAGGATTAAGATGATACACTTAGGTGTTTTTGAGTCTTTTCCTTTTTACTTGCATTATTTTGAGTCAAAACTATTTTTGTTTCTCAATAACACATCAAAACAAGTGCAAAAATGTTTGTGTTGTCTTGTACATCCCTTTGGCATAAGAGGTGTTACTCTATCTATTTGTGTCGTATGTTGTGCCTTGGAAGTTTGTTCAAAAACCATTTGTGTGTCTCTTGCTTACATGAGGCATCGTTATGCTGCTTGTTTCATTTTAAAATTTTTCCTTGGATATTTTAGTCCAAAATATTTTTCCATGTTATTTGTTTGAAAGTACATCATTATGCTACTAGATTTGTTCCCATCTCTTGTCACTTTTGTTACCAAGTTTTGAACATTTATTATACATCTCTTATTTCAAATGTGTAGTTATGTTGCCCATTTTGATCTAGACTTTTGCCTTTAAACATTCAAATATTTTTTACATAAAATTTGAATCTCAACCTTTTAAATTATAAATCTTAAACTAATCAGGTTCACATCAAAGCCTCATCTAATTTGGGCTTCGGTTGTCTGCCTTTGGTGTTTGGATTGTGTTACTTAGGTTGGTTTCATATTTGATCTAAAGACCCCTTGCCTAGCCCTATCACTTGTTATTTTCTTTATGCCTTGTTTAGGGTGTCCTTTAGAGCCACATAGTTGCCAGGTGCTTTGTTTGATGTTGTTGTGCCAATATTTCAAATGTCTTAGTCCCTTTGTTCCAATAGTTTTTGTGAGTCAAATTTTAAGTCTTAAAGTGAACTAATTAATGAGTGTTGTCTGAGCCAATTGCCTTAATTTAGTTTGATTTTTATTTCTTGTTCAAATTTTGTGTTTCCAAGTCTATCATTATTTTAGTACGATTATAACCACCTTTGGTCAAATTATTGTTATCCCTTGACACTACTTTGAAATTATCCTACTTGTTTTAGACACTCTTATGACTAATTATAACTACCTGTGGGCAAATTAATACTCTATCCATAAATGAGTTTGAACCTTTATGTTACTTTTTGTGTTGATTATAATTACCTTTAGTCAAAATAATGTCATTTTGTTAGACCAATTTCACTTTCTATTTGCCCTACCCTTGCCTAGTTTAGTTATTTTTTCCTTTGTGTCTCTTTTACAGTGCCAAATGCCCTTTTTCAATATTGATGGTTTGTTACCTTAGGACCCTTTGTTTATCATGTAACCTATCCATGGACCTAAACTTGCCTTGATACACACGTAATAGGACCATGTATAATCCTAGCTATAGGAACTTTGTGACTAGTGACCTTTTTGTTCAAGAGTCATATGATGATGTCACTTATGAGACAGATCCTTATCCATCTTATAACATTTCATACATTGAACAAATGCATGACTCTTTAATGCACTATTTGGTAAATTTTCCTCCTTATCTAGGCCAAAATCAAGAGCAAATGCAATAATACCTTGCTCAAATGATGCCTAACTTTGAACAAAACCAACAACAAGAGCCCTATTATGTTACAACACCCATGCAAACTAACTATGATCTGTACTTATTTGAACGTCATTTATGGAACACAAAGATGAAGTGCTAGTTAGAGTTGTTGAAGTAGGTGCCAAATTTATGTCAAATTTCCCATGAGAAAGTTTGAGTAGTTTGATCAAGACTCCTAGTAATGCAATACAAATTTAACTATTCAAATAGGTATCTACTAATTATAACTAAGATTTGGTCCAAATGCCACAACAAGACCAAAATGTGCTTACAAAAGGAAAAGGTATTATGGATTAATAAATGGAACAAGTACAATAAGCATACCAAAACTATCTCAACTTAGTGCATAACCTCAATGTAAAGGTTATTTTTAACACATTGTTCATTAAGATAGCTCCATCAACAAGGTAATAAATAGATGTATCAGGCCATGCAAGTCAAAATGTAGACCCCTTTATCCAAATAACATGGGTTAGTTTTATCTATAATGTTCACATTTTGATGGAAGATAATATTTCTAAAACAAAAGACACCACCCAAAATAGTATGGATAACATGCAAGTGAAATCCAATATAAACCAAAGTGGGTCTAATTTACCACCAAGCAATACCCAATAGGTTCCTTAAAACAAAGTCATAAGTGGATTATAAAAATAGGGAATATCTACACCTATTTTTTAAAATCAATAAGCAACCTCCACTCCCCATCCAACTATTTCCTCGAATGTGCAATAGGGGCAATGAGCCAATAAGAGACCAACTTACCACCATAAAAAGTGTAGAACACTATGCCACCTCCACAGGTAACAACTAATGTTATGCCACAATAAAGATAGACCAATGTACCTTTTCAACCATAAATGTTGGCTAACTAACAATGTATTCCTATTGGTCAGAATATGCTAGTTGGTCAACAATAGCAATTTTCAAATCAATAGATACCAAACCGCTAGTAGTTGTTAAACTAATAAGTGTCATTTCAATAGTTATCAAAATAAGTTCCATCCCAAAAATAAATGCCAAATCATCAATAAGTGTCATTTAAATAAGTATCAATTCAACATTAGGTGTTTAACCAACAATAAAGATCTTCCACATAATAGGTACTAGGTGCTCAACAATGATTACCTTTCACCCAAAGGGCATCATACGTGCAACAAGGATCCAACTATAAACACCTTTAACAATAAGGATCTATTCAATAGCATGTTCCTTATATTCAACAGGGTTCAATAAGTAGATAACAAGTTCCCTCCCAAGCCCAACAATACCCACATATTTCCTAGATACAAATACCATTATTGCAGCCATAATTCATTGGCCAGTGTTATGTAGCCAACCCACATCAAAATGTGCTTCAATGGTAAAATATTTCAAACCCATAATATAACCCTAATGTATGGATATGCTTAATTAGTCATCCAACCAATTCAACCAACATCCCATAGTACACCTACCCTAGTTAAAGTAATACTTGTTTTATCGTGCAACCTTAATAATAGGCCACTCTTTCTGATTTCCTAGCCTAAGAGTTACAATAGATGAAGGATACAATTTAAGTGATATAGGTTAGAAAATAAATGAATAAATTCAAACTAGAGGAGATATGCTCTTATCCATTCAACATGGAATATTTACAAATATCATTTCCACCAGCTTATGAGCCACCTAAATTTCATAAATACAAAGGCAAAAGAGACACTAAGGCACATCTAATCAAATTCTTTATCTTTTGTTGCCATTGGCTTATAGTGATATATATTTTCTTCTACTCTTTTCAAGGAGTCTAGTTGGACAAGCCTTGGAATGGATGTTGAAATTACCTAAGAACTTTGTACCTTTCTTTGATGATCTCTTGGAGAAGTTTGTGTAACACTTTTCATATAATCTCAAGCATGAGACTACTATTATGGATCTAGACCAATCTAAACAAAAGTCAATTGAGAGATTCATTGCATACTTACAACATTAGATGGCCCTAACATGTCAGTTTACTCACAATCTATTAGACAAAAAATTAGCTAAAATATTTACAAGGAGCTTGCAAAACAAGATATCTTACCATCTCGATCTGCAATGTGCTCACACATTTAAAGAGGTTATAACAATAGGAATCTACATTGAGAAATCCCTTTTCAACAAAGGCATAATCAAGTTATTATCTTCCAATCATAACCAAAACCAAAATCAAAGCCAAAACCATAATTAGCATGAAACTCAAATACTAAATTCATGCCACCTCAAGCCAACAACAATGAAAGACATAAACCCTATAACCATAATAAGAATGTTATCGATAATGGATTTACTGAGTCATGCCATGTTCATATGGTGCAAACACTATCTGTGTACCACCACCCACTCAACAGCCACTTCATACATTCCACTAGGACCTCCACACAACAAACTACAATAAAATCAAAACCAATTACAAACCCCTCCTCTAAGGTGAATACCACCTGTTTCCCACCAATTTAGTGGCCTTGGTGAGGCCATTGAGTTTGTGTTTTTAATATTGGCTCAATCCAATATGATTAATTAGCCTATATTAAAGCCATTTCCTGAAGATACTCCCTTTCTTGATTGGTACAAAGAAAAAGAATTTTGTAAGTATCCTTGTATTAGGGGACATTCCATCAGATGGTGTATCCAACTCAGACATCTGATTGAGAACATGTTGTAAAATAGGTAGAGATAGAGTGATACCCATTCTCCTACTAACAATGATAACTTGGGTATATACCATAATCCATTTCCACAACATAACAACCAACAATAGAGAACTCCACTGTACAATAACCAACAACAATGACATCCATAACAACAATAGTAGAATGGTCAAAACCAATTTCAAAATGATCAAACCAACCAAGGAGGTAATCATGTCATTACATACACTTATAATAGTGTTGTAGAACACATTTTAGGTAGTTATGTTTCCACCATCACTATTAACCGTAGACCAACTACTAAGAAAACTGGACCTTCACATAATAATACCTATTTGCTTAATAATACATACCACCTTCCTAATGTTGGTGATTATTCTACAAGATATGTTGATAATAAGGCACCATACTACCCATGAATCATCATTCTAAACCTTCCTACCTACCCAGCCCACTATCAAAGCCAAGTTTCAAATTAATATTACGCAATCACAACTCAATGTGTCAGAGTCACTATCAGAGGACCACAACTAAATATTACCAATGAACCTGATCAATCTTCAATGCCTATCATAAATAAATAAATTGACAAAACTAAGGGGAAAGACTATGATATTATGGAATAATGCAAGAAGACACTTGTACACATCTCCATCATAGATTTGTTTTAAACATCTACCATATAAAAAGAAATCTTAAAGGATTATTTAAACCAATCTCTTGTGTTAGATGATATCACTCCAAACAAATTTCAAACTATGGTAGGATACTTGGATCCTAGCCAACATATCACATTTGACCAAAGTGATATATCTTCTCTAGGCCCTCTGCATAATAACTGGTTGTATATTAAATCTGGTATAATGAACCATAGAGTTAAATGTGTCCTTGTAGACAATGTTTCAGGTCTCAACATTGTATATCTAAAGTTACTCAAACATATTAAATATATAACAGTCAACTTATAGCCAAATGCCATCATTATCAAGGCATATGATAACGAAGAATGAGAGTCTCAAGGTACTATTAGCCTGCTAATAGTCATTGGGCCATTAACCGATAATACTTTGTGCCACGTTTTAGACCTAGATCTTTCTTAAAATTTATTATTGGGCCAACCCTAGATCAATGAAATTAGGGTTATACCATCTACATTGCATCAGTGTATAAAGTTTCCATGTTCAAGAATGGAAGTGACTATAATTGGTGATCTTTAACCAAACCAATATTTTAAAAGCCTTGAGGATGAGTATAAGAGATACAACTACCAATTTGGCATGAATACCATGCCCAAGTTAGATAGTGATAGATCCAAAAAAGGAAAAGTTATTGAATCATGCCTAAAAGCCTATTATATTGACCCAGACAACTTAACCTCTACCTCTGCCATGCTTCCACTAGTATTTCCAATCATTTATGAACACCCATAATGCATTTCATATAGACAAATCACCCATAAATCCTAAAGCTTATGGGAGACCTACAACCAAAACTACTAGTATGGCATGGGACACCAAAGGGAAATCTCAGCTGAACAAGCCTATTAACTTCAAACAGACCTCTAACCTAGAATATGACCCCTTAATATAAGATGATTCATTACTTTACACTGATGAGTTAGCCTATCATTACCAAAGTGCAAAGTACCCTATTCCAAATCAGGTTATGGATCACCTAGCTTATGAAGTTCGAGGCCTCAGCTTACATCAACAAGGAACTATCAAACTAGTTTTAATAACTAAGTACAAAAGAACTCATGGTATCATATTAAAAATGCTTGGGGGTGACCCCAAATACCTAATTCATGTTCCAACACCAATGACTAGTGATGATGATGTTGACAATGATGCAGGGTCTGATTATAGCATTTACGATGACCTTGTCACTACAAACTTATTTGACCCTCATACCATCTACACTGTTGACCCCATTTATCAACATTCAAACTTAACCCTTTACCATCCCCAATTGATAGACTATGACCAGCAAGATTCAATAGTACCATTAGATGAGTTCAAAAATGATGAGGTTGTATTAGACTTTTTAGGACTCAGGGTCACATACCCCTTGGAGACCACAAGTAGGGATTTTATATTAAATTAGATCTTGTTGCCTATTTTGAAGAGCAGGTGAACTTCCCTAGCCAAAAAACAAAAATAAAATCAAACATTCAGGTTTGAAAGTGAAAATATATTTGAGGCACTTTTTAACTAGGGAAAAATTAAAGAAAAAGGCCAGTCTTTTGGTGAAAACTAGTTTTTGACACCATTAGATGGGGATGTTCACCCCTTTTCCTATAAAGTAAGGGAGACTTTTAACCCAAAGCCTAATTATGGATTGGATATCAACGTTGAATAACAACAATTTTTTGCACAAATTTATTAAGAGTGCCTTAAGGTATTTGTATCATGGTCGATACCACCATTAGAAAAGTATGATTTGTCCTACTTAGGAGTATTAGAAGAGATAGACCATCTAGAGGACTTTACTGTTGCCAATCAATTCAACTCCTTGCCAACTATTCTAGATGATGGTTCCACACTTATAGTGGAGGACACTTCATAGGTGAATATTGGGTCTCTAGAGGACCCAAAGTGGATTAAACTAGGTGCATCCCTCACTAAAGAGGAGCGTGAAGCTTTTATAGCACTTTTGAGATAATTTTTTGACATATTTGCATGGGCCTTCATAAACATGCTAGGTTTGGACCCACCTTAGTTATACACCATCTTGTTGTGCATCTTAATGTCAACCATGTCAAGCATAAGTTGCGTAAGATGCATCCTCATATTGTTGTGTTAGTAAAGAAAGAGATGGAAAAACTCTTAGACATAAAATACATCAAGCCAATCAACTATTCAGAGTGGATTTTAAACATTGTGCTAGTAAATAAAAATCTAGAAGGGATATTAGTTTTCACTAATTTCAAAGACATCAAAAAATCTTTCCTGAAAGATGAATTTCCTCTGCATAATATTGGCATGATAGTCAACTCAATGATTGGCTATGAAATTCTCTCACTAATGGATGGATTTTTAGGGTACAATCAGATCAGGATAGCACCAAAAGATCAACATAATATAGCGTTCACCACTCCATGGGGAATGTTTTGTTATTAGGTAATGTCATTTGGGCTTAAGAATGTTGGATCCACTTACTAAAGAGCTATGATAGTGATTTTTCATGACATAATGCATGACATTGTTGAGGACTATGTTGATGATATTTTAGGTAAATCAAAGACTCATGTTGATCACCCAGTCATGTTATGAAGAATCTTTGAGATACTTTATGAGTACAACATTAGGCTTAATTCCAAAAAATGTGTATTTAGTGTCACTTCTGAAAAACTATTATCTTTCCTTATCTCTCACATGAGCATTGAAGTTGACCCAACCAAAGTATGTGTAATTACAGAAATGTCACCACCATTTACATTGAAGTAGCTCCACAATTTGTAGGGCAAGATTCAATATATCAGGTGATTCACCTCATAATTAGCTAACAAATGCCATCCATTCATGCATTTGATGAAGAAAGGTGTTACATTATCTTAGAATGAAGAGTGTCAAAAAGTATTCGATCAACTTGAAGAATGTCTTGCCAACCCACATGTTTTGTTGCCACTAATGGCAAACAAGTCATTACTTATTTGTCTGTTAGCAATTAAGAATGCCTTAGGGGCACTTTTAACACAACATGATTAACAGGGAAAGTAACATGCCATATATTGTTTGATCTAAACATTGGTCACATATGAACATAACTATACATTGATTGAAAAAGCTTTTTTAGCTATGGTGTTCACAGCCCAAAAACTACATCATTATATGTTAAGCAACAAGACCATTGTTATTGCCAAAGTAGATCCACTTAAATATCTACTTTATAAATCAACACTATAGGTTCGTATGGTAAAACGGATAATGTTATTAAGTGAGTTTGAAATTGAATATGTCAACCAAAAAGTTATTAAAGGGCAAATACTCATAGATTAGCTTATTGAAGCTCCTCTACTCAACCTCTCACATATGGATTTTTAGATGAAGCCATTATGATTATTGATGAAGCAGATGCTCCTCCTAAGGCAAAATAGTGGAATATGCACTTTTATCGATCCTTCACAACACATGGATTTGGGACTGTAATATTATTTATTATGCCACAAGGGGATCTCATTCCCAAGTCCTTTCATATTGAATTTCCCTGTACCAATTAATGGTCGAGTATGAAGCACTCATTATAGGGATTCATCAAGCAATACAGTGGAACATTAAACATTTATTGGTATATGGTGATTCTCAGTTAATCATCAATTAGGCCACATATCAGTATCAAACCAAGGATGAGAAGTTGGTACCCTATAAATCTATGGTCGATACTCTCAAGCAGTAGATTGATAACATCTAATTTTAAAGAATACCTCAAGCCAATAACAAAACAATAGATGATATGGAAACTATTGGTTCCATGATCTAGATCACTAACAAAGCTAGGGACTATCAATTTCTTATTGAGCATCTCTTAGCACCAACACATGAACAATTAGCCATCGAGATGGTTTGTGACATTACTAGTCCAACATCTCCTTGGTACTCTGATATATATGCCTATCTTTAATACCAAACCATGCCTCCTAATTTATCACATAAAAAAAAAAGCCTTCACCCATAAAGCCTCTCACTATAATCTACTTGGATCAACCTTGTATCATAGAAGCTATGATATAAATTTGCTTCATTGTTTACCTTTGATAGAATATGGACTAGCATTGAGTGAAGTCCATGGAGTGTCTGGGGCCCACACCAGTGGGGAAATATTAGATAAAAATTCATAATGTACCAGTTATTATTGGCCAACAATGGAAGTAGATGTAGTTGCATATGTAAATAGGTTTATCAAGTGTCAGAAGCATACAAATCTAATTCATGTTCCTCCCAAGACACTCAAACTATTGATGACATCGTGGTCATTCTCAACATGGGGACTCGACCTTGTTGGGAAGATCAATCCAACCTCTTTAGATGCCCATAAACATGTCTTGACTATTACCGAGTACTTTACTAAGTGGGTGGAATCCATTCCCCTCATTTACATCACTGGTAAGCAGATCTCTAAGTTTATATTCAACCATCTCATTTCCTGCTAAAGCATCCCCTCTGATATTATATCTAATAATGGTGAATATTTCAAGAATAAGGATGTGAAAGCACTTTGTTCTCAATATGACAACAAACAACATTTCTCTACCACCTACTATCTATAAGGCAATGGCCAAGCTAAGGCTTATAATAAAACCATTTTCAATATTTTGAAGAAGATTGTCAATGATACTAGTCATAATTGGCAGTTTCAGCTATTTAGTACCCTCTGGGCATACTGTACCACATTTTACACTCCAGTAAGAGCTACAACCTATTCACTTGTTTATGGAATTTAAGCCATTCTTCCCATTGAGGTCAAGTTTCCTTTTCTCCAAATTTCATTGCATCACATCATCGATGAAGAAAACTACAGAGTGGTTTGCTTGCAGGATCTAGACTTACTTGACGATAAACATCTGGATGCCTTGAATAATATTCAAGCTTATCAAAACTGACTCAAAGGCATCATGAATTTGATCTTGGTGACTTAGTACTAAAATATAATCATAAGAATGTCAATGTTAAATCCAAGAAAAAGGGAAAGTTCTAATCAAATTGGTTAGGACCCTATGTAGTTGTTGTCAATTACAATTCTGAAGCATACATGCTCACTACACCAAAGGGAGATGAACATGATGAGCCCATAAACATAATGTAACTCAAATGTTTCTATGCTTGAGGGATTCCAACTATTATTTACAAGGATCATTTAAGTTATGCCACATTATACATAATCTTTGTACTATATCCCTTGTTGTTCTACCATATCCTCAACCTTTTGCCTAACATTTCTTTTTATCTAACCCTACCTATCACATTTGGCCTTGGTTTTGATTCATTTGTTTTTTAAGCACATTCAGTGGTTCATGAAAAATTTAGTTTCATCAAGTGTTTCATAATTACATGTTTGAATGTCAGTAAATGAAATCAGTATGATAGTGCATCTGGTAATTGCATCTTTCATTTGTTATTATTCTTGACTAGTGCCACTAACTATAACTGCCTTTGGGAAAATCAATGTTCCACCTTGTACTACTAATTATAACTGCCTATGGGAAAATTAATACCACTAACCCTTTGTTGTTGTTTTCTAATTATAACTACCTATGGTGAAATTAAGAATAACACCTTTACCATGTATTGTCGCATCACCTTATTATTACTATTATCATTTTCCTTGCCATTTTTCTTTTACCTGGAACTTTTCAACACTAATTGGATGCCTTTTGTGTAGAAAAAACTATAATGACTTGAGGTCCTAATGGGACTATGTAGGTAGCACTCGATTCATGTTGAGATTAGCTCTGTCACCCTTTTACCATGCTCTCACCATTTTATGAGTTTGGACCATGTTGTATCTCATAATTTTTTATCAAGTTGAGATACCAAAAACATTTGGAAGAATTTCACCACCTTGTGTAGGTGGAACTATATTGATTTGAGGTCCTAATGGGACTATGTAGGTAGCACGCGATTCACATTGAGGTTATCTCAATCACCCCTTCACTATGCTCTCGTTATTTTATGAGAAACCTAGGCCACGCTCTTGTCATTTTGTGACTTGGAATATTTTGTGACTTGTAATTATTGATTGAGTTGAGATGCTTAGAAAATTCCGAAGACATTTGAAACAATTTAAAAATCCTTAAAAATTTGTAAAAGATTTAGAAAATCATGAAAATTGGCTTAGAATTTCCATGCGAGATATAAAGCAATCAAATTTTTTGAGATGGGCCATTTTCTTTATTCAGTTTATTTCTCTACCACCTTGGTATTTTTTGTCCCATTTTTGGGAGAACTACATTAGCCTAAGGTTTGCACGGACTATGTAAGTAGTACCTGGATGCCTGCGATATCTCAGTTTAGCTTAATCACACCATCCTTTCTTTTTCTACCACTTTTTTGTCTTAAAGATCCTGAGACCCCTAACTATTTCATGAGCAACCACTTATCATTTAGTTTCCTCATCATTTTTGGCCTTCAGTTATATGCTCTCACCATTTTATTAGTCCATATTGTGAGCATTGTGTATTTAAATTTGATACACAATTGATCACTCAACTTCATCTTATGCTCTCACCATTTTCTGAGTACTCTCTATTTTTATGCTCTCATCATTTTACAAGTACTCTCTATTTCTATGCTCTCATCATTCTACAAGCTCATTCTCCTTCCAAGCCTTGAATGTAGTAGAAAATATGAATTACAATTCTAGTTCATCCATGGCTACTTATCTCTTGACTTTTAGTGTGGTTTTAACCTAAACCATACTCTCATACTTGTGTGATTTGTTTGTGCTGACATTTTCATGATGGTGAAATGTCATCCCCTATTCTTCCACACACTCACCATTTTATGAGACCAATCCTATTTTCCTCTACACATTTATCATGTTTTATTATCATCCATTTTTCTCTATCATATACCCTGGGAAAACTACATTTGGTATGAAGTTCACATTGGATATTATGCCCATGGAACTATGTAGGGAACGTCCACTTACCTAGTGCATCTAGCATCAGCTCGGATACCCCTTCCCTTTCTTCTATTCCCTCCCATATTATTTGTTGTCTCATTTTTTTTTTGTTTCCTATGATCTAGGGGTAATTTTTATTTATCTTGTTTATGTTGTTGTTTCCCTATAGCCTAGGGGAAACCTTGTGTTAATTGTTCTTGTGTTATGATTTTTGTGTCATTGTTGCCTAGTTTAGGGGTCACCCTATCACCAAGAGTAACACCTTTATTACACATGCACAAATAATTTGTTTTCTATTTGCACTAACATTGTGATTAGCCTTTATTTGTGTCTTGTCATTTGTTTATTTTTGTGTGTTTATAGTAGTTTGCTTACTACATATTTCCTTGCTTTAAATTTTTTAATTGTTTTGATTATTTTATTCACTTATTATTGTTTTATTATGTCTTTATTAGTGTTTTGTTGTGTTTTTGTTTGTTTTTATCTTTTTGTTTGTTTATTTGTTATTTGCTTCTTAGTTGTCGTAAGACTATTACATTTTGTTTACACTCAAGTCTTGATTATTCATATCATGCACTTTAGTTGTGAACTTTTGTATTCAATATTACACTTGATTTATTTATTATATTTACACTTGGGATTTGATTGTTCATATATTATTTCTAGGTTGTGTATCATTACATTTAAATTAAGTCTTCCATGCTTAAGATATAAATTGTTATTTTAATTATTCATAACTATCATGCATAATATCAAAATCTAAAGCAAAATTGTCCTCACTAAGTTTTCTAGCAATGATAAAATCTCTTCGATGGTCACAAACTAGCCAATAACCCTCACCCATGCCTCAATTTCTAATATAATAAATAAGTGCAACAAATGATTTCTATGTGTTTATACAGATGAGCATCTCTGCATAAGCATACATATGGGTCATACAACATACTAAGATGATAATCTCCAAATAACATCCCATAACCTTAACCATCTTTTTGGGCCTCCCTTTGAGACCCATTTCACAACATGATTTCTTAGCCTATATCCCATGTTTGTTTGAATGTGCATATTCGAACTCACATTTAAATAAAAATGTGTTGTTATCCTTTGTCAACATCATCTTTTTGGGCCTCCCTTTGGGACCTATTTCATAACACAAGTTCTTAGCCTGTATCTCATGTTTGTTTGAACGTGCATCTTTGAACTCACATTTAGGTTAGAAATATGTTATTATCCTTTGCCAACACCATCTTTTTTGGCCTCCCTCTAAGACCCATTTAACAACATGATTTCTTAGCTTATATCCCATGTTTGTTTGAATGTGCATATTCAAACTCACATTTACACTAGAAATGTGTTATTATCCTTTGCTAACACCATGTTTTTGGGCCACCCTTAAAGATCCATTTCACAACATGATTTTTTAACCTATATCCCATGTTTATTCAATCGTGCATCTTCAAACTCACATTTAGGCTATAAATGTGTTGTTATTCTTTGCCAACAGCATATTTTGGGCTTCCTTATGAGACCCATTTCACATGATTTCTTACCTTATATCCCATGTTTGTTTGAACGTGCATCTTCTAACTTATATTTAGGATAGAAATGTGTTATTATTCTTTGCCAACATCATATTTTTGGGCCTCCCTATGAGACCTATTTTACAACATGATTTCTTAGCCTAGATCCCATGTTCAAATGTGCATCTTAAAACTCACATTTAGTCTATAAATGTGTTGTTACCCTTTGCCAACATCATATTTTTGGGCTTCCCTTTGAGACCCATTTCACAACATAATTTCGTAGCCTATATCCCATGTTTATTCAAATGTGCATCTTTGAACTCACATTTAGGCTAGAAATGTGTTGTTATCCTTTGTCAATGTATGTGTTCCTTATTATAACCCCTTTGGGAAAATCGATGTGTTTCCCTTTCTATTCCTGGTTATAATCACCTTTGGGCAAATTAGTGTTTCATGTTTTTTCTTTCTTAATTATAACCACCTTTTTGGGCAACTCAATGTCCGTCCTATCACCCTACTGGGCATCCTTAGTGCCATTACTTATAACCACTTTTGGGAAAACTGGTGTCACACCATTCATACTAATTATAATTGCCTTTGGGAAAATTAGTGACTCTCTCATTATTATTGTTTATAATCACCTTTGGAATATTCAGTAATCCCACCCCTTGTTACCATTTAGATTGTGTCATTTTCCTCATTTAGAGGGAATGTTCAATGACTCTATTTTTTCCACCCACTCCCTTGAGGGGACATTAAGGGCTTATCAACCACTCTTTGGGGCATGAACCATTCAGATTAATGACTTTTTCATTCCTTGAAAAGATGTTACTATGCCTATGTCTCGCAATGCCTTCTTAAATAGGTGCAAACTGTAAACACTTATAATTTGGCCACTTTCATGCTTAAGTGAGCATTAAGTTTAATTTCTAGCAAATGATAAATTTTAGGACTAGAAATCACCTAAATTCTCCAAATTTATTTGCATAAGGGATTTAATTACCCAAAAATGTGATGAGGCTAGGTTAAATGGTGTATTACCCCATATACATCACTAACCTAGTTCGATTCTAACCCTAATCAAATCATGACCTAGTAATTTGACACTTTTAGCATGTTAATCTATTAATTCATGACATTCAAATCAATTGAAAAAAGATAAAAAATACTAAGCAACACTAATTATATTAAAAACCCTAATTAACTTACCTAAACACAAAATCCAAATCAAATTTATGAATTTCATTTGCTAAAAAAAAAATTGTGCCAAAATGAAGTCAAAGAGTCAAATGAGCTAATAAAGTAATTTGTTCTTTCCTAAATATTCAAAAAATATGACTCACATCACACAAATATCTAAAGTGAGTTGTCATGCTTCACAAATATCAGAAATAAAGGTGTCAAGATTTCATGAGTGCCTTTAACCCTCCTAGAGTTAGACTAACCTAGCCAAAGCTAATTTTGACTCAACCCAAGTTATAATTTATCCTAATCTACCCATGGTTAGATTTAGTTCTCTAAGCTATAAATACAAGTGCGCACACCATTGATCCATGAGATTTTGTGTGTAAGGTTATTCTACAAGAATACCTCCTTGAAGTCTTTAAGAGTAAAGTTATTATGCCAAAATTGTGCCAAACTTCAACACCAAGCCACAAGTGACATTAGAGAGATGCTACCTCCATGAATGAGCATTACTAAGAGACTAGAATCATCATAAGCCAAGCACAAGCATTCTATTTCCAATAATTAAGCACCATGTGTGACAAGGGAGGTAAGAATTTGTATTATCTTCATCTCTTTTTTGTAATTTTGCTTATTGTGTTATGGTCCCCTTAGTGTTTAGGAAAGATGGTTTAGTCTTAGTGCATTATTGTTCTTATGTTTTTTATTTTGAACTAACAAGAGACTAATCTACATGTTTGTTTCCTCCTTGAACTTCTAAGCTACAATTTTTACCACAGTCACTCCAAGGGTGAAGAAGTTAGGGTTTGATCACTTGATGAAGAAAGACAACCTGTGCACACAATCCATATACATAAGAAGAAAGGCAATAAAAAAATCACAAGGCTCTAGTTGGTCACATTTAGATCTATTAAGTATTATATACATGACACTTGTGTCTAAATTAGATGATTGCACTAATGTAACTGTCCAAATCTGATGCAAGAATTCGAGGCCACAAATTATAAAATTCTAGAATCTAATGACTATTCCAAGATTGTGATCTAGTCCACTTCCAACCTATTCCAACCCAGATCTGCACGCATACAATAAACCAACCAAGCACTCTTGTTTTTAGTTTATTATAATATCAATAAATAATTGTACTTTCTATTTTTGGTATATATTAGTATTTAAATTTAGAATATTATTTATCTAAGTTTGAAAATTAATTGACCTATTATAGACATGTTTATCACCCTCGTGCTTAATATTTTTTATATTTTTAACCATATTCACCCTTATATAATTCAATTTAGGGTTAAACATCACCCTTCCATAGAGTGATGAAGTAGTAACTATTAACATTTACACTTAGTGGTTGAGTAACCACCCTAGTGGTTATGTAGCTATCTGTTTACAAAACCTAATGTTTTCATTACCTTTCACAATGTAGGGAAGGAGAATGATTGTAAACACTTTTTCTCCTTGTGGCTATTCATTTTAACTTCTTGGAAAGTTATATGGTTGAGAGGGCCTAAAAATGAGTCTTGACAAAGCAAATAACACATCAAAGAGGTAGTGTGTTGTTTGGAAATCAGTCTCCCATTGTTCTTGATGACTTTGGGTCTTAGTTTCAGTTTGTTCATTATTGTTAGCTATTATGTTTGATTCAAGTGTATGGGAAAACTGATAGGAATCTTTTAAGTACAAAGCTTGATTTATATATGAGTTTGGACAAATTTTTAATGTGTCCATATAGTCCATTGACATTACTTGTATATAATTTGCATAGCATAGTAAAAAAGGGAGTGTGCTTTCTCACCCACTAGAGTTTTTCCTGCAATCAGTTTCTCCAGAAAAATCCTTATGTCATATGTGTTTTGCTTAGCTCTCTTGCTCTTTTTTTACATTATGTAGGATGTTCATTTCTTCCCCAAACATGTGTTCAATTATGTTTTCCATATAATCATTTTAGAATAAATTAATATCATACCTAAGTTTGTAGTATTTGTGTTGATGAAGTTGAGAGTGGAATCTACACCTAGCTTACAGCTCAGTTGATGACCTCTAGAGCTATGAATATTGAAGTGTTTTTGACATTTCAACTTATTTTTGTAGGTCAATTGAGTTCTTAGGGGTTTCTAAGGTTGGGAAAGGACAAAAAAGGTCTTGGGAAGGTAAAGAGATTCAAAAAAGATGAAAGAACATGAAGTGTTTGGATTTAATTTTTAACTCTTGGACTTATTGTACACATCGAAGAGGTATTCCTAGGTATATATATGAACCTATAGAGTTCATTCAACTGGAGAATCAAGAAGATACAATTAGGAGAGATTAGAAACAACAAGTGTAGTGAAATAAATTCTACTTGGATTCACATTACATATGTGCAAGTTTGAGTCTTTGTTAATATTTTTTCATCATTATTTAGTTATAGGTGACTATTTTGAAGACTACACAACTAAAAGAGGTTGAGTTCCATAGTTTTTCCTTTCTTGAGAAGTAAATATTCAACTAAATACTGTAGATATCATTACGATTATAGGAGCCCATGAGGTTATTTTCCATGTAAGCCCAATATGGCAAAAAGCTCATAAACTACAAAACATAGTGGTGATGAGGAAGAATGAATTCACTCTTGTTGGATTTTTCTCACATTGAGTTGATCTAGGGTATGTCTTATGTAGCTCTCTTTATGGTTGATGTGTTTATTTCCTTTATGTGCATGTTTACATTCCTTGCAACTAAGTTAATACATAAACATTTTAAAAATCTCAATAATCAACCCTAAAGGTTAAATAACTTCACATTTGGTATTGTACCTCTATGCAAGCATGTTAATTATAGTCATGTTTGGAGTAGTAACATGTTTAGAGTGTGAAGGATTATATGAAATGTATGTAGCATGTGAATATGGCATGTGAAGGGTTGCATATTATTTTATATGTTATATATGACAGTCTTAAGAGCTATAATACATATTAAAATAACATTTTAGGTGTTTTATATGGAAAAAAACTTGAGAGGGACACCTTAACTCGAAAGGATCTTTGTTGGTGAAACTTATATTGGAATATCCACCTAGTTTATAGATCATCTAGGACTTCAAACACATCACTCAATTTTTTAAAACCTTGATCCAATCATTGATAAAAAGTGTTTCTTCTCATTGCCTTACTAGGGGAGCTAAATTTGAAAATGATAATGAAAACAATATGTTTCAGAGCATGCACTACACTAGGGAATATCTAAGCTTCCATATTTTTCAAGTCATTAAACAATGTATAATTTCAAAAATAACACTCTAATAATTATAATAATTAGTCAACTAGTGAAAGCAATGTGTCATGACCCTGAACTTCATTGCTATAATGAATAATTTCTACATAATTAATAAATGAGCTTCCATGATATTTTTTAGGTCATTCAATAATGCATAATGTCAAAAATAACAATCTAATAATTATAGTGATCCATCATCCAGTGAAAGCAATGTAATGCAATGTGTCACGACCCTGAACTTCATTACTATAATGAATACTTTATAAATAGTTAATAAATGAGCTTCCATAATATTTTTTAGGTCATTCAATAATGAAAAATGTCAAAAATAACACTCTAATAATTATAGTAATTCATCAGCCAATGAAAGCAATGCAATGTGATGTATCATGACCTTGAAATTCATTGCTATAATGATTACTTTCTAAATACTTATAGATGCTCAATAATTTATTATGAAAATTGAATGTTAGATGCCTTTCAATTGATAACCTTTGGATTTATCTTAGATGCCTAAATGCCCTTGGGTGCTTGTGTATTTTTAAACATCTTAAATCCAAATTTGGACCCTATTAGTGCACACACTAACATCATAATGGTCAGAAATTGAAGGGACAATGGGAAAAGGGGACCACAACACACATGAAAAGAACCATACATTATGGTTTTGATATACCCATGACTCTATAATATGGTTATAGTAGAGTAAAGACATTACAGTATATTCTTTGCAATTGACATAAAACAAAGTGTTGACCTTTTTAGTCACCATTGTTTATGTCATTGAGTATCTTTAAGTTCATAAGGTCTTTCATCATAATTGTCATCCTTTCATTATTTCCAATACACTTAGTGAAGTCATATTAATGTCATATTGAGATTTTCCCTTAGTCTAAGAGGCCAATTACATGAATTAAACATTTATTGTGTCCTCTTAGTATGTTTTAAGACTCTTTTGAAAAAGTTAAGGTATTTTTGACAAAATTAAGGTCAATTTTGTTTTAATATCTCCCATTCATTTAATCCATAGAGAGTCTTAGTTAATTTTTAGTCTTCATAACCACTTTTTGGTTGACCATCTCAAGATTTTAAAGCATGTTAAGGCATGGGTGAAGCAAATTAAAGGAAAAAATAAAAATAAAAGAAGGATGGTGCATAAATTGAGGTGAGGAATAAGTTTCAAGCCTTAAATCAAGGAATTTTAAGATGTCAAGCATGCATCTACAATAGTTTTGAAGATCTTTTGGTGATCTAACTCATATGCAAGGATGTAGGGACAATTTTCATGCATTTTCAAAGGCAAAAGATTAAATTTTTATTGATTTTTAGGTGAAAAAATAATATTCACATATTTATAAACTTCATGGATATTTATCAGACATTTTTCAATGGTTAGGAACTCAAACTATACTTTAATTATGCTAAGATAGCTCAAATCTCTCTCAAAATTGATTTTCAAGCTTAAAATTGCCTCAAAACCAACGTGATAACTTGATGGATATGTTTAATGGATAAGAATGGTTGATAGGAAGGTTGAAGAGGGTTTTTTACTCCCATATCATAGTTTTTAATATCAACAAGAAAGATGGATCTTTATGAACAATTGTCAATAAGCAAGATTGTTCCAAAACCCTTTAAAACCCTATCTAGAGAATATGAACTTTTAAAATTTGATATATTAAAGTGTTTTAAAGAATTATAAAGCATGATGAATGATTTTTATGCCATATACATGATCTAAACACACCTTATACCAAGTTAAAAGTATTAAAAAATGTTATATAGCTAGAAAATGGACTTAGATGACAAGCATGAATGAGAAATGAGTACTTACAACCCTGCAAACTTAAAAGTGAGTTTTTTGAGTGTTTTTACAATTGAACATGAAATTTCAATTATTTTAATATGTAGAGGGGGTAAATATAGTAATTTCACAAAAATAATTACCTCTTAAGACCATGTATAGCTCAAAATATTTATTTTACCAAGCTGATATGTTAGTTGCCCTAGTAAAACTTAGAAACACAAAAAGGAGCATAACTTGAGTTATATTTATCTAAAACCTATAAAATTTGAATTGAAGGTAGAGGGAAATATTTTATAAATTTTGGTGGTGTTATCATGTTTTTAATTTACCTTAAGAGAGATAAAATTTAAAATTACAGGTTTGTGCATGCAAAAAAGTTGAAAACTAGTTCTCAAAAAGCGCAAAAGTGTAAGAACTCAAGTTCTATTGATCCAAATGCATTAAAATTTTGTATTTAGATAATACAAGGTTATATAAATGAAATATATTTTTTTAAACCTTTTTAATCCATTCATGAAGGAATTGAAGAAGATATATCTCTCTTTCATAAATGAAATAATTTTTTTAAACCTTTTTAATCCATTCATGAAGGAATTGAAGAAGAGAGATCTCTCTTTCAAGAGCTTCTCAAGCACTAATGGAGCTCACACCTAAAATTTTGAACTAAGTAACATCAACAGCTATGAAAGACACTAGAGAGGCATAAAAATAGATGATATAAGGTATATTTTCAATTATTTAACCTTTACTTGAAGTTTTTTAGGTCTTGAGGCATGCTTATAAAAATTTAATGCAAAATAAGAATGTGAACATGGCAAAAAAGTCATCAAATGAAGAGTTGAATTTGTGCATCATCAATGCGCAATGGTAATTACCATGCAAAATAAGACCTCAAAAACCTTAATAAGTTCATCTCTTCCATATACACCAAAATCAAGGAGAAGAAGTCAAATCAATCAAGGACTTCTCAAAGTGGAGTTTTATCATGCAAGATTGTAGGAATTGGTTGAAGATAAAGTGGAATTTCATCATGCAACTTCATCTTCAACAATATAAATCTTTTAATAAGGAAATACATGCCCCCTAATAACTTTGAGACTTAAAATCAAATAATGATACGTGGGATAAGGTGTAATAAGTCAATTGAAAGTTGACTTCAGCTAAGTTTCAATTTTAAGCCTTGATGAGAAAGAAGATGTCAATTGAAAGTTAATTTTAATTATGTTGTAGTTTTAAGCCTTAATAAGGGCATTGATGACAAGTTTTCTTGCTTTTCCCATCACTAAGGACTCATTTCACTATATGTACTTGTTTTTGTCAAGTAATTTAAGATACCTCTAGCAAGTTGTGCTCAATCGTGCTAAATTTTAGACTTGTAAACACCTTCTTGAGCAATAAATAAATTGATTTTACCTTCTCATACGTTAGTTATTGTGTGAAATTGATGAATTGTTGATGTAAGCTTGTGATAATTATATCACATCCATAATTTATGTCCAATTTTTTACATTTTTATGTAGCAAACTTGATATTGTGTAGGTTGTAGTTTGTGTCCTAAGAGTTTATGTAATTCATAGTTGTGATGAATTTTATTTGAGCTTCCTAAGATAAGTGATCATCTTTTTAAGTATTGTTATAAGTTGAATCCTTTATAAAAAATACTTATGCCTAAGATTCATTGGTGAGTTATGAGTTGTGTATGTGTGAATGCTTTTTGAGCTCATTCTATATGTGTCTAAGCAAGTTGAGGTATTCAATTTTGGTGCATCACCCCATAGTTAGTAATAAAAGTATATAAATCTCTCTTTTCATTGTCAAGAAATAATTTAGGTGAGGATCAATGTGATTCATCAAGGGAACCAACCCTCTCTAGAGGATTACTTCCATTATGGGACACCCACAACCTGGAAGTGATCCCATTGTGTCAATTGGGTAAGGAAGCCTGAATACCTTCCTCAAAGGTGCAAGCTCAATTTGATAACACAAAGGAGGAGAGAGGAGAGAGAAAATGATAGGTGGGAGTGATGAACCCCATAAATGTCATGTTATTGTTTCTATCTATTGTACTCATCTTGCTTGATTACCATATTTTTGAGCACTTTTCCATATAGTTTTCTACTTTCATAAGCTATATAGCATTATGATTTCAAACTCTTTTGAATAGTTATAATTATGTATTGGAATTAAATATATGATTGTTGTCTATTGATTTAGGATAATTTTTTTATAAATGTGTTTTGAAGATATTTTGGATAAATAGGTATATAACATAGAGCATCCTATAGCAAAAATAATCTCATTACACATACCATTATGTAGCCACTACATGACCAAAACTGTAGATGAATAGATTTTGATTCTCTTCCAACCGACTCATAGAAATGACTCTAACCTATATAAATATCAATAAGTGGTTGAAGAACAAAACAACCCTCTACAGTAAAGTCACAAGATTCATATGAAAGATGTCTTTAGAAAATGGAACCAATTTTAGTTATCCTAATTTGTGTAGACACCTAAATCTGGCCATCGATAACCTCCAACCTGGCTTTTGACCAATTTCTACCTTAAAAACATAATTTGGCCTAAAAACACTAAATGATGTGAAACTGACATATTCAAGTTCTGATTTTAGCTAGAGTATCCCTAAATGGGGCAATGCAATTTATGGGCTAGCTAACTTTGATCAGATCATTTCATGTCAAAATACCAATTTTGCACCTCGATGCTCTGGATTGCTCTTTCCTATCAAATCTCTTGCATAAGATGTGTGCATTTGTTATTTAGTGTTGGTAACATCCTAAATGGGATAATGGATCCAACGCATCTGACATCACTTTTCAATTCTAATCCAATCAAATTTTGGACCAATAACAAGGCATTCTGATCAATTTGAGTAATTTGTGCACAAAGTGCTTAATCATGCTTAAGAGCTTTTTCATCCAAATAAAGACATAATTAATAATTTCATGGAAACTTGTTTAAAAAAAATTTGGAAATTAATATGGAATATTTGCATCATTAGGTAACCTCATTTCTTGAGAAGACATCCCTAGGCCATAAATACCATAAATATCAGGATCCATGCCTCCCATGCCTCATCAAAGCCCTCCATGCCTCTTAGTTACTCCTCTATCTCAAATATTGATGAGCTTATTTATCAATTTTAATTACAAAATTGGATTAATCCTTAGCCACACATCTCAATCCTGAGATGGAAGGTTCAAGTTGATTATAGCCTTTTTCAAAAATCTATAAATAGAAAGGCCAAGAACGTCATTTCTAAGCTATTTTGGTGCAAAGTTATTATGCTCAAATATCTTCAAACAAATGAGAATGCAAATTTATAATGCAAAAATATCTTCAAGAAGCCATTTCAATTAGTGTTACCATGCCAAATTAATTTCAAGCAAAGCCAAGCCATAAGCCAAAGGTGCCAAGGAGAGATGGTAGCCAAGCTTCCATTGCCAAGGACTTCAAGAGCACAAAATCGAGCAAGCCACTACTACAAAGACATTTGGAGCATCCAAAGAAGGTGAAAGAATTCTTGTGTTTTATTCCTTACTTTTTAGTTGTGTTTGTCATTTGTTTTTGTTAACTAAGCTCTCCCTAGTGTCTGGGCCTAGAGATGTTATGTTATTAGTGTGTTTCTTTCATTTTGTTTTCATTTTGGGACTAACACAATACCATTTATCCTCTCTTGAGTTAAATTTCTAGATCCACAATTTGAATGTATCTTAGAATAGATGTATATATTGTTTTGCATAAAATAATCTCCTTTGCAGTATATAAATATGTAGTAGTAGAGTTGAGAGATATATAAAATAGTATATGTTGAATATAGATTGTCAGAAGTACATTGTGTTAAGCAATTGTGATTATAACTTCATGCAACAATTCATTATTGCACTTTTGATTAATATGAGTGAGCAATTTTGAGTTCAATTTAGTGTTGTAAGAGGAAGGGTTGAAGCTGGAGTTGGAAGGAGGAAAGGTCCCCTTTGGAAGGCTATAAAAACAATCCAACCTATTTGATTAACTAAGCATGTTATTTGATTTTCGTAAGCATTGTGTGTTTCATTTCTGAGTTATGTGATTTACATTCTTGCTTAGATTCAATTAAGGAAGATTCCATGCATAAGAATTTATTTTACTATCCTTTATTTATATTTAATTTTAAGCATTTCATTTACTACACTTCAGCATCTTAGATACAATTAGTAGAATGCCAAATTAGAGATTGAGTGTGCACATACAGTGACATCATCCTATCAAATGTACATCTCTAGGTTAACATTTAAATGAGGTAGAAGGTACAAATCTATGGTTACTCTCCTTATTCATTTTTTATCAAGAAAAATATATCTGATTGTGAAACAACTGCTAGTCATTTTTGACGCCATTGCCAGGGAAGGGTGTCACACACTTGTAATATTCAATCTTAATAGCAATTATTTCTAGATATTTATTGTAGTTTTTCCAAATCTTGTTATTTTTCTAGATTAAATATTTCCCATTTTCATAATTTAAATTTCCCTTTTTGCTAGTAGGAAAATGGAAATTTCAAAAACCCTATATTATTAACCCTGTGTAGGCAGGGTGGGCAAAAAGTTAAAAAAAAAGGTGGTTGACATATGCAAAGCAAAGGGGACTATATAGGAATATTTTTACCTAAATCATCGAATGTTGCTACAAGATCCAACATACATCCTACAACAAGTGAGGAACATGAAGGAATTCCTAAAGATCACTCACAGTTGTCAATAGAAGAGGTAGAGAAAGAAGAATTTTTTTGGCTAGATTGGTAGCTTAAGCTAGAGATCTTAAAGAGGTTCACACCCCTAAAAGAGACCTACAGGCACCACCTTTGAGAATTCCCACCTTATCACCTCATACTTAGGAATCTAAAGTTTTCTTCCCTCTGTCACCCAAATTCTTGCTAAAGAGGCATTCAAAGTTATTCTTGCCCCTAGAAGAAACACCACGCCAATATAATATTCCAATCTAGAAAGACTATTTATCGAGACACTAGCAAAATATTCTAAAACATCCACACCATCCCCATTGTATAGAAAGCCATACATTCTAAGGAAAAATATAAAGTTTCCATCTTCTACACCCGAGGAAATAAAAGAATTGATAGGAATTTTGAGCATTGGGTAGTAACAACCTCCCATATACCAACACAAAGGGTATTCATGGGGGATCACCAAAAAGAAAACACTACCAATGAGTCTACTACTTTCAAATTTATTATCCTTAATTCTAATGAAAATTCACCCATGAAGAATATCCCTCACTCTACCCTCCCTACCTTTAAATGAAAAGCATTTGAGGATTCAGATACATTTCTTTTTGAGTTTGACATCTTATGTTGTAGTTATGATTATAATCCAGATGTTCAAAAACTCAAACTATTTCTAGCAACACTCAAAGATGCAACACTTAGATGATTTATGGGACTTGGAAATGATGCCATTTCTACTTGGGAAGAAATGAAGGAGAATTTTTTGATGAAATACCAAGACTATTGTATGGGTAGAAATTATAGGAGAGATGACATTTTTTGAATGACACAAGCTGATGATGAGTCACTAAAAGAGTATATGGAAAGATTTTTGTTCAGCTTGAAAAAATCTAAGAAAATTACAATGGACAAGGAATCGATCAAGCTGATATTCCTAAAAGGAATTAGAGATGATTGTTTAGAGGCACTAGATCTAATGTTGGGTGGTGATGTTTCTACACTGCCATTTTATGAACTAACAGTTCTATGTACAAATTACTCTAGATCAACTATGAATAAAAGTAGGGGAAAAACCCTTCCTACAACATCTACTCCAGGACTATCTAAAGGTGAAATTAGTAACCTACTCTAGGATATGAAGCAGGACATCATCAATCACCTAGCTACTCAGCTTGATACATTACATACATGATGGAAGTAAGAAAAAATAGAGAAAGCTTTAGCCACCTATTGCTCTGAATGTAGAAAAAAGAAGGTGGATTGCACATGCCATTCCATGAAATCTCAGGTAGCCAGTATCACCAAGGAAAATCTTGAGATAGTAGAGTTGCATGCCATAAGAGAAGATGAGAACCAAGTGTTTTTCATGGCTCAATGAAAACCATGGGTACAAAGACTAGGTATGCCATCAAACTCTATGTTTGTAATTTCTCAATTCTCAAATAATCTTTAATATAGTTCTTGGATGAATATACCCAATCCAAATTGGTCCCAAACAAATTGGTAGCTACCCTAGAATCAGTTATAGATGCAATAGAATGGATAACCTCAATAGGGCCAATTTTAAAATCAGAAATAGTTTTATCCCTCTAATCCATGGCAATAGTAATGGAGAGAAAATCAAGGCTTTCCCTAACAAATGCAACAACCACAATAACATACCATAATGCCAAACACTTAACAGCCTATTCAAACCACTCAATTACCCACCCAGCCCATCCCTAATCTTGCCAATAAATTAGTTTAACTGACACAATCCATTGAAATAATGCAATATCCAACATATACCTTGGATATTAATCAAGTTCAACCTTGCTCTAACATGTTCTTGCATAACCCACCTCACCCATAATCACAAATCACTTTGAAGTAACTCCACTCCATACTAATCCACAACCACCCGTAGCCAATCCTAAGCCAAGTCCATCAGAAAATCATTTTTTTTTATAATCTTCTTTTTTTGGAGAGATTGAGCATATCACATCCTAAATAAGAGCCTGAATTTGATATCTTAGGACAAATCAAGAATGTGTGTATCAAAATCCCACTCTTTTAAGAAATAAAGGATGTTCATATCTACAATAAAGCTATTCAAGAACTATGTTTGAAAAAATTGGAAAGAAAGAAGAAGGATCCTCAAATAGTCCAGGTCATTGGCCAATTAGTAAATATTATGTTTGGAAATATAGTTCCTCCAAAATATTATAATCTAGGAAGTCTTGTAGTTAATGTTAGCATCCAAGACCAACCCATTTTTAATACTTTAATTTACTTGGGTGAAGCCATTAACGTGATGACCATGGAGACCATGAAGCAATTGAAGCTTACCACTCTCTATCCGACACCTATCATCCTCTAGATGGTTGAGAGATCAACTGTTAAGATTGACGAGATTGTTGAGGACCTTGTTATCACTGTGGATTATTGGCAATATCCAACAGACTTTATTATCTTATAGCCGAAGAGCAATTTGGGGGGTTATCCTCTCATCCTTGGTCACCCATGGTTGGCTACCATCGATGCCTTTATTGGTTGTAGGTCAAGAAAAATGCTAATTTCCAATGAAAATGACACCAAAAAATTGGTGTTGTATCCACCAACTCAGCCTTCTCTGAATGATGCACCAATCCTTTGGATTGATGATCTTGAAGAAGCTATCTCTTTGCAAACTCTTTACATAATTGACTGGAGTCTAGCTCTGCAAGCCCAAGAAGAAGATATTATCCTTACTGGAATCTTGCAAAATATTTATTGACAAGATCCTGTAGCCACTAAACTGTTGGAATGTACACCATGCCCTCTTCAGAATACCTTTCCTGAGAATGATTTTATTGAAACCATAAGAAATATTTGGACATTCCATAAATTACTTCCCCATCAATGTAGTTATGCTCTTTTAATCACCAACGTAGAGACAATGCATTCTTTAACAAAGTAAGTAGACATCCTTCTAAATGAATCTCTCAACATAAACACTTCTTTAACATCCCAGCAAGAAAGTCAGTTACTTACAATACTAAGAAGGCACATAACAACATTTGCCTAGGATTACTATGATATGAAAGGAATACCCCTAGATTTATGCACACATCACATTTACATTAAAGAAGAATGCAAACCTATTCACCAACCCCAAAGATGAATGAATCTTGCAGTAAAAGATATTATCAAAATCAAGTTGCAAAAACTCTTGGATGCAGGATTTGTTTATCCTATCTTAGACAACCAATGGGTCTCTCCCCTGGTCATTGTCCCTTAGAAAGAGGGTAAATGGCATATTTGTGTTGAATACTAAGAGTTGAATGCTGCTACCCAGAAAGATCACTTTCTCCTTCCATTTATTAATCAAGTATTGGATATGTTAGCAGAGAAGAAGTATTTTTCATTCCTAGATGGATATAGTGGTTATAATCAAATACAAATTACTCCATAAGACCAAGACAAAACCACTTTTACTTATTTGCCATTTGGTCTTTGCAATGCCCTGACTACTTTTCAAAGGGATGTGTTGAGCATATTTTATGATCTCTTCCATGATTGTATTGTAATCTACATAGATGATTTCACTATCTATGAGAAAACATTTGAATAAATGTTAACCAACCTAGATAAAGTTCTTCAATGATATTAAGACCATCAATTATCTCTAAGCAATGAAAAATGTTACATGCTTATGATTGAAGGGATTGTGTTGGGACATCACATAACACCTGCTAGAATTCAAGTTGACCCAGCAAAGATAAGTATTATCAAGGATCTATCCACACCAAAGAAGGAGAAAGAAGTTAGAAGTTTTTCAAGACATGCTGGTTATTATAGATGATTCATCAAATATTTTAGTAAAATTACCACCCTATTATTTGGATTGCTTACTAAAGATGTTAAATTTACATAAGCTGATGATTGTCAAACTACCTTTTAGTAACTTAAAGACCTTTTCATAACAACTGTTCTGAGAGGACCTGACTGGAAGAAGCCTTTTCACATTCATGTAGATGCATCTGACACCACTTTAGGAGTTGTCCTTAACCAAAAAGATGAATCTCTAAGTTATGCAATCTATTTTATCAGCAAGAATCTTCAAGGGGTTGAACTTAACTACACTGTAATGGAGAAGGAATTTCTTGCCGTCATCTATGCCATTAACAAATTTTGACAATACATTATAGATTACCAAGTATTCATCCACACCGATCATGCAGTAATAAGGTATCTAATGAACAAACCTATTGTAACATGCAAGATAATTTGTTGGTTATTTTTACTGCAAGATTATGATATTACCATTATGGACATACTTGGTAAGGATAATGTAGTAGCAGATTTTCTATTTTGATTGAAAAATGATGAACACAGTCCTATTGTTGATACTTCTTTTTCTGATGAACATTTATTTGCTATACTAATTCAACCTCCTTGGTTCACAAATATTTCTATCTTATTGCAGGATCACTACCACAACATTTCTCACCTAGGGATAAATAATACCCGATCCAAAAGAGTAGACATTATTCTTGGATTATAGGATATCTCATTATCACTAGACCAGATTCAGTTATGAGAAGATGTATCCAAGAAGATGAAGTTTAAGACATTCTCAAAGCCTATCATGATGAACCCTATGGGGGTCATTTTCCTATCAAATAGACTATCATGAAAGTACTTACTACTTGATATTATTGGCCTTCTTTACATAAGGATGCCATGATGTACACCCACATATGTGATCAATGTCAATGTATGGGAAAACCCACTCGCTCTGATGAAATGTTATTACAACCATAACTGGTTCTGGAACCCTTTGACAAATCGGGACTAAATTTTGTAGGTCCCATTGATCATAAATCCAATAATAAGGAATACATACTGGTGTGCATTGATTATATCATCCAATGGGTAGAGGTTAAAGCATGAGAAGTTAGTTGAGTTCCTCTATGAATAAATCTTCATCTGCTATGGAGTACCAAGAGAAATAGTCACATACCAAGGCCCACAGTTCACATCAAACCTCACAATTGCCTTGGTTAAGGAATATAAAATCAGACACAAGAAATCTACCCCCTACCATCCTCAATAAAATGGCTAGGTGGAAGTGAAAAACTAAGAACTAAAAAATATCATCACTAAGACCGTCAACCTACATAGAAAAGATTGGTCAACTCATCTTCTAGAAATAGTTTGGACTCATAGAATCACTTGGAAAACTATAACTAGTTTCACTCCATATAAATTAGTTTATGATAAAAAGTTTATTTTGCCCTTTAAATTTGAACATAAGACATTAAGAACAACACTTGATTTGGGCTTAGATATTTCTCAAGCTCAACAAGACAAGATCATGCAGCTGAATGCACTTGATGAACTAAGAAAGGAAGCACTTCATCATACTAAAATAGTGCAAAGATAATGTGTAGGATGGAATGATAGGAACATCAAGACTAATAATTTTCAACCAGCAGACTAGGTGGTCTTTTTGGACTCTAAATACAAGGATCATAAAGGAAAGATGTAGTCTAGATAACTTGAAACTTATGAAATCAAACAAGTTTTTGACAATGGAGCTGTAAAGCTCACGACCATTGACTCTGTTCGGTTCTGACTACTTGTTAATGGCCACAAGTTTAAGCTGTACAAGAAACCATTTTTCAAGGAAACTCTCACTCGCCAATTTTTTGAATAACAACATTCATCTCTGCTTCATGAAGCAAATCAACATGTTCCTGCAGCCGAAGAGTATTTCTATCAATCCTTCTCTAATATTTTCTAAGAAGTAATAAAACTTCTTGTATCCAAGAATAAGTCATTTACAATGGCTTGGTTTAGGATGAATAAAATCCTACCCTCTGTATTCTTGTGATTTCACTTGAGTTTGGACCAAAAATTTAAAAAAAAATAAAAAAATTTAGCAATGAAAACTTCAAACGTTGTTGACGGATGTTATCTCAAAAAACCAAGTCACTGGTTGATCGACATTCGTTAAAAAAAATAAAAAAGAGAACAGGTACTACTGTAATAAAAATGTTTTATTTTCCCTTATTTTCTTTTATATTCATTCTTTTGGAGCAGAAACATATTTTCCTTCTTGCTATAGGATGGAAAATGTGTTTCTACAAGTGAAAAACTTGTTACTATGGATAAAACTTGTTGTTATAGGAAGCATGTCTTGCTAAAAGATGTGTTCCTACATTTCATCCTATATCAAGCATTTGATCCCACTCAAACACTAGTGTATGTCATGATTTCCACTTCACATCATCATTTGCACATTTATGAAACATATTTCTATAGGTAATACAATAATTATTTTATATTTACTTTCTGTCATACATTTTAATTATTTATAAAGATGATATGACTTAATGCTATTAATGCATTATTGTATCATATCCTTATCATGCTCACTTACCATCCCCTTTGTTGATGTGACCATTGACACAATTGTTACTGCCATCCCTTACTTTTACAATGAGTGTTTTTCGCATGTCAGCTTTGTCACTCGAGGACAAGTGACAAATTAAGTTGGGGGAAGATTTTCCATTTATTCAAAAGGATTATTTCACCTTCCGCAACAAAAGTCACAAATCATTTTGCTATATCCCAGAACCCTTGCTGTTAGCACCTAGACCTGCAACTCACATAATATGGGAGGTGATTTGTTGAAACATGAACCACTTGATATCACATCCTTGACCAATAACCCAAAAATATTGGCATCATTACGACATATAGAAAGGACATAGTATTTCAAGAAAATACAGGCCTTAGATGAAGGAATTGTGGAGAAATTTATTGGTACATTACATAATAGTTTGGCCATGGTAAAAGTGATGGAAATCAAGTTGATAGAAACAACCATCAGCAGAGTAACGGGACTACTAAGAACATGGGAGAAATGACAAGACCAATATGATATCAAGGCTGAGAGATGAAAATTTAACAGAGTAAATGAATGCCTGGAAACCTTGAAGTATGGTACTACAAGGTTGTCTCTATTAGGAAGATGGGCTAAGGCTACTGAGTTCATCTCTAGATATTTCATTTGTGAAGGAATGTATTCTATGCTGCATAACCTACACTTCAAATTCTTGAATTATTTACAGCACAAAATGGAGATAAATATTCCCAAATTTTTGTTTCACATGATCACCAAAATGTCAGAGGGGTTTCAAAAGGTAATTCTAAAGCTTTCTCCCACCATTGTCTCATCCAATTACTTGCTCAAGACTGTTTGCAAAGAACTAGACCCAACATCAATTGGGAGGAATTTCTCCAAGTACCAGGAAATGAAGGGAGTGATAGAGAAGGAAATGAACTAGAAGAAGAATTAGAGGTTGAAGAACAAAGATCAGAAGAAGAAGCCCTCCCTGTAAAACTACAAGAACTTGCAGCATAACACCTTCTTGCAGCCACACAAGAACCTGTGAAAGAAGGTATTCCTATAGTAACACAAGAACTTGCAACAAGGACTGAAGAAGGGACTTCCAAAGGTAGGAAATCCAGAAAGAAAAGGAAGAAACTTATTTTCTAGCTTGATTTAGACGAGTTTGAAGAGGAACTTCCAATTTTTTCTAAGAAGATTAAGGTAACCCCTACTCCTCATAGATCCTATAGATTGAGGAGAAGAATGAGAACTAAACCTTCTTTAATTATTCAAATAAATGAAGAATCTGAGGAAGAACTGAATACTACTAGTAATGAATCTTTAGAGACTAAAACAGATAGGGAAGAATATTCTCCAGTATTTCATCAGAAAGATGCGTAACCATTTGAGCATAGTTTTAAAGAATTCCATGACGAGGCAATACAAAAAGAAGCATAACAAGTTGAACATAATTTTAAAGAAATGCATGAGGAAGAAGAACAATTTGATCATAGTTTTGAAGAATTGTATGAGAAACCAGTACAGGGAGAAGTAAAACAAGAGTTGCATGAGGAACTCATGTAGGAAGAAGCTGAACAATTGGAGCAACCTATTACACAAATCAAATTTTATACTCTTGAGCAAGCCCTACAAGAAATTGAGAAACTAAGGAAGCGACTACAAGATCAATCTGGTGGAGGTCTAGATGCATTTGATGTAGCATCTTGTCAACTATAGCCCTCAGATGAAGATAATCTTGTAGTCAACATTCCACAACCTTATGTAGAGGTCAATCAACAAGAGGAATATAAAACTACCCTTGAGATTAGGTATCAATCCTATTTTGTAATATCTTCTAAACTATTGAATTAGATGGATAATCAATTTGAATCTCTAAAGGAACTGAGGAAAGAAAATAAAAAATTGAAAGAGGAAAATAAGTTGAAGGAAGAGAGCATCACCAAACTGAAATAAAAAGTTGAGGACATGGCTGGTATAACACAAGAACTCTTTGATTGTAGGTCTCTTGCAAAAGCTTATTCAGTTTATCTTGAAGAACAATGGCACAAGTTCAGATTTATGAAAATTTATTGTGATATGCCCCATGAAGTTATTGATCCCCTTTCCTTATTTTCTATTTATAAAGTAAGTTCACATGAAGAACAAACACAATTGTGCGAGTTTTACCCACACAATTATGTTGTTCCATATGATAGAAAGTAAAACCCCAATTTACATGTTGGAGATGTTCAACTACATGCATTTTCATCATATTTGTTGAATGAACAGAGAAGAGGAAGAGAAATATCAAAATACATGAAAAAGGAGAATGAGCGTTAATTACTCATCAAGAGCAAAATCAATAGCATCTGATATTGTTTTAGCAAAGTGAGATAATATCATGTTGAAGAATGAAGTAAGAACTTGGTTTGGTAAGAATTGTGATAAGGTTCAAGATTTTTATTTAGGATTGAGGTCTTCTGTTGGTCCTGTTGCAAGAGAATCATGCACTGAACGATGTAATGAGCTCACCCCAACATTAAGAAAGAGGGGCCCTATTCCCCTTTTACTTTAAATGCAACATTTATCAGGACCACAAAATATATTCTTCTTGCAGGTGACATGGAATCACAATTGTTGAACCTAAAGTTCTAACCACCCCTGTTTTGGTACCCTATTCTAGATTGGCAGAACAAAACCCTGATGGATGAAACCAGAGAAGCCAAAATTTGGCAACTATTTGAATAGAGTCATGGATTCTACACTCACCTTGCCAATGGTGTTATAGATCCCATGTATTTTAGAGTTTTTTATGAATTGGGAATGAACAAGTATGGTGCTTAAGGTCGAGCAAGATCTTAAGTTGCGGGGTGTGATGAGCCCCATAAATGTCATGGTATTGTGTCTATCTATTGTACTCATCCTGCTTGATTACCATGCTTTTGAACACTTTTCCATATAGATTTCTACTTTCATAAACCATATAGCATTATGTTTTCAAACTCTTTTGAATAGTTGTAATTATGTAATGGAATTAAATATATGATGGTTGTTTATTGCTTTAGGACATTTTTTTTATACGTGTTATGAAGATGTTTTAGAGAAATATGTATATAACACATAGCATTTTGCAGCAAAAAGAATCTCATTACACATACCATTCTGCAGCTATTGCATGACCAAAACCGCAGATGAATAGATTTTGATTCTCTTCCAATCGACGTGCAGAAACAACTCTAACCTCTATGGAGCTCAATAAGGAAGTAGTTGAAGAACAAAACAACCTTGTTTGTCATGAAACAAAGTCACAAAATTCATATGAAGGACATATTTAGCGAAAGGAACCAATTTCAATTATCTCAATTCGAATGTATCTTAGAATATAAAGTATATATTATTTTGCATAAAACAATCTCCTCTGCAGTATATAAATATGTAGCAACAGAGTTGAGAGATATAAAAAATAGTATATATTGAATAGAGATTATCAGATGTACATTGTGTTAAGCAATTGTGATTGTAACTTCATGCAACAATTTGTTGCTGCACTTTTGATTAATATGAGTGAGCAATTTTGAGTTCAATTTAGTGTTGTAAGAGGAAGGGTTGAAGTTGGAGTTGGAAGGAGGAAGGGCCCTCTTTGGAAGGCTACAACAACAATCCAACCTATTTGATTAGCTAAGCATGTTATTTGATTCCCTTAAGCATTATGTGTTTCATTTTTTAGTTGTGTGATTTACATTCTTGCTTAGATTCAATTGGGGAAGCTTCCATGCATAAGCATTTATTTTACTGTACTTTGTTTATATTTTATTTCAAGCATTTCATTTACTACACTTTAACATCCTAGATACAATTAGCATAATGTCAAATTAGAGATTGAGTGTGCACATACAGTGACATCATCCTATCAAGTCTACGTCCTTGGGTTGACATTTAAATGAGGTAGAAGGTACAAATCCATGGTTACTCTCCTTGTTTATTTTTGATCAAGAGAAGTATATCCGATTGTGAATCCGCTGCTAGTCAAGGAGGTTGAGGAAAAAGATGAGGACCACTTGAAGTCAAGTATTGCATTAATATAGTAAATACTTTATTATTATTTATTTAAAACGCCTCATCAAATCTATTAATTGAAAAAAAATAGATATAGAGAATACATAAAAAGTTTACAATAGTAAGATAAAAATAAAATACTATTTTTTAAAATTATTTAATAAAAAAATAATTATACTCATGAATCACACTTAGAAATTTTGAATATAATGATACATCCAGAGTTTGCTAATATAGTAATTGAAAGATATTTTATGTTTCCACAGTCCATGAAATTATAAATAGGGTTTCTAAATGAACTGCATGTAAGATTATTTGATTGATGCATTTAAGATTACAACTTATGATCCATCATCAAAGAAAATTCATGCATGAACAATGGACTTAGTTTTCTTATATAGATTATTCCAATAACTCATCAAGATGTCTAATAGTCGATAAATAATTGATTGAATATATTTATTATAAACTAGACATTCCATTTGTATTAGAGAGACAAAGGTTCTTGTTGTATACAATTATTATCAAAAATGCAAGTTAAGAGAAGTTTTTGAAATATGATAGCACACACTAAATTTAGGTTACAATGAAACTACATGTCTTAATCAAGCTTGAAAACCCATCATCAATAGAAAGAAGTTATTATAATAATTTTAATGTTAAATATTTAACTATTCATTCATTCTATAATTTTTTGTTGAGTGTTAGACATCTCGGTGATTTATTGGAACAATCTATGTACTAAGAATAACAATAATAGATTAGTAGAACAATTTTAAATTTAATTATTTAGCTTTACAATTTCTTATAATAGATATATACAATTAATTATTGCTTGAATACTAGATATCTTGGTGTGTCATTTGAACAATCTATATAAGGAGCTCAAATATGTTTTTTCATGCATAAATTTTTCTTTGATGATGGATCATAGATTGTGATTTAAAACATATCGATAAGATAATCTTCCTTATAATCATTACACATTCAATATTATAATGTGGAAAAGTGCCTTGCACGCAACCTATTTTAATTATAATTTAAAATATTTTAAATATAAATAATTAATCATAAAATAGTTGAGTTAAATTTGACAGTCGATTTACCGCATCTAAAGATTTTGCTTATGATGGTTCTCCATTAAATATTGACCTTCACAATGTCAAGATGCCGCCTCATCTTTAAATCTTTTAACGAAGAAAACGTGGGAGACAAAATACATATTTAGCAGATTCCCTCATAATGTTTGAATGAATGAAATATTTTAATGACGTCCACGAGGCCAAGTAGCGTAAGGGACCTGGGAAGAAAACCTCAAGATATTTTCAACCTCCTTTCGAGATCAAATCTTTTGCAATGAATCTTGACTAGTAAACTAGTTGTATTGAGGAACCGAGGCTCCTCGAATAACTCACTAACGTTGTTCACATTCCAGCGGTTATCAAATTGACCATGAATATCCACATATGCAGCACACTCATTGATGTAATGCCATTCCATTTCAACCACCACTTTGTCACAAAAAATGCATGATCTTTCGGTCCACTCTTCTTTGGGAATCGTCCACGTAATCGTCTCACATCTAAGACAATGGGACCCGGTCCTCCACTGAGCCACTAAAATCCTCACCTTTCCCTTGATAGCAGCGCACATATATTCTTTTTCACCATGCTCCTTCGAAGGATTGAACTCTATAATATAAAGCTCTTTTTTTCTGCTAATCTGATTTGACCACATGGCAGTCCTAAATTTATCTAATACAAACTTTTTTATTTCTTCCTTATTGTTAGGACAATCAAGCAAGCTCATGTCCCACTTATCCATCCACTTCTTGTTTTGCTTCATCCACGTCTTTTCCCTGTGGTCAAGTCTCTCCCCCAACACCATTTTGGGCCAACAATGCTCATCCATATTTTCCACCTTTTTTAAGTAACTTAAAAATCTTATAATTACTGATGCCTCTAGCAAGAACAAACCCGCTTCCTCTAAAAGAATCCCATAGAGGACTGTCGATTTAACTTTAAAATTGCTGGTAATAAAATATTTTTGAATTCTTTCAAAGCTGTTTTGACACTCTGCGTCAAATGTATTTTACCAATAAAAAAAGATTAAATACGTCAATTCGGCCGTCAAATAACAGTATATCAAAGTGAAGATGGCAGGTAGCAGACGCAAGCAAATCTGGAGGGCCCATCGGACGGTCGAGAACAAGCGTCGTTAAAAGTATTAAGGGCGATTGACGGGGTATATGGAGCTGACGTGGCAGAAGGAAAGGTCGTGGGACACGGGCGAGTCGTAAAGTGTGTGTTCGGTCATTCATAATCGTGCGGTGTGTGGAGGTGAATACGTAATAAATTAAGTTAACGGCATAAAAATGATTCGCATGGACGGAAGGTGCTTATTATTCTGTTAAAGCACAAAGCACGGATAAGGACGTTACCACCAATAATAATAATAATAATTATTATTATGAAGACGAGAATCAGCGAGCGAATACCCTGGCCCTTCTGCCATACCCAATGCCAGGGATCGAATCGCAGAGCTTTCGTTAACATCTCCGAATCTTATGTTATGTCGATGTATACTATACTTTCGGATCGATCATGACATTGTGTCTTGCGTATCACACGGCCAAGATTGGAGAACGTTTTAAATTTACGCCATTGTTATGCACGGTAAGCAGGCATTTTATTTTTTGTTTTTTATTTTGGTTGATGTGACGGGAAAAAACCTGTAAATTTCAACGGCAGTGTTGCAGATCGATAGTTTGCTTAAATTTTAGCTGAATTAGAAATGCCTTTGTTGGAGTTAATGCAATCTCTTTTCTTTTGGCAGTTTTAGTATAGCTCTGAATTTAAAGGCATTGTAGAGCAGGCTGCAGAACAGGGGACCCTGGTTATTCTTGAAGTGCTTTTTTACAATAGAAATTTCAAAAAAAGGTGAAGGTGAAAATGAATCACAATGAGCAGTTGGAGGTGCATTACATTAACACAGGTCTTCCTTACACGGTGACGGATAGCTTTATGGACTTGTTTGAAGGTCTCAATTACGTTCACACGGATTTTGCACTTGCCGAGGCCCTTCAGGATCAGGTTTTTTTAAAAATTAATAACTATTTACGAGAATACTATTGAGATCTTTAGGACATTTAAATCTTTTGCTCATATTTATTCCTGGAGTTGAGCTCTTTGTAGCCGCAGGAAATAACGGACTGAAAGGAAATCCAAATTTTTACTTAATTTGATTAAATCTTAACGTGTGCATTCAACGTGGAAAAGATAGAAACAAGGAAGATTTTTTTGTAAACAATGTGAAATCTGCCAGTGCAACAAATACCATAGTAATAGAGCGGCGATTGTACTGTGTGTTGGACTAGCACACATACAATTAAGATTCTCCTTGCGCAGTCCTCAAATAGATGATGCACTTTTTGCTTCTCTTGTACTTTGCCTTTGATCAAGGTCTTTATAACCCTCATATTTCATTGGTTGTGTATTTCAGAAAGTTTTTTTTGTAGAAATGCATCTTATTTTTACTGAAAGAAATTAAAAAAGTACATCATCTCGTTGGTACTCCTGGATTTGCCGTTTACAAGCAATGCCTATTTTTCTTTGAACGACTTCAATTCCAGGCTGAGCGAGGAGGGGTATTCTTGAAATGTTGCCTTACATCTTGACTTCCACAAAAATCCTTAAAAGCAACTAAGTACCTCTCTTACACACCTCTTTCAGGAATTTTCCAATCATGTTTGTTAGATCGGGTTTTCTGAATTATCAACAAGTGTCAAATTATTTTTTTTGGGGATTTTCTTGGACACATACAATTTGCATATTTGTTCCTTCGTCTTGATCTGTTGCTTCCATTTTCTTTTCCATCTCAGCCTTTTCATAAATAAATAAACCCGTTTGGATTCAGTCATTTTGTTATTTTGTTGCTCTATTCTCTGAGAGATGCTTTAAGCATTCCAGCCTTTTGCTATAAGTATTGGCCGTACTTTCTAGTCCCATGAATCTATTTTGGTCACACATTCATATAATGTCCTTGTCTCAGTCTAGTGTCTACTCTGCCTATCTCATGAGCAGTCAGCATATGGACATTTATATTACTGCACAATGGAGACCAAACTGATCTAGGAAAGTTGGCAACTGGAGTATTTGATGGGTATCTTATGTTGTCAGGAACGTGAAATGAAATGAGAAACCACAACCGCAACGAAAACATGACGAGAAACAGCCATGAAAATGTTCCAAATAAGAAACGCGTATATATATATATATATATAAATATAATAAGACTATTTTCATTATTTCTATATATATAAATAATAAGGTTATTTTCATTAATTCTATAGTAATGAAATGCATGAAAACTAAATAATGTGAAAGTAAAAGAACAATGACTTTCTAGAGCCTCGCTGCTCCTTTTGCTTACCAAAAAAATACGTCGACTTTTTGTTTTTTTAAGGATTTCACGACTTAGCTTCGTGGCCGTAAGGGGCAGCTGGTAGGAAATGCTGCTGGCATTTATGTAAAATTTTGTTTTTTAATAGTTTAGCTGGAAAGTTATTGACACTGCCAAAGTCTCTACTTTAGAGGAGCTTACGTGGAAGTATTTGAAATAATTAAAATCATTACAAATTTAGAGCAAACCTGTAGAAGACTCAGTAGCCAGGATGTTCGAAAGATTTAGAATATAGACAGATTTAGAATATATATCAGGCTAACTTGGCTAGAAGATCGATTCCAATCTAGGGATTCAGGGCTTCAAGATGCAGGAGATAACTTGCTAAGAACTAACCAGGTCAAAGAGGAAATGGAGTGATAAAGGCTGTAATTTGAAGGAGTTTATGGAAAAAAACCTAGAATATATGCAACTCAGGTTGCTGTAGAGGTTCTGGAATCAGGAAATACATCACATAATACAATGTTAATTTCAGGGGCAGCACATTTCTAAAGAACAGTATCTTTAATTACCAGAACCGTTAAGTGCCAAGGGCTTGGAACAGTCTACAGAAGACCGTAGAAGAGTTAGATGTATTCAATTTCCTTTGAAATAGATTAAAAGTACAACATGGTGACTATGGTTAGGATGGTTTTACATTTTTCCTTTCACCAACCGTCATTTCCAAGGGAAAATGTTACTTTTACCATGCCCCATAAAAATAAAACGTACTGATAAGGAACAAACATACAGTGTAATGTTCCCAAATGGGACGATTCAACCAAAAAAGGGTTTCCCCTAAAATCCACAATTTCTGAGTTTTGAATTTAGTAAAAACAATAATCCCTAGCTGTTGTAATTGCACCTCCAAACTGAAAATCAACTCCAATTCACCTTGAAATAAATGAGAAATAAATACCTTATGATTTTGGTCACCAATAGCTCTTGCTGCACAGAAAAAAGAGCTTGAAATGAATGTTTCAATCCTCCAAACCCTAGTGCCACACTAACTAAATTGATGTCCTTTTTTCCCACTCTAATTCTTGCTCAAGTTTTCATAAATTGTAGACAAAATCATACAAAAATCACAAGAGTCATATAATCCATGAATCATCAACGGTTAGGGTTCCAATGTGATCAAACCCTAGTCCAATCCAATCGCCAATATTCAAAAAATTACTGCAATAATTAAATCAGAATTTATGCTTTGAATTCACCTCCAAATTATGTCAAAACCTTGGAAATAATATGCCAAAAATCCACCGATAATTATGATATTAGTTGACCCTTAAAAAGGTCACCCAAACTCTTGCGAATTTGCCCTCAACAAATATTATTTCCTACGAACAACTGAAACTTCAAAAATTCATAACTCCTTCAATATTTGGAATTATAATGCAAATAAGAGCTCAAACTGAAATAAGAGCTCAAACTGATCATAAAATTAATGACTCAACTAAAAATAATTTTAGAATTTACCTCTTCGAACATCAAACCATCAATCCCAAACAAGTCGCCACCCTTGGAAAGATTAATGTAAATAAGAATCAGATTTATTATAATCAAGTTGGACATCAAATTGTCCACCAAACTCTTTCAACAAGCACACAAAACAAATCACCCCTCTCTAGGGCAAGTAACAAATCCACTTTAGCAATAGGTGGCGTCAAAAGACACCTTTTGTAGAATAGTCAGCTCCAAATCTGCAAATGTTTATTAGGCATGCATCCCAATACCATCTTCAAACATGAAGAAACAATATTAGTTTTCAACATATCTTCAATTGTGATCTTCACCTTGTATTTGTACCTTCCAAAGGTTGGCAAACCACTTGGGGAGGTAAAATACCTCATAACTCTCTCTTGCCAACTTTTAAGATATCTTTTCCTTTTCTTTGCTTTAACTCCCAAACAGAGATTTTTTTTAATTTCACTTTAGGCTTTTCTGAATTAATATAATAACTTGCCTTAATAAATTAGTAATTAAAATTACTTTTTGGCAAATTAAATAATTATTTTATATTAAGTCCTTGCTTAAATAATTAATTAAATTGCTCTAATAATTAAAGTGATAAAAATCACTTTTCAAACAATTTATTAATTATAAAACCCCTTAGAATAATCATTAAAATTACCTTAATTTTTCAAATAGTTAAAACCACTTTTCCGGTAATTCGAATAATTATCTAAGATAGTTCTATTTTAATAATTAATTAAATTGCCTTATATTTTCGAATGATTAAAATCACTATTCGGGCAATTTTATTAATTATTAAAATTATATGAAAATAAGACATTACACATGGAGGGTACATTTTTCAGTGGCTGAAGAACATAATCATAATACCTAAAAGTTCAGGAATTGGGATCTATCATCTAGTTCTTTTTGAGCTGCAAAGTTCAAAAACTCTGGCATTCCGCTGATCCTCATCAACAATTGTCAACACCAGCATCCATATCTTAATTCCCCTTGGTCTTGATGGATTCAACGCTGTCCGATTTGTTTGTTGAGAGAAGCTTTGCAACTATAAAACAGAAAAGAGGTAGTCTGGAATCTGGTAGATAAGATTCAAATTAATATTCCAACAGTTTGAATAAGGAAATGCATCACCTTGGGATTGAGGTAGATTGCTTTGCTGATAAAATCTGTCAAAATTTAATGCTTGTTTGGCAGGCCGCACGATTACACAATTTCAATTTCTCATTGTTCTCCTTTAAATGTTGTTGAACTTGCATACCAAATGCTGCTTGAAACCCCTGCCCATATCCAGAAATGTTGCAGGAAACTTCAAAATGTTGTGCGAGCCGAGGGAAATGGAACAGGTGCTGAGAAATGCTGGTTCGTGTTTCTATTCGTGTTTCCAGCATTTTAACTTGCAATGTGGCTCTCCCTTTGCATTTCTGGCAACAAGTTGGTATCTAGCTACTTCTAGGTTTATGCCAAAGAAAAATGGTAATGTTGGTAGTATAGTTCTAAAAATAAAGATGCCCAATTTTATGTAACTGAAAATATACTGATTTTTGTTTTGTTGGAACAAGCTGATTTGCTTGATTAGTTATTGTCCAACTCCATACTATGGACAAATTTTGAACAAATTATGAGCCATCCAAGTTGACATACAAAATTTGCTTTAACTTTAACGTATAAGAAGTCATCCTTTCCCTTAAAGTCTTAAATTTCTGTAATGGAATGCATTCTACGGTTGACTTGACCCTTTAAGGGTAGAATTTCACCTTCAAACATCAGGCAACTTGCTCCTAGGGCTGATTGATGTGGCTTAGAAGCCCTTTTTAGCCTTAGGCTGTATATTCTACCATGTCCCCTCCTAAATGCAAGGCATAAGGCATATGACACAATAATTGTCCATGTTGTTTTGAGAAGTTGAAAATGATGACAGTTAAATTGTGAGGGGAGGATATCCTTCCATTTATAGGCCTTTTTAATTATCGTTTGGTCAATTACATGTTTGAGAGGGTGTGGTTTGGCATCCATAACACCTATCCGCTTGATCTTCTTAAGGTGATGGAGGTTAAAATGTTCAGCTTCATGCATTTGTTATGGCAATGAACTTCTGATGTCTCCTTAGCGAGTCTGTAGGCCTTCTCTAAACAATGTGGCTTACATGATACCTTGCCCGTTTCCTACACATATCTAGAGGAAAAATGCAATTTTTCTTTTCTTTTTTCAATTTCGCTGCATGAAAAGTCAAACATGGATCTCAAAAAACAATTAAAAACAAAATCATGTGGATTCTCAACCCTAAAAGCAGCTTTCACACTCATTTTATCAAAAGAAAACAACATATTTACCTTTCATCTCATTTTTACCTCTCGTTGCACATTTTTACATGGATGTAGACGGTGCTTCACCCGACCTACATAGTGGAGCTAGTGGTAGTGGCACTGCTGCTGCATGTGGTTCTAATGAACCACTGGATGATGAAGACATCGTAACCAAAGACGAAAATGAATATAATGAATCATGATTTTGCTGATATGTATATTTTTGTCCATACATTGTAACATTTGCACTATGTACCTGTCATAAAACTAATCTAAGTTTGACCATTGAATATTATGATATTTGGCATTGAATTATGAGTATGTTTTGTAGTTATTTAACCTATTTTGTTTCCTGTATGGATATCATGTGTTTAATTTTGCTTATATATTTTATACTTCTAATTTTTTATATATAATTTTGTATGGCCATATCCAAAAACGTATCCAAGCCCTAAAAAATAAATCCCTGTATCCACGTATCTGATTCTCGTACTCGTTATCGGCAACTTAGAAAAGCAATGCCAATGTAGCAAAAGATAGAAAATGTCTTCAGTGACAATAATTTGGTTGAAATTGTACATCATAATCTACCTATACATATTCCTTATAGAAATCTTGGTTGCTGTGAAGTCAATTATGAATTTCAATATTGTCCAGTCCCGTTCATCGAATGCATAGATGATAGAAGAGGCTTAGATCTGGAAAGTAAACATCCTGTCTAAGTGAGATTGAATAATTACAAAATATATGGGGCATACCAAACCCGTGCCACTATAGTATTATTTATCCAAATTAGTGGGAGCATTAGCACTATCAAGAAAACAAGATGTTAACACAGACAAGCTTTTGCATGGAGCATTAGGTGAGGAGATAGTGGAGCAATTGTGATTGAATAATTCAGAAATTTCCTCGGGCATGTGGACAATACACAAACTTCCATCACTAGAAATGAATGTCTACCTTAGTCTATTGATGCGCCATTACATGCCCAACTATCAGCAACTGGATTTGCTGAATGTTTGAAATGAAAAATGTTGTAGCAATTGTATGAATGAGCACTGCTCAATCTCCTTCAATAGTCAAATCTCTTGTTCTGAGATGGAAGACAACTTTGATCCCATGCGATTCTTCTTCAATTTCTACCAAGTTATTGTGAACATGCCATTCTTTCTACAGCTTAAGCAACCAAGATACAACCATGGTCATTGCAAAAGGTTCCACCTCACATTCTTTTCCTATACCAATGAATTTTTTTGAAAAAAGTACCGGCAACTTGGTTCCCAAAGTGTGTAATATCCCTAATAGGGATAATGGAAAAAAAAACACAAAATCTCCAAAATCACGCAATAAAAAATTCTGAAATTTTATTTGAAAATAGACACCACTTCAACAAGCTCAGATCTATGCTTAGAATATTTTTCTGTTAATTAATAGAAATTTATAAATATTTATGAATATCAAAAGTTATAAAAAACACACTAAAAACTGCCCAAAAATTTTAGAAATAGCTTACATTGTTTTTTCCATAATTTTCTAAGATGAATATGATTAACAGTATGCAGATTTAGGCACAAATACCTCAAAAATATCTTCAAACCCTAGACGCCCCCCCCAAAAACCTAGTAAACTAGCACTGGGTCTGTCCCACTTGTTCTTCCTTTTATTAGCTTCAATGATGCTCAGAAACAGGGAGATACATGGTTGTAGATAATCCAAATCTGATCATGATATTCTGAAAATAACCACCCAAAATGGCCTCCAAATCTGTTAACAAAATGCAGCTCTAAAAATGATGTGCTAGGGCATTACATACCAAAGCCCTTTCACCGAAACACACCCTTCTGACTAGGGGGAGCCCGTATGTCTCTCTGAAACCAGGGATACTCAAGGGTTTTTAGGTCTTAAGACAAAGATTGTAGCAACAATAGAGAAAAAATTGATAACATAATCAGCTCTAAAAGAACCCTAAGATGTTATATAATGACTCCCAAAAGAAGGATTTAATATCAGCCATTGATCCATTACCAACTCAATCCAAAGGTCCAAATAAAACCCTAAAAAATGAGCCAATAGACTCCTTATCTTCCAACGTCCCCTTGACCTTTTTTGCACATGTTTAATAAAAATCACTTAAAGTACATGCCTCTTAAGTCATTAAACTCAAAAAGGGGGAAATAATAAGTCTTTAGGCTAGGAATCACTTAAGTTGCATAAAAAGACGTGCTCACGACTTAAGAATAGAATAGGATACAAGCCAAAGACTCCACACTTACCCAATAATGCTCTACATCCTCTTCCTCTTGGGTAATCCGAGGAAAGGACAACCCATGCATCGATAAGCCACATGGCTTGAGGTGGGGACATCATAGTCCTCCCCACCCAAAGAATACTTGTCCTCAAGCATTTGTAGACTAGGAGGCTTAAGAATCTCCTCTCATTTCCATATAGCATCCTCCAAAGGCAAATTTTTCCACTTGATGAGATACTCAAAAATTATTTTACTCCTTAGATTTTTCTCCCTTGCAAAATTGTTTCTGGAATGAGTATCAACTTACCTTCTTCATCCATAGGAGGCAATTCTGTAGAAAGAATCACTTGCTGTTCAAAAGCCTTTTTGAGGCATGACACCTGGAACACATTGTGGATTTTGCTTGTAGATGGCAGCTCCAACTCATATGCTACTTCACCAATTCTTTTAATCACCTTGAAAGGCCCATAAAACTTTGGTTTAAGCTTTTCTGCTCCACTCACTTTCAAGTAGGATTGCCTATAAGGTTGAAGATGTATAAATACCATGTCTCCCACCTCAAAAGACCTCTCAACTCTATGGCGATCAACATATTTATCTTGTTGAATTTGAATATTATCCTTAAGTGCTTTAAGGATATCTTGATTCTCTTTAGCCCACTCAAGAGCTTTTGAAGCTTTAGAATCAGAAAAAACTAAGTCCACAAATGTAGAAGGTTCATAACCATACAAGGCTTTCAAAAGGTTCATATCTATGCTTATATGATATGTAGTGTTGTAACATAATTCAGCCAAGTGTAACTCTTGTCAACCTAGAGCTGCACCCTAAATCGAAGACGTGCATGAAATGGCCAATCCTCTATCCGGTTGAAACAATGGGATCTTCTCATGAGGGTGGGTGCCTCAATGGTGAGAAGAACCTCTAGAGAAGGCTGGTTCCTGTAAGATGTATCAATGGATCTCTACTTTGTGCTACGAATCTACCATGGAAAAGGGAGAAAGAAACTTGAAAGGAAATCCTACCTAATAACGGTGATACACCAAAATGTTGATCCACTCTACTTGGAACCCTGAACACTGAATCAATTAAGGGAAAAAGAAGACCTTTGATTTCAATCGATCACTATGCATAAATATTTCATGAGAAGGTTCGATCCAATGACCAAAACATGAGGGAAAACGATGGAGAGAGGTCTGATACAAGACACTTTGCAGCGACCTAACATCCACTTACAACTTCAACAAACGACATAAAGAACACTGAACATGACCTGCATAATATGATAAGCTAGCAACTAGGTACGAATCAGACTTTGGGAAGGGAGAGAAATCTACCGCATATGCAAATTGCTAAATGAATATACACTATGCCAGCACTTGAAATTAGAAAGTACAGTCCTTCTATTGATTGAAGAGGTTACACAACTCACCAATGATAGAGTCTGGTCTTGCCAAGAGAGGGATGAAAAAATCTAAAGCTGAAAAGCCATTAATATAGAAAATTACAAAAGCCAAGAGATTGACGTTGAAAAATAGAAGAGGAAGATCAACTTAGATTAACTCAAGACCAACTTTGCCTTCCAATAAAATATATTTTTCCTTTGTCTTTGCATGAAGCTCTTTGGTGTTAGAGGAAGTGGACGGCTAGGTTTATTGAAATGCCACCTCTCTTTGCATGGAAATCCATGCCCACCTCTAAATTTAGCTTCTTCATAAGTTGTTGGAACGTTTGAAAGTATGAGATGACAATAACATGCATGAAATCCAACGCCAATGTCAATTTTAGAACTTTGACTTGATCCGTTGGAAGCCGAGTTGGAACGTTTGAAACGTTGAGTTGACCTTGGAGATAAACTTGACTTCAACAACCAGTCAACTGAAGCCTTGACTAGTCAACTGTAATTAGCTTTTGCTTGCATGGAATTCCACATTGACTCTAGTCTTTTGTTTGTGCATGGGTTTCTCTTGGCCTAACTGTCCGTGATTTCTCTTGGCTAAATCTAGAATTCTTCTTCTTGACCTGTTTGTATTTGTCTTCCACGGACTTTCCCTTATTACTTCAGCCTAATGTTCATTCTCTTCGGGTCTTTATTATCTCGGACCTCTGTCTTTTGTTGTATTTCTTCAGATAATCCATTGGGCTATTTGCTAAGTCATTTTCCCTTCGTGTTCATTCTTTGTAGACTTCGCTTTTGTCTTTCTTTGCCCTCAGACTTTCCTTTCTTTGACCAAGCTTTTCGAAGGAATCCTTCGCACAATTTGTCCGAAGGATATCCATTTCTTTCAGACTTTTGGCTTCCCCTTGGTTTTTTGCGGACTTTTTGCTAGCTGACTTTTCTTTTTCCACTCATTTCCTGCGGATTTAATTCCTTTGGAATTATATTCTATCCCTTGGTCTTGCCTTTGATTTTCCTTTGGTTCATCATATTTCCTTCAGCTTTTTTTTTTGATATTCTACTTTTGACAACTTTTTCGAAGGAATACTTTGGACAAAAGGTCCCGAAGGAATTCCTTCGGACTTTTTGTCGAAAGGATAGCCCTTCCAAAATTTTCTTTGCTTTGTTGGATTCTTTCTAACCTTGCTTAAGGCATTAATGTATTGTATGCAGTAACCCTATAAGAATAACCATGTTTGCGCATCGTATGCAAAACAACCTCTGCCTTTTCAAACAGTCCAAATATGCAGTATGTCTCAACAAGTAGAACATATGTATCTTCAGTCGCAACCCAGGGCACCTGTAACATCCTCAAGTAGATCATCCCATGCTTTATATGAAGGCTGTAGATGGCTATTCAAGGACCCCAAAAAATTGATATACAAGACAAACTGGTATCATAAGACCATCTTCTGAATAGTAAGGTTGACAATTTTTTGGCCTGTGGAAGAATTGTCAACAGTAACCACCTTGCCCATGCCTTTTGCTGCCCCGAAACATAGTTTCTCAAGTAGCCTTCAATCCATTTGTTTACAATCTCTATTTGGCCATCTGTTTGAAGATGATAACTAGTGCTATGATCGAGTTTTGTTCCAGCCAGCTTCATCAACTCTTGCCAAAAAGTGCTGATGAATATGCGATCTCTATTGCTTACAATTCTTTTTGGCACACCATCCAGTCTAAACAATTGTTCAAAAAACAGACCAACAACTTGTGGCGCTTTAAACTCAAAAGGCATTGACATAAAGTGAACATATTTAATGAGTCTATCCACCACAACAAAAATCCAATCCTTACCATTGGTCTCGGGCAGCGCGGTAATGAAATCCATTGATATTTGTTCCAATTTTTGATTGGGAATAGGAAGTGGATGTAGCAATTCTGCTGGAAAAGAAACTTCAGCTTTATTCCTTTGGCACTCTATGCATTCTCTTACATGCTTGGAGGACATCATCTTTCATACCTTTCCATGAAAATCTCTTACGGTTGTACTTGTATGTCTTCAAATAACCCGGATGACCAACACGCTGATTGTTATGGACAGCTATAAGAATCTTATGTTTAGCCTTACTTTCTGGTACAAAATAGATTCTATCCTTATAATAGATGATGTCATTCAACACTTTATACCTTTCATCATTGATTTTACCATCTAGAATCTCACAAGCATGCTGATTTTTTGAGTACTCTACTAGTAGATGATCCTTCCAAGAGGCTGAAATCTCTGAAAGTGAGCAAAGTGAAGGATTTCTAGATAATGCATCAACAACAATATTATTTTTCCCTTTGACAAATTCAATATCAAAGTCATATCCTTGAAGTTTACTCACCCAACGTTGTTGTCTCATTTAATCCTTTTTGCTCCATGAAATACTTGAGGCTATTATGATCAGTCCTCACTATAAACTTGCTGCCCACAATATATTGATGGAACTTTTCAAGTGCATGCATGATTGCCAACATTTCCTTGTCATATGTAGAGAATCTCTTTTCAACCTCATTCAATTTTCAGCTCTTATAAGCAATTGGATGCTTGTCTTGCATCAAAACAGCCACAATACCAATACCGGATGCATCACACTCGAGCATAGAAGGTTTAGAGAAATCCAGTAACGCCAAAACAGGACAAGTAGTCATTACCTTCTTAAGATGGTCCATGATCTTTTGAGTCTCATCCGTCCAAACAAAGGCATCATTCTTGGTCAAATCTGTCAAAGGAGCGGTTAATGAAGAAATCCCTTCACAACCATCTATAATATGTGCATAGACCAATGAAACCCCTAAAATGGGACACGTTCTTTGGCGGTGGCCAATCAAGTATAGCTTGAATCTTCTCCCTATGTGCCTTCACTCCACCCTCGCCAATGACATATCCCAAAGGGCCAAATATAATAGCTCAGTCATGCCGAATTCACACTTAGAGGCTTTCACAAAAAGGGAGTTAGCCGCTAAGATGCTTAACACCTCATCTAGGTGCTGTATATGCTCCTCCCATGTACACCAAAATGTCATAAAAAAAATTAGCACAAACTTCTGCAACTGCTTGTTGAACACATAGTTCATGCAAGGCTGAAAAGTAGTTGGAGCATTTGATAACCCAAAGGGCATCACCAATTACTCAAAATGTCCATAGTGGCAAATGAAAGTTGTTTTATGCACATCTTGCTCCCGGACCTGAATCTGATGGTATCCTGAACGAAGATCTATTTTGGAGAAATAGATTGCTCCATGTAGCTCATCCAACAACTCATCAATACGCGGAATAGGATACTTGTTCTTGATGGTCTTCTTGTTTAGTGCACGATAATCAATGCACATCCTCATGGTACCATCCTTCTTCACCAAGACAACAAAAGAACCGAAGGGGCTAGAACTAGGCCGTATATGTCCTGCATCCAACAACTCCCGAATAGTCTTCTCAATCTCGTCCTTGAATCGTCTAGGATGAAGGTAGGGATTTGTAACAACTGGCTTGCTATCCACAAGCTCAATAACATGCTAAAACCCACGATCTGGAAGTAGACCATGCGGTAGATTAGAAAACACCACACTATGCTTGTCCAACAAGCCCCGTATGTCAACATGATGGTCACACTATCCTGTATCAGTAGACCTATCTGAAATGAAACATTGCACTGCCCACTCAACCTCTGAATGCCGAAGGACTCCCTCCATCCTCCTAGCTGAAATGACTCTAGGAGCATCTGAAGATAAGCCCCTTAATACCACCTTTCGACCACCTACTGTGAAACTCAATTGCATAGTCTTAAAGTCCGTGACATGAGGACTTATTGAATGCAACCATTGCACACCCAACACAACATTGGTCTCATCAATGTCAACCACATAAAAGTCATCAGTAAGGGTGTAATACCCAAAGTCATACTCAATTGTGGAACACGATTAACACAACACAACATCGTGCCACTCGTTGTCTGCACTCGAAAACCATCATGCTCCTCAACTTGCAAACTCCGCTTCTTCACATAGGACGAATCAATGAAATTGTGGGTAGCCCCACTATCAATCAACACAACAACCCACTGTCCCCGCATAACGCCCCTTACTTTGAAGGCGTTATAATGAGGAGTGGTAGTGATAGTTGCAATCACACCATCCTTCTGTGCCAAATCATCCTGATGCTCATTTGTGCCTATCTCCCTATCCATTTGCTCATGTTGCTCATCAAGAACCTGTGTCTCCTCCAACTCGTCATCACTAGGTTCCTTGAAGACCTCAATCCAGTGGGCCTTGCCCCCACTCCTACACTTATGTCCAGGTGTCCAGGGTTCACGACATTCGAAATAAAGCCTCTTCCGTCTCAACTCATCCCTTGAATCATGAGGTGCCCCACCAACTGGGCTAGAAAACTCCCCAGCTGGTCTAGAAAACTCTAGTTTCTGGTCCCTCCTTTGTGGCAAATTCTGCGTTAAGGGTCTCTGCAGAAACTTGCTAGGAAATCTACCTGTGGTGTGGATAGCTCCATGTTCCTTGCACGCTTGATAGCATCCTGCAAGGATGGTGGATCAAAAGCTTTAACCCAGCCCCTGAGAGGTTCTGACAAACCCTCTATGAACCAAGAAGTCAACCTCCTCTTAGTCACATTGGAAACTATTACTGACAACCGCTGAAATTTTGAAATGTATGCTTCAAGTGTCCCAACTTGTCTAAACTAAGCCAACTCTCGGGAGTGTGCCTCTGAATCCTTGCGGTCAGATTGCTCTATCAATGTAGTGCAAAACTGCTTATAAGAAACTATTGCACCATGACCTTGGGTCACTAAATCGTGATACCACCACTCATGTGCCGTTCCATGGTGAAGGATAGCAAATTTGATGGCCTCAGTCTCCATCCTCTGATTCAGGGCAAGGTAAGTATCCAATTTCTAAATCCAAGATCTAGTTGTACACTTGGATGATCCATCAAAGCTCGACAAGGATATACGACCCAACCTTTTTTGCAGCCCATAATTCTTCTTCCCTTGATTCCATTGATTCTACTTTGGCTTTGTTGATTTGGTGACCTCCAAATAATCTCTAAAAGAGAACGCTGACTGAAAATCTGTCCCCAAAGCTTGATACTTAGCCAAAATTTCAGCATCCTCATTGTTCTCCATGGGTTCCCCTTGTATAGGCTCATCCTCTTTTAGAAAGGTAGGCATGAAAGGTCTAGATTGTGACAAACCCGAAGGTTCGCTAGTAGAGTGTTCATTGTTTTTTGCAACTTTGCTATTGTTCTCTCTCTCCACATGCACCATGTTTCTTCCATTTGCTGTGTTGTAAGCCATCTGATTTAAATACAGATTGGTGTTTTGTAACTGTCTTAGCATTTCTGTGAACATATGTTTTACCTCCTCTTCACTTGATGTTGGTGGCTAATCACTGCTATCCATTATTCCCTTTTGTTTTTCAAGGTTATGACCACCCTTTCCACGCATACAACCAACCCAAACAGGCCGCCAAGACTTACAACTCTGATACTACTGTAATATCCCTAATAGAGATAATGGAAAAAAAACACAAAATCTCCAAAAATATGCAATAGAAAATTTTGAAATTTTATTTGCAAATAGACAACACTTCAACAAGCTTAGATCTATGCTCAGAATATTTTTTTGATTTTTTTTGTTAATTAATAGAAATTTCTGAATATCAAAAGTTACAGAAAACACACTAAAAATTGTTCAGAAATTTCAGAAATAGCTTACATCAAATTTTCCATAATTTTCTAAGATGAATATGATTAACAGTATGCCGGAATAATATAAAGGGAAGAGCACCATTGCACTGCCTCAACAAGCTTCAAGTGGCATAGTGTTTCAGACGGCACAGGTTTCAGTGTTTAAAGTTTCTTTGTGTGTATTACAATCTAAAATTGTTATTTTAAGCAAATGTAATGGTTCAGCTGTAAAGGAAGGTGTTGCAGATGTAACAAAGGCGCATATCCTTACAATGTGGAGAGAGACACTAAAATCTGAAAGCCACTAAAATCTACAGAGAGGCATCTTTATTTGCTCAGGCAAGGGCATTGAAAAAAGAAAAAATAGTGTGAAAGCATGTTTGATTAATCAGTTAAAAAAGAAACTCAAAGGTGAAGAGGCAAGGCGCTGTTTTTTATTTACATTGGAAGGCAAATTTGCTTGAGCCGAGATTTTTAACATAGTAAGGGCATCCTTGAAAATTCCAAAGACACAGAACATCTGAAGAAAGAGGTGTCGGCACAAAAGAAAGGTGTCTGAAACGCTTTCAATTACAAATTAAAAAAAATCTTCTTATAGAAAACCATACGGAAACCTGCACTGACATTTATTTGCTGCAGATACAAAAGTTTGCAGTTTGTGACATGAAGGAGACGAGGATCTGCAAGGATTTTCAGTCAAAGGTGTCCATCAGATCTGCAATTAGATCCAACAACAAAACCAATAGCATCAGATATACACCCACATCAGATTTGCATCATGGTGCTTCAGGCAAATAATTTTTTTCTTTTATGTTTATAATGTTTGTATAAAGTTTCAAGGTTATGAAAGTTTAGGGCAAAGTCATTAAATTTGTTTTTTTAAATTCATAGTCTCTTTAAATTTATAATTTAATTGAATCATTTCCTTACTGGCTTGGAATTATTTTAATTCCATAACTTTTAGACCGATTGAGTTAGAGGGTAAACATTTGTCAAATTGTCCGTCCTAGCGTGTCAAAGTTATTTTATAGCCTGATTGCTAGAATTAATTGTTTTGTCAATTTTATAGCATATAACCATGGCTGCTAATACTCCTAAAATTGTGTTGCCAGATTCCTAACTTTTGCGGGTGAATAATTACATTGTTTGGAAGACCAAAGTCAAAACTCATCTCGAGTTTGAAGACTTGTGGCCAATTGTTGACGACACCTTCACCATACATGCCACAGATGCTGACCAACAACAAAAGTTTGACAAGGCTAATCAGAAAGCTAAGTTGATCATTCTGTTAGGTGTTTCGGATGAGGTCCACACGCATATCTGAGATTCTACATTTGCCAAATATGGATGAGATAAGTTGAACATTGTGTCTGAGGCAAAGAATCAGAACCAAACTCTATGCCTGTAGAGTCAGTTGCAATGTTGGAAGATGAAGACTAGAGAGAAAGTTGAATCCTTCCTCCGTTGGGTTGCTGAGTTGCATGTCTTGCTACAAGTGTTAGGTGAAAAGTTAACAAATGACTCTTTTGTACCATTGTCTTGAAAGCAGTGCCCTCGACATACAAAATCTTTGTGACATTGTTGAATGTGTCAAATAAAAAACCCATATTTGAGCAACTGGTCATATGCTTCAACAGGAAGAGTCAATGCATGAAGAGCACATTGAGGAGGATCTGCTCTGGTCATAAACCAGAAGTGCAAGAAACGAGGCATGCAAGTGGACCCTTCAAGCAGCAACTACAACAAAGGAACAACTCATTTTCAGAAGACGCGCCTAATTTGTGTAAAGAATGGGCATGAGCTAAAAGACTGTTGGTACAACTCATTCACGAATGGGTCATCCAACAACAAGAGGCCTTCACCACAACAAACAACACAAAATCCGATGAAGTGTTCTCATTGGAAGAAGACGACTACCACACAACAACATGGCAATATTGCTGAAGATGACAATCCTCAAGAAGAAGATTATGTCTATGTTGCATAGATGTCATGCCCTAAAAATAAGCAGGAACAAAACTACTATAAATAGGGCAATTTTTTTCTATAAGTGCCTGAATATAGGGTTCAATAAGGTGCTAAAGGTCCTGCCACTTTTAAGTTAGTATGAGGGTCAAGAAGACTGGTGCAAGAGGCAAGGAGGGTGGATAAGCTTAGTTTCCAAAAAAGACTTAATTGTGCCCTTTGTTTTGAGTTTCAAGGTCTCTGGAACAAGGTCCTACTCTTGGTAATTTCGGGGTTAAGAGGTTCAAAGTTGAGATAAAGAGGGAAGTGAACATGGAGGCGAGGAAGTGTGTTTACCAACCCCCAACTACGCCCTCACCCCTCCCTAAGGCCTAAACCCAACAAGAACTAATTCTATAAAGGCCCATTGTGTTGGATATTTGTTGTTACCCTTGCATGATTTATACCCCTTAGGTACTGTATAGCCTGACACGGCTAGTGGGGTCCGAGGCATTGCCTCGTTTGGGGGGTTTGGGCAATGGAGTCCTCGAGATTTTCTTTTTTAGAATTCTTGCGCATTTTAGGGAGCCTCTGGGTATTTTTACTTATAGTAATGTATGGGTGGTTTCATGACCCATTGTTTAATACCCATTGTATTGTAATATTGCTTGGACAATTTCCTATTGATGTGCCTACAAATATTCAGACATGCATTAGGGCAAAGAAGAACTTTTAAGTACGCTATTGTATTGTAAACGGTTGAGTTAATGCAATAACGAAGGCTTTTGCGTTGGGTTTTTTCTTGAAAGGGTTCTCCCAGGTGAAATAATTGTGTATTGTATGTGTGTGCCATTTTTATTTCTATTATAGCTTTAGATTTTGTAAGCATTGCTTCTCCTGCATTAGTTTTATCGATTTGTTTTCTCTTCATTTGGTATCAGAGCTAGGGTTTAGCTTTGTTTGAAGAGCTAGGGAATCTTGGCTGCGTGATAAACTTTTTCTTCAGTGGGAGCTAGGCATGAAAATTATTGTGTGAAGGAAAATGACGGGAACACAAGGATAGAGATCAAAAAATTTAATGACTAATATTTTGAGTTATGGAAGGTCAAGATTTTAGATGATCTTGTGGATAGATCAGTGGATTGCTATGTTAGGAAGTGTACTTGCGCGTATGAGGGCAAAATACTGAGAGATGGATCGGAAGGTGAAGAGTTCAATTAGACTGTCTTTCAGATTCAGTGTTGTTGAATGTCTCTGAAGAAAAACTGCTAAGTTACTTTGGGATAAGTTAGGGACTTTGTATCAAACAAAGTCTATTGTGAACAAGTTATATCTTTTAAAGTAGTTGTATTCCCTAAGGATGAATGACAACGACTCCGTGACAAAGCATTTGAATGCGTTTAACACTATGGTAAGTTAGTTTCTTTTAGTTGAGATTATAATGGAGGAAGAAGAAAAGTGTATTACTCTATTATGTTCTTTGCCCGACTCATGGGATAACCTTGTTATGGCCATTAGTAGTACTGCAACTACATTAGAGCTTGAGGATGTAGTTGCAACTTTGCTATCAGAGGAAATGAGATGAAAATCCATGGAGGACTATCAAACGAAGGATGCTTTGTTTGTGACAAGTTGTTCCCAAGAGAAATAAAAAAAAGTTAGGGGAAAGACAATCAATGTTTGTCCAAAGGTAAATCTAAAATTCCAAGAAAAATTTAGAAAAAATGCTAGAACTCTGGTAAAATTGGGCATATTTAAAGGATTGTAGATCTAAAAAGGTTGAAAAGAGTAAGTCATCTGACGATGCCCCTTCTGTAGAAACAAATACCTCCAATGAAGAATTGAGGGATCTATTCTTGGAAAATTCAAGTACACACGCATATCGTGATTCATGGTTGATTGACTCGGATGCCTCATTTCATATGACTCCCCATAGGTAGTGGTTATGTGAATATGAAAATATCAATGGAGATGATGTCTTCTTAGGAGACAACTTGACATATAAGATCATAGATTGAGGAAAAGTCAAGTTGGTGCTCAAAGATAGAATGATTAAAACCCTCCTTGGTGTTCTGCATATATCAGGTTTGGCTAGAAATTTAATTTCTATAAGCAAGATGAATGACATGGGTGTGCATGTAGTATTTAATAACAACCGCTGCTAGATATTTTGTGGAGCAATGGTATTGGCAAGAGTTTGCACAAGAGTGCTGGTCATGCTTGAGGCAAACACTGTAATGATGGTTGTAATAGCTTTGTTGTTCCCGAGGTTAATAATGAATCAGATTGGACTATTATTCTTCATGTAGAAAAGATAGTGTTCATGAGAGGATGAGACATATTGGAGAGAGGCATTTGAGCATTAAAAACTAAAGGTATGGTTAAGGAATTTCTAATTGTCTTTTAGATTTTAATTTTTGTGAACATTGTGTATATGGTAAGTAGATTCAAGTAAAGTTTCCCAATAGTGATACAAGAGCAAATGAGATTTTACATTTAATATATAGTGATTTGTTTGGACTTGGGAAGGTTCCATCACTAGGAAAATATCTGTATTATGTTACTTTTATTATTGATTTCTCGAGGAAGCCATGGGTATATTTTCCCCAGAATAAATCTAATGTTTTCAATAAGTTGAAGGAGTTTAAGGCGCTTGTGGAAAACGAGATGGAGAAGAAGATAAAGGTCTTGAGAAGTGATAATGGTGGAGAGTATTGTTCAAATGCATTCAAATAGTTTTGTAAATAGTGTGGGATAGAAAGGCAACAAATGAATTCATATACAACACAACTAAATGGAGTTATAGAAAGAATGAATAGGACTTTGATGGATAAGGCGAGAAGTATTCTTAATGGTGCAATCTTAGAAAGGAAATTTTGGGTAGAAGCAATCACGACTACTTGTTACCTGATCAATAGATTTTCCACATCAGCTCTTGGAACTCCACAAGAAACATGGACTGGTAAGAAACCTTCTTTTTGACTTCTTAAGGCTTTTGATTACGATTATTATATGCATATTCCAAAAGAAAAGAGAACCGAGATAGACTATAAATCAGCTCAGTGTATCTTTATTGGTTATAGTAATGGTGTAGAAGCTTTGGAACCTAGAAACAAAAAATATTGTTTATAGTCCTAATGTAATCTTTAAAGGTTAAGGGGGTTCCAAAATGGGAAGGACAACCAAAGGAAGACCTTGAAAAAGGTGCATGTTGAATTAGAAGAGGGAGAATTTGCATTTGAATATGAAGCAAAGGGAGTTGCATTGAGGATGATTCAGACGAAGTAGAGGATGATGAACTAGAAGAGGAATAATCTCAAACTCCAGTCTTGAGAATATCAGATCAAACTAGAAGGAAACTGAAAATATATAGTCCACTTGATTTTCGTTCTACTTATGTTTTATCAGTGTTATCTGTTATTGATGAAGATTCTTGGACTGTAAGGGAGGCCCTTGAATCAAAGGAAAACAAATTCTAGAAGACCATGGATGAAGAAGTGGAGTCCTTGGATAAAAATATGACATGGGACTTGGTGAAATTCCCTGCTGATAGAACACTTGTTAAAATGGGTGTTCAAGAAGTACGATGTGGTAGGAAAAATGGATAGGTATAAAGCTATCCTGGTAGCAAAGGGATTTTCTTAGGTGGAGGGAATTGAATTTGGTGAAATTTTTTCTCCTATTGCTTAATTAACTTCTATTAGATTTATTTTGGCTATTGTTGTTGCTTTTGATCTTGAAGTAGACCAAATGGATGTGAAGACACTATTTCTGCTAAGTAGCCGATCTTGGTACTAGTATAGATACAAATATGGGATACGACGTTTTGTGGGGCCTAGATACATTTTTGGATATGACCGTACAAATATATATATATATATATATATATATATATATATATATATATTAAATATTAAAAATATAGCCATATAAGCAAAATTAACGACATAATATGTATAGAGTGAACAAAATAAGTTAAATAACCACAAATCATACTAATAATTCAATGCCAAATGTCATGATTTCCAGTGGTCAAACTTAGATTAGTCTTAGAACAAGTAAATAGTGCAAATGTTACAACTCATGGACAAAAAAAAAAACAAATCAACATATTCATTATTCATTATATTCATATCGGTATTCAATGTCTTTGAAAGCATCATCATGTGGCTCATTAGAACCACAAGCAGTAGCAGTGCCACTCCCACTAGCTCCACTATGCAGGGCATGTGAAGCACCCACTAGCTCTGTGTCGAGCAATGAATGGTATGCAATGGAGGCATCCAAGTCAGTAGTCTTTAGGTTGACGTCTTTAGGTTGACATCTCAACACTTTGTTGCCCCTTGCTTGTACTCATCTTGCTTTTGTGTGAGAAGACGTAGGTTGGAATGCACATAGACCAAATCCTCTACCTTTTTCTTTGCCAACTTGTTTTGCTTAAATGAGTGGATAAGGGCGTATGTACTCTAGTTCCACTCAGTTGAAGAGGAACTCGCAACCTATTGAGGCAAGCAACAAAGCCAATTAAAATTTATATAAGTAAAAAACTAAAACAAAATTTTGAAAAGAACGGTAGAGCTAAAAAAAATTAAAATCTTGTGATATAATTTTTATTGCAAGTGGCTGGATGCTTGCCCATGGAGGTACCACCACATGTGATTGTCTTTCTTTCACTTGTCAGGAAGAGTGCCAAGGGAGTGACTCGTGGAGGTTATGAAATGCCCAAACTCTGCCGTAATTGTGTCTTCTACTTCTGGATTGGGAAAGAGTCTAAAGAATGCTGCCTTATATTCCTCACTAACCTCAACAGCCCTATATTGTGGGACCCTATGGGCAAAGAAAGGATTTCCGTGCTATGGTATGTTGGAGTCAAGGCAAAAGCAAGAAGATGCAATGGGATGGTCATTTTGTTTGACCTTTCAATGAGATACGACTGCACTTCCTTGAAGAACCACTCCGTAGGAACTTGCTCGTTGGCATTTATGATGTACTTAATCTTCTCAATCATTGAGTCGATTCCATCATAAATCTCACCCAAACATGAATGATCCATATCCACAAATCTTAGCATACTCACGATGGATTTGGTAAAGCTGAGCAAATACTCCACATGTTCCCACCACATATCATCAAGATCAACCCTTTCACCTTTGTGGCCCTCTCAGTGTTCGATTGCCTCCATATACCTCAAAGGTGGTTGATAACCATGCTGCTTAATGCCGTACACATCTTGACAAGTCGTCTCAATATGAGTGTGTGAGACAAACCGAGTCTCAAGAATCTAATATGAAATTTAAACAAATTAACAAAAAAAATATTCAAAAACAAAAATCCTACAAATTACAAAATTAAATTAAAACTCTATATGATTCATGAATGATAAAAAAAAGTTACCTAGAACAATTGCAACATTGAGCACCTGAAGATGCCTTGGGGCATGTGATAGTTGATTATTAACATTTGGATTTCACTCGCCTCCTCATAGACTTGTTTGATCCAGTCAATTTTGATGCCCAATTTTTGCAACATAAGGTTGAAGGAATAAACGACACAAGGTGTCCAAAATATGTGCTCATACTTTGCCTCAACCAACATGCCTACAACTTTACAAATTTTTGTGTTGTCCATTATAACTTGGACAACATTTTGAGGCCCCACTACCGCAGTGGACTCTATTAGGATGTCAACAATGAATCGTGCATCCTTCACTTGCCCCTCACAATCATTGACTTTAAAAAACATTGCCTCTTCAGGGTAACATTGTAACCATATTAATCAATGGCCTATTTTTTGTATCTTTTCATCCATAAAAAATGGACACCCTTGTTTCGATCCACGAATTCCTGACATGTTGGAATGCATCTTCAATACATTTTCTTTCCATTGTAATCTTCACGTTGTATTTGTACCTTTCAAAGGGGGAAAACCACCTTGGGGAGGTAAAATCCTCTATAAACCTCACTTGCTCTTTTTAGGATATCTTTTCATTTCTTTGCTTTAGTTCCCATGCCGACATTTTCTTTTTCGAATATAATATTAATTAGTTGATTTAATAAATAGTAATTAAAATTACTTTAATGTAAATCAATTAATAATTAATGCATTTAAATACTTTAGTGGTAAAAACCACTTTTATCAAATATTCTATAATTAAATAATAATTGCCATATAAGAACAAATGATAAAAATCACTATTTTGACAATTAATAAGTAACTAATAAAATATAATTCCCCAAAAAGATTCTTTGTCTATGGGAAAGTAGACTAAAGGTCTTCAATACCTGCTTAATCATGATGTGGAAATGGAGACATCACATGTTCTCTTGCGACTAAGAGGTGAATCCTCTTCCTATACGGTTGTGACGGATTTAGAAAGAAATGGGTGTGATGGGGTCATGACATTAGCATGAGATGGAACAATAGGCGGTTTGATATATATAGATTTTTCTTTCCCAAAGGATGCTTCGATCTTAGGGCAACAAAGACACTCGTTTCTTCTTTTTATTTGATGTATGCGAGGATATTTACAGGTGGCAAGCCCTTTCCTTGCTTTCCATTCATGTTTGGCCCACCAAAAGTTTTGATTTCAAGGCCATGGACCACACACAAATGGGCTTTCACCCGACTATAGGAGCTCTTATATTTAACTTTACACTCTAATCAAACCCAAATGTAACACCCTCCACCTGGTACCTGTTCTAACGTCGTCACATACTTCCAAAGGGGTGAGAAAGGATTGGTTTCGAAGGTTGCCCCTTGGCCTACTGAACTAGCACTTGCAGAGCAAGACATTCTAGTAAATCCCTATAGTCCATGGTTAAAAAATAATAATATTGCTATTAAAATTTAAGGCATTTGGCATTTGATGAAAAAATGTTTAAAAAAATAACAAAAAAAAGTTAAAACTAGCTACACATGTTTTTTAGTTTGTAATTAAAAAAAACTAAAAAAAAATTCACAAAACTTACCTTAAATTAACAATCCTCTTCATTGCAAGCTCCTTGAACTCAGCACCAAGTGGTTAGTTGTAATGGCATAGGATTAGCAAAGGAAGGAGTTTCAGTCCTAAACAATTGAAAAAATGAGGGCGAGAGAGCAAATGTGTATTGAAAGGTAAAAATGCATTGAAAGGTAAATGTGTTGTTGTTTTCTTTTGATAAAATGAGTATGCAAGTTGCTTTTAGGGTTTCCCCTATACGTTATTTTATTTTGTATTGTTTTTTGAAGTCCATATTTGACTCTTTGTAGAGTAAAATAAAAATAAAACATAAAAAAATGTCCCAGGCCACAGTTCCTGCCTGAAAATGACCAAGATCCTGGACGTATCCAAATTAGAAATGTTTCGGATGCGAATCCAGGGGTTTGGGTGAAGGATTCGATAATGTAGACTTTATAGCCGTGAGGAATAGATCTACATGACACGGCTATAAAGTCTTAAGGTTAAAGGAAATGACAACTTGGTGCACAGGTTGAAGAAGTCAATTTATGGCTTGAAGCAATCACCAAAGATGTGGAATCAGAAGTTTGATAGTTTTGTGCTGAGACTTGGGTTTGTACAAAGCAACGTTGCTCACTGTATGTATTTCAAACAAGTTGGTGATAACTTTGTTATTGCAGTTTTGTATATGGATGACATGTTGGCAATTGGTAACAAGTAAATGATCAAGCAGGTTAAATCTCAATCATCATCTCATTTTGATATGAAGGATCTAGGCACTGCAAAATTCAGTTTGTGCATGGAAATAAAAAGGCATTGACCAAACAAAAAACTGTGGTTGAATAAGACGAAGTATGTTGAGATGATATTGTCAAGATTTAGAATGCAAGAATGTAAGCTATAAGTACACCATTTCCTGTTGGTCAAAAGTTATTTGTTGAACTGTCTCAACACACGAGAAGAGATTGAGGAAATGTCTCAAGGTCTTTATGCAAATGTTGTTGGAAGTCTGATGCGTTCTATATTATGTACTAGACCAAACATTTCCCATGTGGTGGAAATTTTGAGAAAATATATGCCCAACCTAGGAAAGGAACATTGGACTAGAATGAAGAGGATATTCAGATATCTGCTTGTACTTTAGATTATGCAATCTGCTACCAAGGAATACCTGAGTAGAACAAAACAGTAAATGTACAAGGCTTTGTGAATGCTGATTAGAATGGAGATCTTGATTGCTGAATATCTACAAGTGGTTATATATTTTAACCAATGTTACTGGTTTGTTTTTGGTTCTGGTGTGGGTTCGAAGAACCCGGTTCGTCGGTACTGTGATTTTTTCTTCCATGGGTTCGTTATTGGGTTTGTCCATACAAACAATATATAAAAAAATTAAAAATACAGAAATCCTACCTTGATAATGAGCAAATGAGAAAAATAAGAGCCAAGTGTTTTTCCTTTTGTCACTTTGTTCTTCTCGTTTGTGTTGAAGTATGTTTTTGCTTTTGGCTTTTAGGTTTGAGGAATGTGTTTTCAATTATTTAATTGCATTGGGTTTGGCAAAAAAGGAAAAAAAAAAAAAAAAAAATCATTGTAGTTGATAATGCAACTACTCCCTGCCTCTTGCTCATCCAGTTGACTACTCCACCAAATAGGTTAAAATCAACATTACCGGTTCGTGGCTTTTGGGCTGCGTTGGACACCCTAGTTCGAATCCGGTTCGGGTGTGGGGTTTGGTTCGCTGCGCCAATGCCTAGGGTTCGCCGTTGTGCACCAGGAAGAACCCCCAACGCACTCGGGTGCCCAGGGGCGAACCCTGGGCGTTGGGGCAGCGAACCAAACCCCGCACCCGAATCGGGGTGCCCAATGCAGCCCAAAAGCCACGAACCGGTAACGTTGATTTTAACCTATTTGGTGGAGTAGTCAATTGGATGAGCAAGAGGCAGGGAGTAGTTGCATTATCAACTACAATGAGTACATGGCAGCCACTCATGCAAGCAAGGAAGTTGTATGATTACAAAGGCTATGTTAATCTACTTGGCAAAGAACCCTACTTATCATGCTTAGTTGAAGCATATTGATGTACAATACTATTGTTTGAGCATGGTTAAAGAGGTGTTGTTGGAAAAGGTTGATACTTTGGAGAATACTGCTGATTCATTGACAAAGGCTACAAGTACTGAGAAGTTTTCTTGGTGTAGAAGATCAATGGGCATGGCTACCCTTAGCTACTAAAAGTATGTAGTTAGCTATGTAAAGTGATCAACAAGTGGGAGAATTTTGGATGCTTATTGTATACTTCGGATGATTTACACCCCTTAGGTACTATATAGCCTGACATGGCTAGTGGGGTCCAGGGCGTTGCCCTTGTTGGGGAGGCGATATTTTTTTCTAGAACGGATGCACGTTTTAGTGTGCCCGTGGGTATATTTACCTATAGTAACATATGGCTAGTTTCACAACCCATGGTTTTATAATCAGACCGTTTGGATAGTTTCCTATTGATGTTCCTAAAAATACTTGCGCATGCATTAGGGTAAATTAGAGATTTTAAGTACATTATTATATCGTAAATGGTTGAGTTAATGCAATAAAGAAGGTTTCTCTATTAGGTTTTTCTTGAAAGGATTTTCCAGGTGAAAATATTGTGTATTGTATTTGTGCCATTTTTTTGTTATAACTTTCGATTTTGTAAGCATTGCTTCTCCTGCATTAGTTTATCGATCTGTTTTCTCTTCACTACATGCATTTATTAACTTGGGTATTTGGTGTTCGCCTACTTGGGGCTCTATTTAACCACCTTATCCTACTTAGCGGGCAACAAAAAAACCAGCCCATTTGCAAAAAACCTAGCCTAGTTGCAAAAAACTAGCCCGATTACCAAAAACCCAGCCCAATTGCAAAAACCTAGTCTTAGGGTTCCCAACCTCAGGGTCTTCCAAAATCCAAGCACTACTAGACCTGAGGTTCCAAACCCCGGGTAGGTTCACTCCTAGTCGGCTTGCCAAATCCTACACGTGCCATAGGTTCTCAACCCCGGATGCCCTTTGTCTACCTTGGGTCTCTGGCTTCTAGCCCGACCTTGACCTATCCTCGTTACCGCTAACTTGTCCCGCCCCAAGGTCCCCAACCCCAAGTGACTTGACATGATTGGAGTCATGTCGTCCCAACTCATCACAACACAACTCACCCCAACGACACAAGGTGACTTCAAACGACTTGACTAGATACACCTTGCCAAATAATTGACACTAGGCAACTGAGGATGACTTGACTTGTTGATATGACATGACTTGACTCAATGATTTGATAGCATGACTTGACTTGGCGATTTGAATGACAACATCGAATGAGTTGCCAACCCCGAGAGACTCAGGACAACTTGACCAAAACACTGACCTTGAGCGATTAGACATGACTTAACTACATGAATTGACAACACGACTCAACGACCTTGGGCGACTTGAACATGCCAACTTGACATGATTAGAGTCACGTCATCCCAACTCGTCACAACAAAACTCACCCCAACGACATGAGGTGACTTCAAACGACTTGACTAAATACACCTTTGCCAAATCATTGACCCTAGGCGTGTCATGTACCCTTTTCAAAATATTTAATTATGGAAATAATTTAATAATAATATTTTAAGTTGTCCAAAGTCACTTTATTTTGTAACATGAAAAAATGGCACTTAAGTACTATTATTATAAAGGGGGCCAAACCTAATATTTATTAAGTGGGCCGAAAAGGTAATATTTATTAAATGGGCCAAAAAGTACTATTTTCAAAAAAATAATTTAAAAAAAAAAGTGTTTTAAAATGTTTTTTTGGTTTTTGGAATGAAAAGTGAAATTATAAAAAGAGGAGCTGGGCTCAGAAATGATTATTCATTATTCATCTTTGAAAACCAAAACCCTATTTCCATTGGAGCTTTTGTGTTCCAATCCTAGGCATCACAAATGCAAAATTGGGTGATACACCCAAAAAAACCTAGTTGGTAGACTTTACAGAAAGGTCAATATATTTTGCTATACATAACAAAGTCGAGTGATTATACTTTTGTTGGAAGTGTGAGGAGAAGTATGTCTTGGGAAGGTGTTGGGGTCTCTACCTTAGAATTTAATGCTAAAAAAAGGAAAAACAGACTGTTATTTTCATTCATTTTGTAATACAAGGATTCCTACTTACTAGTCCATTCTCATTTATGCATTGGTTAAAAAAAACTTATTTACTCCTATTACAACTGAAAATCAGAATTTAATTTATGCAACTTTCCAATGGAAAAAAAGGATAAAAACATATGCTAGTCACAACTCTTTACATGCCTCTTTCACATTTCTCTTTTTATACCGTTTACACCAATTTACAAGCTTTTAAGCATGGAAGGGGCAATGCTTATTTCCCATTTTCCACTTGATGATTACAATTCAGCTCCATATGCCATCTACGGGACCGATCGATGACAAGTATGTCTAGAAACAACTATGGAGAGAGAGATTTGTCTACTTAACCCTTCATTCCACCCTTCTGTGACTCGACCATGACTTTTTGGGAAAACCTGCAGCCTGGCCACAATTTCTTGTTCATTACTATTTGGAAGCTGTCAGGGTTTTCAACAAATATTAAGGGCTCTTTTTGGCCAATTGTTGCCTTGCTTTAGCCTATAAATGTGACCATTTAGCCTACATTTTTCTTCTTGATCATTTGATCACTTATGGGGTATTAGATTATCACCTACTTGCTCCATTACTGCATTGTTACTTTGTACATTTTTGGATTGTTGCGTCTTATTTGTGCACTCATCATTGCTGATCATCCGATCTACATTCATCATTACTCCTGTGCCTTTCACTGTTCTCTCTTTGGGTCATTCTATGCATTGGATAGGAAAGGGCTTTCTTTGAGGAGCTGGATATTTACCTGCTTTGAGTTGCAGATCCTTGGCCATATTCTTCCTCAATCAGACACACTTGGATTTCAGGTAGGTGGGATTTGAGGTTGGTACATTATTGGTAACACTAGGAGATTGATATGAGGGCACCTTGCTAGCAAGGTGAAACTTTGTTCTAGGCTTTAATATGTTGCTAGGGTTAGTAGATTTGTATGTTAGGTTAGATTTCATTTACAAAATATCATTTACATTTTGAAGCAGCATGTACCTTTCTAAATTGCACTTCATTTTGAAACGACATGCAGTTACTTCTGAATCACATTTCAATTCCGAAATCGTATACTTTGCTTTGTAAATCACATTTCCTTTCTGAAACAACAAGCATTTGCATTATGAATCATCTTTCCTTTCAGCATTTCACTTTTAGTTGTGGTTAGGATAATAGATGTATTTACTATTATTGATTTCTGTAGATTAGTTGTTTGTCTTGTTTCTAGCCTGGTTCTTGTTTAGTCTAGCCTCTTGTCCATGCAATCCAACAAATTGGATAGTGGCTTTAGGTTCGTAGCGCTTTCCCTAGGTTGCAAATAGTTTGCTTTCCAACCCTTTGTCAAACCCTTGTGTTGTATTTGGATTGTTAGAGATGCAAAAGGAAGGAGATAAAGCATAAGTATCAAGAGTCACTTTTAAAAATGTTTTGAAGGGCCATTCAAGAGAGTAATAATTTGTGAAAGAATCAACATACATGCTTCCCTCCCATTGGTTTCTTTTCACCCAAATACAAAACACTTTTAAACAAACTTTGATCTTTTTCAAGAGAGTACACAAAAGCATTAAGTTCTTTCAACAACTCATTTCAACACATGATCAACATCTCAAGACTATAAAACACTTCACAAACTCCATCCAAGATGCTCTAAGAAGTCTTCAAAAGCAAGCAAGAGTCAACTCCAACGTGAACCTATAAACACCAAAAGACAACGTGCCCCTACCTCCAATCTCCAAAATATGCCAAAGGAGGGTTGCTCACCCCCCATCCTTATGGAATCATTACTTGAGAAACGTGCTTAGCCAATCCCCAAGCCCAAGGGAAAGAGGCACGCTATCCACAATTATGCACTTGTCAAGAAAACTGAAGAAAAGAAGTGACATGCAGGCCAAACAGCACAAGAAATGCAAGTTTTCATAACATTTTCACCACCACAAAACACTATACCAAACACAATTTTGCTCAACACAAGGTATGCCTCCAAGGCATCCACAATGGAAAAGAGAAGAGGGGCACATTCCTTCATTAGTAACAATTATCAATGTATCAAAATAGGTGTTTCCAAAGCCATGAAAGTATGCTTCCCAAGCATTCCAAAACCTCTTTAGACCTCCCAATCAAAAGAATATAAATGTGGATTTTCAACCTATTTCAAGCTTCCACATTTTATAGAGCCTATAACCATGTGAAGAACTCAATGAAGGAGCGGGGCGGGGAGGGTGAAGATCCATTGGTTTTCCCATTCAAACCTTTCAACATATCCCTAAAGGCTTGTTCCACAAGCCATGAGCAAGTGTCCTACACCTCCCTCATTTCCCCTCACAAGCTTCTTATGCATAGCCCCAAATGGGCAGAAAAATAGAGCTAATAATTTACTCAATTAAAATAGCAAAATCAACAACCTAAATGGTTTTAAAAACACAAGAAAATGCAAGAAAACTCAAGGAAATGTAAGCCCAAAAACCCACAAAAAAACTCCTTGCCAAAAACAAGTAAAACAAGCTAGATCTAAGCATCAAAAGGGAAAGTTAGACAAGTATACTAAAAGCATAATAAACACAAAATAAAAGCTTAGTAAGAAGGAAGTGAGAGGTTTACCTTACACTCCTTCACAAGCTCCCTCTAACTCCCTTTTCCCTTTAGCAAAAACATCCAAGTAGAAATGAATAGCCCCAAATAAGCCTAGAATTGACATATTTAAAGAGCAGGCGCTCTAAATCCTCAATGAATGAAGTTTGGACACTTGTCATCCCCTTCCCACTAAACCCAATCAACCTTCTTACAAAGCTGTCCCCTTTCTTACAAATGCATTTAATTTACTTATGCATTCACATGGGTTTACTTGCACCATGTACACATTACCTACATATAACATGGGTCCTCTTATAATATTCTTTCCAAGGTCCTTAATGGAGGTTCATCATGACCCAAAAAGACAAACAAACCCTTACAAACCCACCTACCCCTAAGGTTCGCACTCATGGCATGTGTTGGGTTTGAGGGTCAAGCCAACCTTACCCAAGGGTCAAGTAGGTCTCTAGGGTAGTTTAAAAGGTTTGGATAAAAATCAAGTAAAGGGGTCTTAGGCCAAAAAGGTAAAAACGTATAAAACGAGCTTATTAAAAAATACTAGGAAAGTAGATAAGCAAAAAATTGAATTTCAAGGAGGGTTTAGGAGTGCATGTATGTAATGTCCCCTTCTCAGGTTTAGTGCCATTTGAGACCCTTAGCCTATTCCTTGGTTTTCTGTAGGCTAAGGGGATGAAGGGAAGGGAAACGTGGGTCTGGTGAGCTAAGTTACTAAAAATTATTATTTTTTAAATACTTTAGAGTAAATTTAATAATATGACTGTGGCCAAAAAACAATGTCGGCAACTTATTTTTTATTATTAAAATAAAGTAAGTTTGGAGTTTGAGTGGGAAAAGATATAAAATAAGATGGAGGGGATCATTTGTGATATCTATCAATCATATGTTATTTGACTTGTTTATCAGTTGAGTAGTTTGCTTCTACTTTAAGCCATTGAGGACGAAAACCTTCTTCGGTAATCAGCTTTTGGGGACAAAAACCCTCAACAATCTGTTGCTAGCTTCATTCAAGTGTCATATTTGAGCGAAAGATCGTTGGGACAAGGCATAGGGGTATGATTTGTGAATGGTGCAGCTGTTAGGGAATCATCTAAGGTGGACGCAGCAGATAGGAGGCAACTAGAGGTGGGTGACCTGCTTAGTGGGGGTCTTGTCGTGTTTATGTCACCCTTTGAGGGCTGATATCACCCTAGGAAATCCATTTGGAGGTTGGCGCAGTTGTTTGGGAAGCCTTTGGAGGCTGGCACAGCAGTGGGGCAGCGATTTGGGGGTGAGTATAGCATCAAGGGGCCTCTTGAGAGGTGGCGACCTACCTAGAAGGGTCAAGGCTAGGGTTCAGAATTGTTTGGTTGGTAGATTATTATATTTTTTCACTCCTATACTCAGCTGTAATTTACCCAATTTACAGGGCTGCAATTTATTTTAAAATCAGACTTGTTGTGTAAGGGTTTCACTCAAAAATAATAATTGAATTTCCATATTTTTTTTGAGGGTTCCTATGTGGTTTATATTTTCCTATCATGTCTTGTGAATCATTTTCAGAATTCTGTACTTTCATGTTAGGGTTTTGGTAAATTCCAGAATTGTAAAAATCTACCCTGAAAGGGATATTACATTGGTATCAAAGCCATTTTCTTGCCAACTTGTGAATCATGGGATCACTACATAAGGATATTATGGCCAATTTTGATTTCTACAAAACTCTTCTAACAGAGATTTGAACATAAATCTCTTTTACAGGCTTTATGGAGTTGGAGTCGTGGAATGGAAATGGGCACTATGAGGAAGTGTGGTCAGACAAGGGGAAGAAAGAGTCAAGATCTGAATCTCAAAACCCTATTGAGGAGCAAAAGGAAGTCCACCTGCAAGTTGAAGGTAAAGATCCTTCGGTAGTAGAAGATGTTTTATTAACTTCTATTGATTGCGTATGTCAACAAGATATTGATGAAGTCAAGGCAGAAAGGGCTTCACTTGTTGGATGTGAAGAGTTCAAGGTGAAGGAAGGTGAACACTTCGGTGACAGCCTAAGGTATGAAAAGGATGGTCATATTTCAGATTTGTTGCTTCATAATATGCCATTACAAGATTCGTGTCATCATGGAAAACACTCTAAAAATGGTGATAGGGTAAGGATACAACTTGTAGCATATGACATATAGATTCTTTGATTCAAGTTCAAAATTGTTTTGGCATATGGGATCTGGGTGATCTTTTGAGACTGAAGTAGATCATGCCAAGACAGCCGGTTGAAATTAAAAGGGTTGATATGCAAAATGAGGTCCGTAGTTTCTCTGATGCAGGAATGCTTTTGAAACCCCTTTTATTGTGAAAAATAAAAGGCTTTGCATATATAAACAGCAGGTTGAAAAATCGAAGAACAGTAAAAACCCTTTCAAGTTTCTTATGAAACGGGGCAAGCCTAACACATAAAAGATTAGAGTAGACAAGCTTGATGAGGATAGACTCCTTTATGTTTCGGCAGACCATTATAGCAATGATGTTTTGATTGGAAAGGTGAATCCGCATTCATCTGATTCAAATTTCATCGTCAAAATGAAGCATACTGAAAAGGGGAGGGTCGATCAAGTTCTAATTGCAATTAATGATGATGGCAGAAAATTGGCAAGAGTAAGGTTAAGACAAATAAGATCTCCATCACTTGGAGATAAGTTTTCCAGCATGCATGGTCAGAAAGGAGTCCTGGGGTTTATAGAAGAGCAAGAAAATATGCCTTTCACAAGAGAAGGCATCTTCTAGATTGTATAATCAATCCACATGCCTTTCCTTCTAGACCAACTCTGGGGAAACTTAATGAATCTGCCCTATCAAAAGTTGTTTCTTCAAGTGATGTTGTTGGTAATGCTACACATCTTAAACCTATAACCATTGAATATATCACTGAGCAGCTTCACAGGTGTGGTTACGAACAGTGGGGAAAAGAGCAGATGTATAATGGGCGAACAAAGGAAGAGTTTGAGAATGCTCTGTACATCTCTCAAGAAAGAGAACAGGATTGGGTGATTGAAGTTGAAAGCAATATGGAAGAGAATTGTGCACATCAGAGAGTCATACAGCGGTCAGCCCTTAAAGTTGTGGAGCATGCTTTTAGTATCCTTTCTAGATATTCAGAAAATACTAACATGGAAATTAATACGTCTGAAAATTTTGTTCCCAAAATGGAATATTCACATAACAGGATTCCAGTCTATGCTCCACTTACAACTGCTAGTAAGAGAAATCAATCAGAAGAAGCACACAATGAAAGGTACGTTCAGGCTGAACCAAAAGATTGGTTCCAGATTAAAGATCATCTACAACAACAAATACATCTGTTGGAATTTTTCAATTCCGATGATGACTGTAATGTTTTCCTTCAACAGTGGGTAAAATCATCAAATGTTGCTCAAGTTTTGACATCAGGTCAGCACACAATCATGGGAAAACATCTGATTGGCACAAAAGATTATGTTGATTCTGTCCAGTGGGTAGGCTGGAGTTCAAATGCAGCATCTGAAGGCTTATTGCTCTCCAATCATAGTCTTCATAGAGGAGAGAGTTGGTTAAGATTGCCGATGCTGTTGATAAGAGAGAAGGAAATTCAGATGGAGTCTTTGAGAAAATGGATGCACAAGATATCTGTGGTCTGCTACTAGAAACATGAATACAAAATTATCATTCAACAAAGATTGTACTGGCCCATGTACACTCTTTGGCGCAGGCTATGGTAAATTCAGCATTTGAGAGAGGAAGCATGGACAATGTGGCTGTGGTTGTGTTGCCTCTAGATCTTGCTACTCATTCTGTTGGAGGTTGCTCTCGGAATGGTTCGTGAACCGGGGAAAAAGTGAATTTCAGAATGGGCAGAGAAGAGAATGTGGTTGATTTAGATTCAGCTGTCACGAGGTCTACTGAGATGCTCAAGAGGAGCAAGCATATTATTTTAGCTGGTGTGCCTGAGATGTTGATTCAAGGAAGAAAGAACGCTTGTAGTTGTTATCATCTGATAAAGAAGCTTGATGACAAGAAGGACTATGTATCTTTGACACCTAATAAGGATATAATCAAAGAGCATGATGGAGTTCCAGCTTTGCCTGAAGACATTGTGCCTCTTAGTTGGCAAGGGCAATCGGATCTATGCCATGATCATGAGCTATGCTTAAGTTTACAGCTGTCTTTAAAAGAAGGGAATAACAAATTTTTGAACCCAGAAGGTTTTGTAAGATTATTTGGAGGAAAAACACCAGATAAAGACAACTGCAAACTTTCTAGGAAATTTGGACGCTGTGCATTTAAGAGAAGACCACCTACAATGCAAAAACTGTCATTGAGAAAGCAGGTGATCATGATCAAGTGTGCTGAATCAAAAGCAATAAATGACCCCCAAGTCCTATTTCAAAGAGCACTTGATCCACCTCATAGTGAAGTTGTTGTTGAAGGGAAGGGTGATCATTTCTGTGAGTACATCACTGGTGGTTGTGTAGCTGTCCTTGGAAAGGATGGTTGCAATGTTGCTGCAGCTATGGTAGTAGCTCGTGTATCAGACCTTCTTGGAAGGTCAAAGGCTTGCATGCATGCACTATTTGTGGTAATGAGATGCAATTGGGATCCTGACCTGTGTTTCAAAGCCTCATTAGTTCTTGGTCTCATTGATGTTAATGGCAAAGCAATTGTTGCCATTGCAGATCAGTCTGAACCAAGTGAATCACATGTCCAATGTAGGGTAGGAAAAAATGATAATAGGGATAGAGTTGCTTTTGTAGAAAGAACTTAGGCACAAATGGAAATTATCCAAAATAATGAAGAAAGCATCATGTTATCCTCAAAAAACTTTCCATGGGCATGAGGTCATCGACAACAATGAACAAGAGTAAAATCTTGTAGACATGGTGATTGGTTATTCTGGAAAAAATATTGCTAATCTATCTATGGATGCATTGGATATAGCCACTCTCCTTACTATGGAGAGACATAAAGAGGTAGATGGTAATGTATGGAATCTTATTAAATCAGTGCTTGAGAAGAAACAAGATTTGTGTGTAGCCGTTGTACCATTAGTCTAGCAAAGGCTGATTACAGTTCCTGAAATGCAAATGAGTGTTGAGAGTACATCAGCTAAACAAGGCTGGAGTCAAGTAGTGAAGGTCCTTTGCAAGATTGTATTGGCCTCTCTTGTGACAACCAGGCAGAAAGGGATTTATGCCCTTGGGTTAGTAGAGATGACAACCAAGCTCAGTAGATTTGGAAATTAAATCAGCACATCATAAGTCTTCCTAATGAACTTCTTAGGCATCATAATGCTCTAGAAGCTTTGATGGTCTTAGCCAATGCATCAGATCTTCTCTTGCATGCAACACATGGAATGCTTGTTGATGGAGAAGCATGTACAACACCACAATTGGAGCTATTGGAAGCAACAGTAAGGGCCATTTGGACTTTGCAAGTTCCCAAGGATGAATTGGGATCCAGGTATTTCATAGATAATTATATTGAGTGAGTCGAAGCAAATGAGCTTGCAATTGCTTGAGGGCAAGCAATTTCGAGAGGGGAGGATTGTAATGTTTACTTCTCAGGTTTAATGCCGTTTGAGACCCTTAGCCTATTCCTTGGTTTCTTGCAAGCTAAGGGGAGGAGAGGAAGGGAAACATGGGTCTGGTAAGCTAAGTTACTAAAAGGTATTTTAAAAAAAATACTTTTAAGTAAACTTCATAATATGACTAAGTGGCCAAAAAGTAATGTCGGCAACTTATGTTTTATTATTAAAATAATGTAAGTTTGGAGTTTGAGTGGGAAAAGGTATAAAAGAAGATGGAGGCGATCATTTGTGATATCTATCAATCATTTATTATTTGATATTTTTATAAGTTGAGCTATTTGCTTCTACTTTAAATCATTGAGGACGAAAACCCTCTTTGGTAATCAGATTTTGGGACGAAAACCCTCAACAATCTGCGGGTGGCTTCATCAGGGATCATATGTGAGTGAAAGATCGTTGGGACAAGGCCCAAGGGTATGATTTGTGAGTGGCGCAGCCGTTAGGGCATCATCTGAGGTGGACGCAGCAGATAGGAGGCAGCTAGAGCTGGGCGACCTGCTTAGTGGGGTTTTTTTCATGCTTATGTCACCCTTTGAGGGTTGAAGTCTTCCTACGAAATCCATTTGGAGGTTGGCGTAGCAGTTTGGGAAGCCTTTGGAGGCTAGCACAATAGTAGGGCAGAAATTTGAGGGTGAGTATAGCATTAAGAGGCCTCTTGAGAGGTGGTGACCTACCTCGAAGGGTCAAGGTTCAGTTTTGGCATTGTTTGGTTGGTGCGATATTGTATTTTTTCACTTCGATACTTAGCTGTAATTTATTCCAATTTACAGTCTTGCAATTTATTTAAAAATTAGACTTGATGTGTAAGGGTTTCACCCAAAAATAATAATTGAATTTCCATATTTTTTCTAAGGGTTCCTATGTGGTTTATATTTTCCTATCATTTCTTGTGAATCATTTTCAGAATTCTGTACTTTCATGTTAAGGTTTCGGTAAATTTTAGAATTGTAAAAATCTGCCCTCAAAGGGATATTACAATGTAAATGTGAATAGCATGGATGATCCCCTCGTATACCCGCCTTTGCCCCTTGTCACTTGCACACTCATTAGAAATATTGAATACATAAATGAAAATAAAACTAATAACTAGTAATCAAAATCACACAAATCATGTATCAATCATGGAGAAATGAATCGTCCGATAAGGTTCAAATCAAAATTAAATATCTATAGTAATCTCTTAATAGTCTAATATCAATGATCTCAAAAGCAACATAAACATCATGCTAAATATCCAATAAAAACATCCCCTGTAATAAGCATTTGATATGATGATCCATGTCCAGAATCAAATGAAACATATACAATTTTGGCACCCCATGCCTCAAAACATACATCCATAATGTCTCTAATACATGAGCAAGATACAAAGCATGAAAGAAATGAAACTGGGCTTCACATGTGAGGAGATCCCCCATTAGAGTTCAGTCTGGTAGGTGGACTTAAGTGCTACAAGGCACATGACTAGACAAAAGGATTGGTTCGTCAATTTGAATCATACCTCTTACTGCGATCAAGTTACTCTTGGTGATGATATGACTGACAACATCCAAGGTCTAGGTGATGTATCTTTGCCATTTGGAAAGCATTCTTGTAAGATTATAAAAGTTATTTATGTTCCAGGTTTAACAAAGAACTTACTGTCCGCCAATCAACTGCTGAATCACAACCTAAAGGTTGAATTTGATCGCAAAATTGGTGAGTTGTCTCATTCGAGACAAATCCCAAAGTTCAATGATTGTTGCACGTGCTTTTGGAGTGGGAAAAATGTTTAAACTTGATCGTGCCCACAATGACAACCAAGCCTTGGCAATCAAGGTTGATGATTTGGCACTGAAGATATGGTCATCTAAGCATTGGCTATTTGCTTGCATGATATGGTGAGAGGCCTTCCCTCACTCAAGAAGACTAACGATCTTTGCTCTAGTTGTTTAGTTTGGGAACAACATTGACTTCCCTTTGGTTCTAGTACTCATCGGGAAATTGGTCCATTGATAAGGTTGATGATTTTGCCACCCTTTGGCATTGAAGATATGGTCATATAAGTATTGGCTATTTGCTTGAACTCAACATGCATGATATGGTGAGAGCCCTTCCCTCACTCAAGAACACTAATGATCTTTGCTCTAGTTGTTTAGTTGGGAAACAACATTGAGCTCCTTTTGGTTCTTTTACTAATTGAGCAACTAGTCCATTGGATCTATTACACACTAGTCTGTGCGGAAACATGACTCCTGGTGTCAGTGGGTTAAAATAATTTCAAATCTTTTGTTGAAGATCACATGCGAAAATTGTGGGTGTATTGCTTGAAAACGAAGGATTAGGGCTTCAACATGTTTAAAGAGTTCAAAGCATGTGTGGAATGAGAGTTTCGTTGTCACATTTATGTACTCTACTCAGATCGAGGGGGGAATATACTAGCAATGAGTTCTCTACTTTTTGAAGTAGCATGGCATTTAATGACAATTAACCACTCCTTACACGCTGCAATAGAATGGTGTTGCTGAGAGAGGAAACCTGACCATTGTGGAAATAATATATTGTATGTTGAATGATTCCCACTTGGAACATCCATATTGGGTAGAAGCTGTTTGCACAACAAATTATTTGCTGAATCGTGCCTCCACCAAATCTCTTAATGAAATCACTTTGAAGGAAGCATGGTCAGGGAGTAAGCCTTCTATTTCCCATATTTGTGTTTTTGGTTGCACGACATACACACATTCCAAAGAAAAAGCGGACGAAGTTCGATGAGAAATCCTTGGAGTGTATCTTTCTTAGATATAGTGAGGACTTGAAGGCCCATCGACTCATGGATCCCAACACTAGGACACTGTACATAAGTAGGGATATATTATTTGATTAGAAAGGTGAGTTCAATTCACCTTCCATGTTGTCACATGGTACATGAAGTGCTCTTCTGACCCTTTCTAATGATGATGAGGATGGCGGTGATGATGATGATAATGGTCAGCCAGGTCCTCAAGCGCCAACATCCGCAAGTAATACACAATGGATACCCAAGTGATATACTACCATGTCCCCTTTTTCAAATAAGTAAAAAATAATAAAGTTAATATTTTCAGTTGTCTAAGTGACTTACTTTTTATTTTATTAAAAAGTGACAACTTATATTATATTATCATTATTAGAAATAAAAGAAAAGGTTGAGAAAAGGGAAAAGTGAAAATAAGAGAAAAGGGAAAATTGAAAATAAAAGAAAAGGGTAAAAGTGAAAAGTAAGACCCTAAACCTAAAAGTGTAACCCTAATCCAAAAAGTGACAATTGAGTCTATATATTGAGAGTTCTCTCTCATTTGTATTCATTCAAGTTTACGAACAGTATATTTTCTCAATTTGTTGAGCTTCATACTTATTTAGATTTTTCAACATAAGGACGAAACCCCTTATTGGTTGAAGATGGTTTGTGGGGACGAAAACCTCCATCTTCTGTAATTCCCGATCTGAGAACGAAAACCCCCAGGATTGTTAGTGGCGATCTCATCCAGAGGTTACGATTGAGCTTAAATGGGTTTCAGATAAGTGAATTTGATTTGTTACAATTGTAATAAATTAGATTTCTATTGTAAAGTTCATTGTCTGGTTAGAAGAATAATTTTTTTTTGTAAAGCTTATGTTTTATCATAAAAGTCACAATACCAAAGATACTAAACATATTTAGAAAATCAGAAAAGATTGCAATTAGTAGATACATACTGGTGTTGCATACCAACAACAGTTGCATTATTTTTCGGGAGTCTACACCTGTATATGGAAGATATATTATTTGGATTAATGTTGATTTGATTATAACAACAGTCTATAATTATTTTCTACAGTAGTTTGGGTTGGATTTATGAGTGGTTTATTAGACGTTTGGTTCAACTATAGCACTTGATCATCAATAATTTCAGCTCAATTCGGCTTGAATTTATAAAAGTCAAGGATTTCAACAGGGAGATACCAACAGCTCAAAATATCAAATTAGTCATAACAACACCAAGGGTTTCAATATTCAACCAACCAACAACTAGTAAGGTTGGGTTTTCATATTTCCATTTTAATCCATCTAATAGCTGTTAGTCCATCCTTGTAATCAATATTACAATAAATTTCATTGTGTAAGAGGAGCTCAAATTTCAAAATAAATTGTTGTTTCATAAATTATCGAGTTATATTTATTTTTGCAATTAGATTATCTAGTTACTAGTGTTCTTTGTAAATTTAAATACGGAATTTCCCGAGGAATCCGATATTATTGAAATATGTCCGGTTAGGGACATTACATATACCAACACCATACGTGAGGCAAAGTTGGACGGAGTCCTAGACTACAAATTCAAGGCCAAGAACTCGCCATTTGGCTCACAATGAGGTGAACGTAGCTCTCATGAGCACAAATTTTCAATCTTTTGAATCTTCAACAGTTCAAGAATCCCAAAAGTTAAAGCCTTGAAAGATGCAATGGATGCAAAGTATTAGGCATTGATGAAGAATAATACATGAAAACTTGTTGAGGGAAGAATGACATTAATTGTAGATGGGTTTTCAAGACCAAGTACAAGACAAATGTTAGTATAGACAAGTATAAGACAAGACTCATGGCAAAGGGCTACGCTCAAAAGGAAGGCATAGACTATGATGAGACTTTTGCTCCAACAACTAAGACAAGGACAATTAGAATGGTCTTTGCATGGCTGCACAATTTGGGTGAAAGGTCCATCAAATGGATGTAAAAAGTGCTTTCCTTGATGGAGATTTGGAAGAGGGTGTCTGTATGACCCAGCCAAAGGGATTTGTCATCACACCTGATCAAGAACAAAAGGTGTGCAGACTCATCAAATCTCTTGATAGTCTCAAGTAGGCTAAAATAGTCTAATATATATAGATAGATTAACATCTTGTGCGACATGGATTCCATTGGAGTCCATATGATTTGAACCTTTAACTCAAAGAGTAAGGGGTGGAGGTCAAAATTCTTATTGTGTATGTCGATGATCTCATCATCACTAGGAATTTAGTGAAGATGATTGACACAACAAAGAATGAATTTAAGAAATCGTTCTATCTTGTCATCACTGGGAATTTAATGAAGATGATTGATGCAACAAAGAATGATCTTAAGAAATCGTTTGACATGACTGATCTCAGGCTTTTGCATTATTGTCTTGGTTTGGAGGTATCACAAACAAGACATCACATCTTTGCATCTCATATGAAATATGGTAAGTCTATGCTCGAAAAGTTTCAGATGATGGGTCATAAGCCTATTGTGATACCAATGGAAACAAGATTGTAGCTATCTTGATTTGATCCATCTCAAGTGAATTCCACTCTCTATCGTCAATGGATTGGGAGTCTCATTTACTTGACATACACGAGACCAAATATCAACTATCTTGTTTGCTATCCTTCACAATTCATGCAAGAACCAACGTCATGTTACCGGAAGGCAACAAAGTGAGTATTGAAGTATGTCCGTGGTACTATGGAACATGGTTTGGAGTATAGAAGATTGATTAGTTCTTATTTATTGGCTACACGGATGTGGAACGTGCAGGATCCATCGATGATAGGCAATCCATATCTATATATGTTTTCTTTCTACGATCTGGTCCGATTCCATGGGGAAGTAAGAAGCAAAGCATAGTTTCTCAATCTTCCTCTGAGGCAAAATATCGTTATGTCGGTGGAGCTGTCTATGAAGTGATATGGTTATGTCATATACTAGTAGGACTGGGAGTACCATGTAAACAACCAACAATCATGTACTGCAACAATTAGGGTGTTTTGCATCTTATTCGCAATCCAATGTTTTATGAGCGCACGAAAAACATTGAGATTCACTATCATTTCATACGTGAGCATGTTCAGTGACATGATATTCAACTCTAGTTTTTCCCCACTCAAGGTCAATGTGCATCTTCACCAAATCACTTGCACGTGTGAACTTTGAGGCATTCTAAAATTGTAATAACCACCCTAGATTTTTTTTTAATTAACTAAAGCAACAATTACAAACATCCACTTATTCAGTGGTAACATCCCCTTATTTAGTGGGAAAGCAACAAGCACATCCGCTTATTTAGCGGGAAAGCCAAAACAACTAAGCACTTCCACTTATTTAGTGAGAAAGCTAAAACAAAACAAGGCACATCCACTTGTTCAGCGGGAAGCTTGAAACACAAAGCAATGCACATCCACTGTTTCAGCGGGAAGCCCAAATAACAAAGCACGGCACATCCACATCCACTTTTTCAATCTGAGCACTGCTGCAACACAAAGATGTGAGAATAAGATAGCAATTTTAATTCAAACCAATCACTAGGTATATCACATCGAAGAATCAAAGGCATTGTGAAGATAGGAGTTCACTGAGGTTTGATCAAACACTGATTTATTGAATTTTCTGAGTTCTGATACATTGGAACAATGCTGCAATATTCCCTAAAATTCACCATTCTCCACCACATACTCCATTTCTCCCATGCTAAACTGATAGCAAATCCTTCCAAGAGTCAAGGCATCCCCAAACAATACTTAAACTCCCCAGAAAGTGAGGTGCTTGGGCCACAAAGTCTCACGCCCAGGGCTGCACTTGTACGGCCTGGTCTAAAAGGGTGCGACCAACAAGAGGAAGGGTACGGCCAACAAGGTTCTTCCCACTCAAACAAGCTAAAAATTGATTAGCAACCCAACAAAATATAAATGAAACCAAAGATAATCAAAACACATCAAACATCTGCATATTGAAACTCCATTCTGTATTTCCATTGAAGAACAAAGTGATTCCTAAGTAGAACCACACCATCCAGCGAGGGATTATCTTTCAAATCCGAAACTAGAAATCTAGAGAGGGTTTTTGTCCCCAAAAGATTTTGGGAGAACTCACAGGTTCAATCTTGCAACATAACCATATAAGAATTCTTCAACATGGGCACAAATGAGACCCCTCTACCTCCTTTTATAATCTTCTTGGAGGGAAAAAGACAATTAGAAAAAAAATAATAATTCACTTTTTCCCCACACAAGGTCGCTGAAATGAAATAATAAAATATTTCATGTGCATAAGTTCCCCAAACAAGGTGCCCAACATTTAGATCAACTTTTTACCTTTCCAGCAAGCTATAATACTAAGCTGTCTTTTCTAATATTTGAGAACATTAGAGTACTTAAGTGAATGTATTAAATAATAACTTTATAGCTCACCCATGTTGCGGAAAGCACTGAGATGGCCTCAGAACGAAAATTTAATCACACAGGGATGAAGCTGAGGATGTGGGATGATGGTCGGAACCAACCCGGTGACTTACTAAAAATAGATGCTCTTTCCAAGAAGTTAGGAGAATAAACCAGGGGTTCGAAAATGCTTTAAAAAGCGTCACTGCAATTCTCAACACCCACTAAACTCAATGTCGCACAAAGAAAACAAGAAAGACTGAACATGTGCTCTCCAAGATCAAAGGAGTCCCCTAACCAATACCGATTATCCTATGGGACTCAAGAATAGGCTAACAGTCACCAAACTGACTAGGCTTGAGAAGGGGACATTACAATCCTCCCTCCCTAGAATTGCTTTTCCCCAAGCAATTGCAAATTTGGATGCTGTAAAATCTACTCATTTTCATAAGTAGCATCCTCCACAGTTAGGTTCTTCCAGTTCACCAAATACTCCCCGATGGTCCTCTTCCTCAAAGTGCGCTCTCTATAGTCAATTGTAACCTTTGGAACAAACACAAGTTTACCTTCCTCATCCAAAGGAGGCAACTTAGAAGAGGGAACAACATTATGTTTGAGTGCCTTCTTGAGGTGTGAAACATGGAAGACATTATGCACCTTGTTACTCTCAGGTAGCTCCAACTCATATGCCACTTCTCCAATCCTCTTGAAGATCCTGAATGGGCCATAAAAATGTGGTTTCAATTTCTCTAATCCACTCTTCTTGAGAGTGGATTGCTTGTAGGGCTGCAACCTCAAATAAACCATGTCTCCTACTTCAAATGCACGTTCTATGCGGTGCTGATCTACCTATAACTTATTTTGATTTTGAGCATGTTGGAGGTTGTCTTTTAAGGATTTCATAATATCTCGACTTTGCTGCGACAAATCCTTAGCCTTGGGCACTCTACTATCACCAAACAACAAATCAACGAAGCTAGGAGCTTCATAACCATACAATGTCATGAATGGAGACATCTTGATTGACACCTGATAAGTAGAATTATAACAATATTCACCCAAATGTAACCATCTTACCCAAGCTCTTTGCTTCCCCGAAACATAATTTCTAAGGTAACCTTCCACCTACTTGTTGAGTATTTCAGTTTGCCCATCAGTTTGTGGGTGATAATTGGTGCTAAGAAGGAGCTCAGTCCCACTCAATCTGAAAATTTCTTGCCAAAACAGACTTAAGAACTTGTTGTCCCTATCACTAACAATGTTCTTTGGTAATCCTTGCAACCGAAACACTTCTCTAAAAAGCCAATCAGCAACCTAAACTGCTGTAAACACTGCAGAAATTGCAAAGAAGTGTGTAGATTTGGTCAATCTATCAACAACAACAAAGATGAAGTCCTTCCCTTGCATTTTGGGAAGACCCGTGATGAAGTCCATGGAGATGCTTTCCTATTTTTGATTGGGAATGGGCAAAGGCTGCAACAAACCAACAGGAAAGGTATGCTCATTTTTGTTCTGTTGACATACAAGACACTCTCTAACATACTTAAGGACTTCATCCTTAAGTCCTTTCTAAGAAAATCTTTCTTGGATCTGCCTATAAGTCTTGAAGAAACCTTGGTGACCAGCCAAGGTTGTGTCATGAAATGTCTTCATAATCTTCTCCTTAATCCTTTATTCACTAAGAAGATTCTCTCTTTGTAGACAATAAGTTCATTTACCACTTGGTACCTTTCATCTTGCAAAGTTCTATCCAAAATACTGATGGCAAAGGAGTTTTTAGCATATTCTGCAAGTATTTGTTCTTTCCAATCAGCAGTGATCTCCATCATGGAACAGAAATGTGGCCTTCTTGACAATGCATCAGCCACAACATTCTTCTTCCCTTTGACATATTCAATGTCAAAATCGTAAGTATGTACCTTACTAACCCACTTCTGTTGCCTATCATTGAGGTCTTTCTGATTAAGGAAATACTTGAGGCTATTGTGATCAGTTTTAACATTGAACTTTCCACCAACAAAGTATTGGTTAAACTTGGCCAAAGCATGCATTATCATAAGCATCTCCTTATCATAAATGAAATAGCTTCTTTCTCCACCTCTCAACTTTCTACTCTCAAAGGTAATTGGGTTCTTATTTTGCATTAGGACAACACCTATCCCTTCATTGGATGCATCACATTCAAGCTCAAATGGCTTGGAGAAATCAGGTATGGCTAAAATAGGGCATATGCGCATGATTTGCTTAAATTGATCACAAGATTTCTGCACTTTATTAGACCATACAAAGGCTCCCTTTTTGGTAAGATCAGTAAGTGGGGTAGCCAACTATGAAAATCCTTTCACAAGCCTTCTATAAAATCCACATAGACCAAAGAATCCTTTCAACTGTGAGAGGTTTCTAGGTGGAGGCCAATCTAATATTGTCTTGATCTTTGCTTGGTCAACACATACACCTTTGGAGCTGATTACATGACCAAGATATAGAAGTTCGGTCATACCAAACTCACACTTTAATTCCTTTGCAAACAAGGATTCAGCCTCAAGTATGCCCAACACCTCATCCAAATGTCTCATACGCTCCTCCCAAGCCTTGCTAAATATCAAGATGTCATCAAAAAATGTTAAGACAAACTTCCTGAGCTGCTTATTGAACACCTGGTTCATGCAAGATTGAAATGTTGCAGGAGCATTGGTTAAACCAAAGGGCATAACTAGGAACTGAAAATGCCCAAAGTGGCATCTAAAAGCAGTCTTCTCTATGTCCTCACGAACCCTTATCTGATGATACCCTGATCTCAAATCTATCTTTGAGAAGTAGACAACTCCATGTAGCTCATCAATGAGCTCATCTGTCCTTGGTATTGGATACCGATTCTTTATAGTCTTCTTGTTAGGAGCTCTGTAATGTATGCACATGCACATAGTACCGTTCTCCTTTTTCACCAAAACAACAGAAGACGCAAATGGGCTTTTGGTTGGACGGATATGTTGAAACAAACCCCCCTCAAAAAAAAAAAATTCTTGGGATTGCTTATCAAAGTGTAGAAAGAGGTGTGTAGGGCCCACTACACGTCTAGTCAATACATACAACATATTTTTCGCATACACACATGCGTACATCGATACCAAAGTGTCATCTAAAAGCAGTCTTTTCTATGTCCTCATGAACCCTTATCTGATGATACCCTGATCTCAAATCTATCTTTGAGAAGTAGACAACTCCATGTAGCTCATCAATGAGCTCATCTATCCTTGGTATTGGATACTGATTCTTTATATTCTTCTTGTTAGGAGCTCTGTAATCTATGCACATGCACATAGTACCGTCTTTCTTTTTCACCAAAACAACAAAAGACGCAAATGGGCTTGTGCTTGGACGGATATGTTGAAACAAACCCCCCCACCCCCAAAAAAATAAAAATTCTTGGGATTGCTTATTAGAGTGCAGAAAGAGGTGTGTAGGGCCCACTACACGTCTAGTCAATACATACAGCAACATATTTCTTGCATACACACATGCGTACATCCATAACATGTGAGGTAGGTTAAGACTACTTAGTCAAGGGTAAACATCCGTAAAGGATCCGATAAGGAAGTCTGTTGCCCTCAATGAATAAATAGTTCGAGATGTATCGGTGTGCAGTGCACATGGATAAACTCCAAACTCTATATGTGGCATTTGTCTTCTGCATAAAACCATTTAAGGATCCTTAACCTTGTTTAAGTGTCCCATCCTCATTTGATTTTGGTTTGAACATTCAAGTGGAACTTATAAATCAATAGCCACTATAGGTGATAAGTGTATTTAAGTAGGTGCTACCCACCGAGATTGCATATCTAAATCTCGGGTCGGGGTCCTTGCACCCTAAAACCCCTACCATCAAATTCTTGGCCAAGGATTGCCTACTTACAACAATGGTATATGAACAAAAATCAATTTCAATAATAATTTCAGATTCTATGAAATTATTTTACTCAAGGACTAGCTTATCAATTTATTCCCATTTAAAGACAACCATCATTGCATTGGTTATATACAATAACCCCAAGTTGACTGTTCCTATCAAGGGAGATTTACCCCTTGTGGGTTCTGATGTAAGGAAGGCTTTGTATCAATAAGCCATAATGTTATAAAATAATTTAGAAAACCAATGAAACCATTCAACTAGATATTAATTTATCATGGTGAACATTATTATGTAAATGCATAAGAACTCCTTGTCATAATGCTACCCACTGAGTTAGAACTCAACCTTCAATTTTTGGGTCCTCGCATTAGGTTCTCTTACCACTTAATAACAGTTGATTAACTAGATTGCATTGGCCCAAGTAGTAATAATATGAGCAAAAAATGTATGATAGTTCCACAACTAGATCTTATAAGCAACCTCTTCCATCATTTTATAATGAATAAAAATTAGTTAAGGGAACTACATGATTTGTCAACAATTACACTTGCCATTAATGTAGTTTTTATATCACTAATTGCAAAACCGGTGTAAGTATAAATTTAACTTGTCCATGAATGGTAATGATTCACAATGTAAACTATATGCCACCACAACCTTCAAGGGTTGTCTTTAGGACGTAGTGAAATGTTATGACTATCATGCACAAAAAACATGCTTATGCAATCATTAAATTTTCTTTGTTGCATAATTGAAACATAATGGTATCCTAAGTTCTATTATACCATACAATCAAGCAACACCTATTCCTTCACAGAGGTGCAATTTGTTTTGCATAGAAGAAAACAATTAAAAACTAATATAGTTTGTTATTCATTACCACCATGATAGTAGTCACAGGGGAAATAATTGCAATACTTAGTTCAACTGAAACAAGTAATAGTTTATGGCTGTAACAATATATTGTACCCATGCATAGCATGTAACGAATGAAAGGGAGGAACTTATTTAAAATCAACCTGTAAGAATATGACCAACAATCTTTAATATGAAACAGTTATAACATAAATTCCAGCTATAAAAGAAAACACATACTACAAAATGATTACTTTCAGCATAACCTTACTAAATGTAAAAGAGTGAAGGCACAATGTAAATTCAGGACAACCACTATATGGCTGTACATGCCTATACTTATTAGAATGAAAGAAATCATCTAACATGGCTATAGGTGGTTGTAAGCTAAAGCCATTACATCATACATAAATAAATTACACACCGAAAAACAATCAACTCACAATCCAATTCACAACTTATCCAACTACTACAAGTAGATATGACATGCTAACAAGTGATGTACAATCTAACATATGCATGTAAAAGCCTCTTAACATGGTTGTACATAACTTTTCTTTACACACAAAATAATAAGAAAAACATACAACCCGGCTGTAGGTGTTCATCTCCTACAACCAACACATTTTTATAAATCTCACAATGTATGTTTGTGAGACAAATAATATAACAATGCCAAGCCATTATGAAATACTTCAAATAATTCCAGTACAAAAATCATGATTTAGGAACAACAATATCCTATATGAGATGCCATAAGATCATTATGCATCTACCAAATGAGTGTATAATCACATGCTCAAATGCAACCAATAGTATTATACAAGAAGGAAGAAATTTCATGATATAAGAGCATCTAAAGAAATTATTTCACTAAAAAGAATCATATTAACTTGTTATGGTACTTTTGTGAGAAGAAATACAATTTCTAGAATCTTCTACCAAGTACTTTTAGCACATGAATCCAAGAGAGAACCACATCTACCAGACGGGCAAACCCATGCACGTAGTTCAATGAGTCCAACCATATGGTGGCCTAAACTACCCCATCCATCCACTGGATGGTGGTTTCGACAGCAGAGTAAGCAATAAGGTTAAAAACTCAACAGGGATACTAAGCCACTGATCCAACTCACATAACAACCAAACAACAAGTATACAACAATAGTCACAAACCAATGGACACCAAAGAATATGAAGCAATTCATAGGGATCTCAATAGCTCAAGATAGCCTCTTGGCCTTTAGGTGAACTTACAGAAACAAATCAATGCTGATTCAATTTCTTAAGTTCCGAAAGGGCATGTTCATAACCAAGCAAATGGTTCAATGCTGCCAAGGGGCTATTTTCAACAAGCAGGGACGGTTTACAATGAGCCTAACTCATTAATTTGAGTTGATTAAAATTCAAATGATTCAACATTAAAACTAGAGATAAATGACACATGCAGCGATCATGGACACTTAATGAACCATAAAGCAGGTAACAATAATAATGATGGGTTTCCAAGTTAATAAATCCAATAAATGACTGTTTAATCAAAGCATGCAATGGCATCCAACATACAACTAATAATAATGGTTCTACAAGGATGTGTGCCTCAGTTCTAAATCATTAAATCAATTAAATGACATATTTAATAAGGCATGTAATTTAAAGCCAATGTACCATAAAATTGACGCAAATTTGGATAGTAGTTTAAAACAATGTTCCATAATACAAAAAGTTCACTAAAACAATTCCCCACCACTTTCTTATACTAGTTATTGACAAAGGCATCGTTTGGTTTGGGTTTTTATTTAATATCAAATGCAACCCGTATTCTTTAACCAGCTGTACGCAGTCGACAAAAATCTCATAAAAACCCCCAAAAGCAAATTTGTGCATAACTTTGGGCAAATCGGATGGAGGTTCAGGTAGTATTTGGGTAGAGGGAAAATCAATTTAAGGATTGTGGATTCCTCATGAAGTCCCTCGACTTCGTAAGGAACTCCCAACCCCTTTCATAATAAATTTAATAGTTTCAAAATAAATAATTCAGCACAATTATCCTTCCAGGCAAATTAAATCAAAGCCATAAGCAACCAAGCACAACCAGTAATTTTATTTATTTATTCAATTATTTTGAAAGTTTAATGGACAAGAAAACTGAGTTTGCCCTATAGAGGGTTTGAAGCCAAACTTTGTTCATCACACAGGGAATGAAACTACCCAGCATGAGTTTTTCATACTCATTTTGCCCAAAACCTTGATCAAGTCTATTAAATTACAACCATTTACTTTATGCATAAAATCTTCAAATTTTCATTCATTAATTAGAATATAATTGATTTTCAACAAACCCCAAATCTGATTCATAGCATTACAATTCCATGATTCCATCCACAAAGGAAAACCGCAATTTAAATTTGTTTTATTCAGCTGAATTTTTTACTTGGCAACAGGTGTATCATTTGTTTACCGTAGTGGGGATGGACTTCTCTTTTTGCCTAGCTCGGCTCTTTCTCTCTTTTCTACTCTTTCTTGTCTTCTCAAATTGGGCACCTTAAATTGCCCAACGCACCTCCTTTCCCCCCTGCATCTCCTTTTCCTTCCCACGTCCCTCTCTTCCTCCAACACCCCTCCCTCCTCCACGCATCCCCCTTTTCTCCATCTCCACGCATCCCTCCTTTTATCCATCACCCCTCCCTCCCTTCCACTTTCCCTTGCATCTCCCTTCTCCCAGCAAAAACCCTACGGTTTTTCACAACTCTCCATAATGGGAAAAAAATAATAAAAATATATTAAGGACGCCCCCCTTTGTGTCTTAATTCTACTCTTTTTATAATTTAATCTCTTAGTATTAAGCATACAAATTGTTGGGTGAATATTTTGTCACCAGCTAACTGATGGGCAAAATAGGTGTTTCCACCACAACATAGGGAGATTTATCGGCCAAATGTGCAGGTCGACCACATCAAAAGGGGACAAATCTCTCCTCTCATCAAGGGGAGGTTCCCTATAAATATGAGGTGCTATATATATATATTAATATACTATAAATAAGCTGAAAATAATACTCAAAGTAGGATAACACCATCCATCTCTCTTTTTTCAGAGATGATGTTCAAAGACATAGGAGAATTCTGGTGAAAACATTGAAGACATTTCTTTTCTTTCAGAAGTGATCTGCAGCAAACAACAGGAATTCTTTCTGGAAAGTAACTGTAACAGGGCGCAATAACCAACAGAATGAGGTGTAGCACAAAGTTTCCACCTCAACTGCCAAAGAGTGAAATACAAAGGACAATGGGGGCACAAAGTCGTCCCAAGATTCTTTACACATAAACAGAAAAACAAACACGCTAAAGACAATTGTGGCAATACAAAGTCTCTTCACAGTCGGCTTCAGGACACCTTCCTAATTACTTCCACTAGTTCTGGTTATTTAATTAAATTGACAAGAACGCATTCAAGAAACAGACATAAGAACAATTTCCTCAACAACACAAGCTATTCCAACACAAAGTCTGAAAAGTCACTTGTTTTCTCATTCAAATAACGAAATATGATTAACAATTTGAGCTCAAAGTCTCAGTAATGCCTTTCAATTTGGACAGAGTTTTGCTTCTATAACAGAGAGATCTCTTTTGCATAAAATAAGAGATTACAATATATAGCAACCAAGAAAGACTTGGCGCTTTGTTTCATGGAAACGCCCATGCTGCATTCAATGCCTTGAATGCATTCTCAGTTCAGTCAAAAGAGCCATGCTGGAATAGGGCATCGGCATTAACTGTGGCATGTCAATTCATCACAAATGTCTCCTCCAAAGTATAGGCCGCCTGGTCCTCTTCTTGATATTTGCGTAGCTGTCCACTTCGCCTTTACTCGATGGAGAAAAACAGGCCACGTCCTTGATTTGTCGTGCTCTCTGATGTCCACCTGGTGGACTGTTTCACCTACTAGAAATAACTCCTGCGCATATATTTATGGTCTTTCTCTCTTGTTCTCTCTTCTCTTAACGCATTTTGTCCTTTTCTTCGTGATCTGAGCTCTCGGGCTATCTCCTTTCCTTTCTACAGGCTCTTTGGCTCCTTCTTCAGCTGGTTGTTGAGTTTGTTCTTAGGTTCGCGCCATATTTGAAAATCAATGGATATTCCATTACCTCGAATTTGACGTCCGCGGGGATGTCACTGGTTGCTGGTCGCTTGAACCACTTTGAACCATGAGAGTTCATTGGTCCAATGGTTCAACGGTTCGGGCGGTCCTATCGGCTCCTTGGTTCAATCGTTTTTTTTTCCTCTTCGGTTGAACCATCTCTTCGAACTTGTCTCTGGAATCTTCCACTTCCTTCTTTCGTTTGAAGCTTCTTTGAACTTTTGTTCCTTTGAACCGTTTTGGTTCAAAGTTCAACGGTTCATTCTCTTTCTATGAATCCTTTGGTCCTTCGAAGTTTCTGGATCCTTTTCTTTTTTGTTGAACTCGTTGAACCTTTGAACTTTGAACTCTTTTGGTTCAAGGTTCAACGGTTCATTGGTTCATTCTTTGTTCTTTGAATCCTTTGTTTTTCTAAGTCTTTCGAACTCCCCGAAAGGAAGGTGTCCCTTCGGGCCTTGAGAATGATCCATTTTGTGGTCGCCGAGAGTCCCTTGCAAGGGTACCTGCCCTTCAGGGTCCTTCGGGCGGCTTTGTTCTTCAAATCCTTTGGACAAAATGTCCGAAGGAAATCTTTCCTCTGCCTTTGCCACTTTCTGTCGGGCCTTTCAACATTCTTTCAGACAAAATCTCCGAAGGAATTCCTTCGGACATTTTGTCCGAAGGATTTCCCTTGTGAAATTTTGCCGCGGAAAATCTTTCCGAAAGATATCCTTTTGTTGCTTGCGATTGAACCGACTGATTGAACCATTTGATTGAACCAACTGATTGAACCAACAATGGTTCAACGGTTTAATGGTTCAATACTGTGTTCTGCTCATTCAATTGACCGCTTGAACCAACCGCTTTGATCTTTTATTGAACTCATTGAACCTTGAACCTTTGTACCCTTTTGGTTCAAGGTTCAACGGGTTAAATCTTTCTCCTTCGAAGTCTTCTTTTCTTTAAGTCTTTTGATCTTATTGAACCTTTGAACCCGTTGAACCATTTTGGTTCAAGGTTCAACGGTTCAACCTTTACTCTTCGAAGCCTTCGTTTTTCTAAGTCCTTTGAAGCCGTTGAACTTTGAACTTGCCGAAGCGCTTAACTCTTTTAAGTCTGTTGATGTCGTTGAACCTTTGAACCCGTTGAACCTGTGAGGGCTGGGTTCAATGGTTCAATGGTTCATTACATTTGTTTGAAGCTTGCCGATGGACCTTTTGGTTGAACCTCGACTTTGAACCAACCTTGAAATAGCCTAAGTGTTGGAAACTTATTTCTTTGTAAGAGCTCCCCTGTTGAAGTTGTTGAACCTGTTGAACCTGTGAGTCCCTTAGCTGAAAAAGCTTGAATAATTGAAGAATTGGAGCATTCAGAACATTTTTTGAGAAGGGAAGAGAGAATTTTGGCCTGCAGGACCAAAATAGTTGATATGCTGTCCCCAAAAATGAGTGAAGGATTTTGAGAACACAAACCACACTGGCATTCTAACCGTATAAAAAACTACGCTCCACTTAATATATATGATTATATACACACACATATATATTCATAAATATTTATTCATTATATATAAACAAACCATAAAGCAAAACTAATCCCCACTTAAATATATATGTATATATATATTTATATATATGATACATTGTGGTGGATATTTTCTCAAAGAGTGTGTCACAGTCAATGCCATTCACCCATGACCTCGGATTGCCATTAGAGTCATTCAAGTCTGCCTTGAAGGCATGAAGAGCTTTGAGATTCACAAGGATGACAAATTGAAAAGGCGAAGATACGGAAAAGGGTTGGTGAAATGGATAACCAAGAGCACGATGGCAAAACGATAACAATGAAGACATTACAACCAAAGACGAATGACTCACAAGATCAACAAAGCAGTAATAGAGTCAAACTAATAATGACGAGAAAAGATTCAATTGACCAGTGGCTTTAAGATCCCTGTTTCATTTATTTTCCCTGTCGGAGACACATCCAACTGCAAGTTAACCTCGTTGCTATGTTTACTCTCTTGTCGAAGCACCCATTGAGCTTAGCTCATTGTCTAGGTTCTTGCATCCACCAAAACAATACATCAACACTATCTGTCCGAGTCACAATATCAATAATAATAAATTCCGAGTTCAACAAAATAAAAGCATGCTAGAACTGAATCAACATAATCGTCCATATCAACAATGATCTGAATAATAACTACTAACAAAGTACCAAAACATCATATCCACAATCATAATAATATCTGTAATAATTAGTCAAAATACCAATCAAAACCCAATGAAACATGTTGTACTGTATCTAATAGTTATAGAAGTGTGCCAATTGGCAGTGTTATAACATATGTTCCATCTCCAGGATCTCCTTGATTGCTTTCTCAACCTCATCTTTATGTCTTTTTGAATGCCGATAGGGAGTGGTGATGACAATTTTTGCTCCCTCTTATAGCTCTATCACATGCTCCATGCCTCTTGAAGGAGGCCTCCCAGGAGGTAAACCATTGAAAACCTTACTTCACTTGGTAAGCAAAGCTTGCACATTAGGGTGATAATTTCTCTTTTCATGTTAGGGAATGGTAGGCATGATGATATGGTCTACTGCCCACTCAACTTGATTATGCCGAATCAACCTCTCCATCCTTTTGGAGGAGACAACTGGTGGACCTCCATTTGACATTCCTCTTAACACCACTTTCTTCCCTTTTGATTGGAATTTCGGTTTAAGATGATCTTTCCCAAAGATTGCAGCCACTGAATGCCAAGTATTGCTTATGTGTCACCAATGCTTACAATATAGAAGTCATCTTTGAATTCATAATTGTAGACTCATTTGGGGTATCATTTTAGTGCATGTAAGGGTGAAACCATCAACTACCATTACTTTGAATCCATCAACCTCTTCAGTCTTGAGTCCTCTCCGAGCCACTACTCCATCAATAAATTTATGTGTTGCTCCAGTGTCAATAAATGCAACAAATCACCATCCACAAAGGACACCACGGACTTTGAAAGACTCATTTTTTGAAAACTAGAAAGGTGGGCAAGGGTGCCTTCACTTTCCTTCTCTTGTTCAGACTCTTCAGATGACTCTTCGTCCACTTTCTCCTCCAAATGAGATTGCTGTTCTGATTTTTCTGATTGTGATTCTTCATCTGAATAGACTTCTAAATAGTTAAATTTACCCTTTCCAGTGCACTTATGGCTTGGGGCCCATGGGTCCTTGCAATTGAAACATAATTTCTTCCTCCTTACATCATTTAGGAGGTTTTCATCCATTATTGTTGATGTCTTCTTGCTCTGATTTGAATTTTTCTGAAAATGCTTCTTGTTTTTTGTATGCTGGAAAGTCCTTGACTGAAATTTATTTCTTGAGGCAGCGAGCTCCATGCTCCTTGCCTTCTTTATAGCTTCTTGGAGAGTTGGTGGGTCAAAGGCTTTAACCCATCCTCGGATTGGCTCCATTAGTCTTGCACTGAAAAGGACCACAAGACTCCTCTCTGTGATGCTTGGAAACATAACTGAGTCTTTGAAACTCTGAGATCTATGCGTCAAGAGTACCATATTGCTTCAATTGTGCAAGCTCTCTGAATTGCAACTCAAGGTCTTTCTTATCAAATCTTTCAATGAGCTTGTTTGTAAACTCATCATAGGCAGTGATCAAGTTGTGACCCAATGTCAGCAAGCCATGGTACCACCACTCATGGGCTGCTCCATCCAAATGTAGTGTAGCAAATTTGATAGCATCTTCCTCCAGCATCGGTCTAAGAGATAAATAGTTATCCAACTTTTGCACCCTTGCTCTAGCAGTGCATTTGTCACTCCCATCAAAGTGTGCCAAGGTCACCTTTCCCAACACTTGTTGGTAGTCTCTCTGCACAGCGGGCTCTTTATTCTCTACTCTTCCACCACCCCTCTTCTGTTGATTCATGAATTAATCTAGAGAAAAAATGTCCCGAATCTCAGCTAGAAGGGTTGCATACTCTGCATAACTTGATCCGACTTCTTGGGCCATAGGAGTTACGACTTCTTGCATAGGTTGGGCCTCCTCCCTAGGAGTGAATGTAGGTTGGAGAAGTCTAGGAAGAGATCCAGAAGCTGTTGTTCCAATAGCGTGTCCCACATTCTGGTGATTATTGTTGTTAGCACTACTAGTTTCTCCATTCTGAACCGAAGGTACTTGAGGCACATTCTTATTCATTTTTGCTAACAACTGCGACATCATGTTCATCATGGTATCATATTTCCTCTTCGCTCTAGCATCGGGACTCTCTGGTGGGGCTGGTCCTTTATCCTTCTCTGCCATGTTTTCTGAAAAACTATCACTATCACTAGGAGGAATCTGTCGAACTCTTAGAACCTTAGAAAAAGTATCTTCAGCTGGCTCTTCTGGAAACTAATTAACTTTCTCTGCCCTCTTTTGTAGTATCTCTTTTCTCTATTATTGGAGTGCATAGAGAAAAAGCTGCATAATAGGGTTATGAATCATAGGCTGGCAAGATCACCAACTCTGATACCATTGTAATAACCACCCTAGATTTTTTTTTTAATTAACTAAATCAGCAATTACAAACATCCTCTTATTTAGTGGTAAAGCAACAAGCACAACCGCTTATTCAATGAGAAAGCCAAAACAACTAAGCACTTCCACTTATTCAGTGGGAAAGCTAAAACAAAACAAGGCACATCCACTTGTTCAATGGGAAGCCTGAAACACAAAGCAAGGCATATCCACTTTTTCAACGGGAAGCCCAAATAACAAAGCAAGGCACATCCACTTTTCAGCGGGAAGCCTATTACAATGAAAACCACTTATTCAGTGGGAGGAAAAACCATGTAAACAAGAGCAATTACAACTGATATTTCTGATTTTTCAATCTGAGCACCGCTGCATCACAAAAATGTGAGAATAAGATAGAAGTTTTACTTCAAACCAATCACTAGGTATATCACACTGAAGAATCAAAGACAATGATGAAGATAGGAGTTCACTTAGGTCTGTTCAAACACTGATTTCCTGAATTTTTTGAGTTTTGATACACTGGAACAGCGCTGCAACATTCCCTAAAATTCACCATTCTCCACCACATACTCCACTTCTCCCATTCTAAATTGATAGCAAATCCTTCCAGGAGTCAAGGCGTCTCCAAACAACAATTAAACTCCCCATAAAGTGAGGTGCTTGGGCCACAAAGTCTCATGCCCAAGTCTGCACTTGTACGGCCTGGTCTAAAAGGGTGCGGCCAACAAGAGGAAGGGTGCGGCCAATAGAGATTATTCGCAATCAAACAAGCTGAAAATTGATTAGTAACCCAACAAAATATAAATGAAACCAAAGATTATCAAAACACATCAAACATCTGCATATTGAAACACCATTCTGTATTTCCATTGAAGAACAAGGTGATTCCTGAGTAGAACCACACTATCCAGCTAGGGATTATCTTTCAAATCCGAAACTAGAAATCTAGAGGGGGTTTTTGTCCCCAAAATATTTTGGGAGAACTCACAAGTTCAATCCAATAGTATAAAAATATAAGAATTCTTCAACATGGGCACAAATGAGACCCTCAACGTCCTTTTATAATCTTCTTGGAGGGAAAAAGACAATTAAAAAATATATAATAATTCACTTTTTCCCCACACAAGGTCGCTGAAATGAAATAATAAAATATTTTATGTGCATATGTCCCTCAAACAAGGCGCCCATTTATTAAATAATAACTTAATAGCTCACCCATGTTGCATAAAGCCCCTAGACGGCCTTGGAACGAAAATCTAATCACACAGGGATGAAGCTGAGGTTGTGGGATGATGATCGGAACCAACCCAGGGACTTACTAAAAATAGACGCTCTCGCCAAGAAGTTTGGATAACAAACCAGGGGTTCGAAAATGCTTCAGAAAGCATCACTACAATTCTTAATGCCCACTGAACTCAATGCCGCACAAAGGAAACAAGAAAGACTGAACATGTGCTGTCCAAGATCAAAGGAGTTCCCTAACCAATACCAATTAGCCTATGGGACTTAGGAATAGGCTAATGGTCACCAAATTGACTAGGCCTGAGAAGGGGACATTATAGAAATTCTCTCTCTTGCACTCTTAAGACTGACTTTTTGTTTTTGGGGGAGGAGGGGGCGGTGAATGTTAGATTAATTAATAGCTACTACATCATAGATAGGAGATAATAAACTAATATAAACTATAAACATAGGTTGTTAGGTTTCCTATTTCTAGTTTGTTATCCTACATACAACATTGTTTGTAATTATCAAGTCTGGCTATATTTGGTTGTTTGTAAATATATGGAGTTGTATAAATATTGTATACCTCACTCTATTGAATCCAATTACTTCATTCATAATCAATCCAACCATATAAATAACCTAATAAATGTCACTTAGAGTTTCACTTGCAAACAAGAAATTTTGTATTAAGGGACTATCCTATAAGGAAGTTTTTCTTTAAAGTCTGAGCAAACACACATTAAAAAAAACATGCTTAATGTATTTTCTTGGCCCCACACACTGCAGACACTGACTGGCGTACCACACTTTGTTAGCATAGAACCAACGACTAATTTTTGATGAAAGAAGTAACCATCTAAAGCAGTTTTTTTTAGGCTCTAGATAGGAGGGCCACAAAGCTGAGAATCTATCAGCCTATCTTCTTGGGGGGGTCATACATAGCTCACTTGTGATTAAAAGCAATGCAAACATTAAGGGAGGATGCTAATTTGTCATACAATTGTTTGGTGGAGATTTCAAGCAAGGGAGGGCACTTGGGAAGTGCATATTATCCCAAATTTTAATGTCAGTCTATTCCGAGGCCCGAAGCAGGAGGTTTTAAGGCCTTTATTAGCATGATTAAGTTCAGCATTGAGTATCCATTATCTTGTACATTCTCTTCAATTCATCCCATGATATCCATTTCCCATTACCAAAGATTATTCCAAATGTTTTGATTCTTTTACTATACTAGTACCTAGCAGAGCAATCTCTAACATAAGCAACATGTTTATTTTCAGCTTCAAGTTCCATCATATTGACCTAAACCCTCAGCATTTAGTGTCAAACCAAGATAATACAGATTTCCTAGCCACTAAATGCTTTACCAATTCCCAGACCCTCCAAAGAAGAGAATAGAGGATGCTTGAGCCGGCAGGTCTAACACTGAATGATCACATAAGGTCAATAGGGATTCATCCTTTCCAGGTTTATCCTTAGGTTCCTCATGACAAATGCTTAAAGAGTCAATGGGAGGCATAGTAAATACTATAAGAGGAGAGCTCTTTCTGATAGCTGAATTCTGCTATCCATTGACAACAGATTTCCTTGTAAACTTTGTTGTTTATTTTTTCAATCATTCACTGCCACATTTCCTTAAAGGAGGGTTTAAGGGAAAATGGTATGCCTATTTGGGGGGCTTCACATCCCATCCTAGCAATTGAAGACTTGTGGATATCTATATTAGAGCCTGAAGCTTGAAATTAAATGTCATGTCTTCTATTCATTTATTCTATGTATCCTTTCTCAAGAACAGAGAGAATAGAGTTGTGTCATCAGTAAACTGCACCTCCAGTAGCCTATTTTAATTAGGTACCATTTGACAGGGGGACCAAGGGAGGAGTCTCTTAGTAACAAGTGTATTGTTTCAACATAACAGACAAGGAAAGGGGCTAAGGGACATCCTTGTCTAATAGATTTCTGGAGGAAAATGGCTCAGTCAGTTCTCCATTGATATCCACTTGGGAAGAAGCATTATTAAAAAGTAACATTTTCGTTCTTGTGAAATTTTTTCCAACCCCTACCATTCTGAGCATTAGTTCAATAATTTCCATTCAATTCTATCATATGTTTTTTTCCAAAATCAATCAATGGCTATACATACATTTTGTCCGACATTTTGGGCCCAAAGCATACCTTCCCAACTTGTAATGAGATTTCCAAGATAAACCTTCCCTTAACAAAATCCTTGTTTGAGTTTCTATCGCAAACTTCAGTTGCAGTTTATCACCATCCTTGGGGATAAACTTGATTATCCTTCTCTTAATATCTGGTCCCAAGGTGCCAACTTGAACTGCTTCAGTTTACATAATAATTCTTTAGCAATCCACTTTTTATCGATCTTACAAAATTTTGCAGAGAAAACACTGAATACATGGGATTTCTCATCTTGCAGACAATCAGTTATATAATGAATCTCATCAAGGCTAATATCTCCCAGTCCCAGTGCTTCACTAGCAGTGATTTTCATGGAGACACTTATAGAGCACTTCTTCGTATTTCTTTTAGTGACCTCAGATGAGCCATCATAGGTGAAGAGTCCCTTGTAAAAGGAAAATAAGGCCCTACTCATCTCTTATTGGTCAATTGTAATTATTCCTCCCACATCTAAAGCTTACGTCTTCTCTATTGAGTATTTCAACCTTCTTTGATCCAATTAAACATAGATCTTAACTTAGCACCCTGAGCAATATTTTTTTTTTGTGTCCTAAATGCATGTTTTGGTTGTGGTCTAACCAGTCGTTCTTGTAAATTACAGTCTTCTGGTTTCTGTTGTATCTTTTCCTTAGCTCTGATCAAATCTTGAACCTTTCTTACAAAGCTCTTCATGAGTCTGGCTTTATTTTTACTTTAGGATCTCATAAACTTTTGAGTAGCTTCAATGCAACTCTGCCAAGAGTGAATATTGGAATGAAGGCCTGAGGAGCATTTAGAGATGTTTCAAATTGCCTTAATTCCATCCATACTATCTCACTCTTTTAAATGGCAAACATTCATTGGAGAACCCCTTGAAAGTAGCAGGGCTCTAGGCATGGCCAGAGGCTAGGTGAAAAGAGAATTCTATAAGTTGATAATCAGAGAGGGTAATGGGAAAGACATTGACCAAGTTTCCTTGTTCAGCATGGGGAGTAACAAAATGTTCTCTATTTAGGAGAAATCTATGAAGTCTTGAGTAGAAACCTTTTTCCCCTTCTAGTTGTTGCACCAGGTAAATCATATTCCATTGCTATCTCTTTTCCCTCTCCATAACAGGTCCATGACTCTTAGTAGTTTCTTCATCTTACACCAAAAAAACAACTTATTTACTTTCCATTCAAAGGGGGAACCTTCAAATTTATTCTCTTTTACCATATTAAAATCTCCTCCCAACACCCAAGGTTTCTGTTTCAGTTTAGTGGACATCCAATTCCAAAGATCAGATCTCTCTCATTGGGAGCATATGTAGAGCATATTCCAAGCTCAACACCTTGTTGTAGAATAGCTCAAGCAACTCTTTTGCAAGGTGAATAACCGGTTTCAGCAATCTTATCCTTCCAGTATTTACTGATCAATATAATAGAACCTCCTCTACCTCTTTCATGCTTGGAGCAGACCTGAATAGCCTTGGGCCAAATAAATTTAAGAATCCACTCAAGGGTGAATCCCTTCTCGAGTTCTTGCAGAAGAATAAATTCAACTCTCTAGATCTGCAAAACATTCTGACCACTGCTTTTCTGTTTTCTGTTTTTGGGAGCATATGTAGAGCATATTCCAAGCTCAACACCTTGTTGTAGAATAGTCCAAGCAACTCTTTTGCAAGGTGAATAACCGGTTTCAGCAATCTTATCCTTCCAGTATTTACTGATCAATATAATAGAACCTCCTCTACCTCTTTCATGCTTGGAGCAGACCTGAATAGCCTTGGGCCAAATAAATTTAAGAATCCACTCAAGGTTGAATACCTTCTCCTCGAGTTCTTGCAGAAGAATAAATTCAACTCTCTAGATCTGCAAAACATTCTGATCACTGCTTTTCTGTTTTTTGCTTCCAACTCTCTCGCATTCCAATTGACAAATTTCATTTAAATCCTACAAGAGGAGATTGAAGCCCAAGCTCGGGCTGGGAAAGTCTTTGGAAACAGCTTGATAATTTCTGCTATCAACAACAGGGTTTTCCTATTTTTTTCTCTTTTTAGGGTCTTTTTTTGCATTCTCTTCGCTACTCTTACATGGTGGTACATATTCCCCACTGCTTTCATCATGTACCATTAGGTTGCGTGTCACCATCCCGAATGCAGCTTCCTTTGTATCCACTTCTTTCTTCCCGCTCATTTTCATCCTTGCAACACTGTTTCTTGGAATTTTCGGGTAGGGCCAGCCTCAACAACCTGTAAACCTACTGGCTCATTCGCAGCATCTCTCTTCTGAGGGCCTAGAATTTGTAAGAGTTTTAGGGTTACGGGTCGTCACATTTTTATAATGTTGTACCATTTTTGTTGATCTCTTTGCCGTTCTAAAGAATTTGTTCATGGAATTACTCATATCTCCCATGTTAGAGGTCAATTGGGTAACAACCTTCTTCAAATCCGGTAAAGGATCACTTGCATGGTTATTACCAAAACTCTTTTGCCATTGTTTTGATTCAGAATTGGAGTAAAGGGCCATTTTTTCTTATAACCCTAATTCTTGTTCTTTTATTCTAACGAAGTCGAGATTTATTTCTATTAATAATGGAAGAACTATCCTTTCTTAGATGTCCATCTTTCTTACAATGAAAGCACACATTTAAGCCAATTAATCCTAATATATCACAAAAATAGCTTCTTTTATTGGTCTGAAGTTCTAGGGCTTTGATGAACAAATTAGATGACCACATTGGCATTCATGTGTGATAGTGTAAATCTAGCTTCCTCTACTCTAAGCACTTCACCTATAGGTTTTAGGGCTTGGGGTAGTAAGGACCAAATTTGCGGACGTAGGTCATGAACTTCAATCCATCTGGGAACAATTTGTATCTTCATTTTAAAAAAATCCATTTTAGGGTCCCAAGCTAGGGCTCGAAATAATGATATAACAATATTCCTTTAACCATATGCACTACTCTTTTATACACATTCATATTCTTACAAAAAATAAAAAATCACCTTTCTACAACATTCTGTGAAAACTCGCATGGATTCCTACCTTCCTTCCCTAAATTGAATTGATCCAATCATCAAAAAATTCTGGGAGGGAAGGCCCTCTTGATTTAAACAAACAAAGAAGATTCCTACCCGTCTCAATATATTTCTTCATTATTTTATACCTTTTCATTTCTTGATTAAGGGTTAGGGTAAGAGGCCCACCTTCTTGACATCCAATTTCTAAATACACAAGCCCTTTCTCCTCTGCTCTCTCCTGTACTCTGTTTCCATCATCCTTGATCTCCAACTTAGCTTCTTTAGGGACCATGGTAAGAAGAGGCCCTCCTTCTTGACATCCAATTTTGAAATGCCCAAGGCCTTTCTCATCTGTTCTCTCCTGTGATCTCTTTCCATCATCCTTGATCTCTTAGCTCCTTTAGGAATCACTGTCTTCTCCATTCACACAATATCTATGAAGGACTTCTTCCAGTTCACATGCTAGTTTGAATGGTTTGTAGGGTGAGCCAAAGAAGAGTCGACTTTAGGTTTAACAAATTTTGTTTCATTATCTTGTTGGCCCGTTTCATTGTTTGCTTTTGCATTCAACAGGGTTACTGTAGCAGTCCCTACTTCCATACTCCAAAAAACATAGGATAGACTTTTGTGAGAAAGTTTAAGCAAGTGGCTTTTATGCATGACCTTTCTTCCCTCAATATCCCCTCACAATTTGACACTTACCTTGAGTTTACTCAAGGTTCAACTCCTTAAAAGTGAACAGGGCTTGTAACACCAGACCAGCTGGTCCCAAACTCCAAGAACCACAACAAAACAAGAAGACAAAATGTAAATTAACAAAGTAAACTAAAGAAACTAAAGGAACCAAGCTACTAATGCTTCGTGCAAACTAAAGGGAGACGTTGAAGAGGCTTTCATGGAAGACAACTCTTAATCTTCCCACAACCAGAACCAGAGCTCCAAGTTCCCCTTCTAAAATGTTTAATTTAACAAAGAGTTTCCCTGTCCAAAAATTTACAATTTTTAAGTGAGGAGTAAATGCCACACTTGACTTTTTGTAACTTATAATGAATTGCATAAGGTGATGATATATGTAACTTGCTTAGTAAATTAGTTTTTCAGTTTCTGTAGTTGAATATTTTAACTTCAAAATTCTCATATTGTTGTAACTTTTGTATTGAGTAGAATATTGTAACTTCTCGCTAACTTCATGTGCTACGTGGGATCATTAATTGGAGATGGAATGCATCCCAGAGATGAAAACATGAATGATGCTCAAGGGCTTACTGAAATTTTATGTCTTTTCAAAATCATGAATCATGAAACATGTTGTTGATTGTGTATATTCATTTTGAGGAGTTGATAGTGTTGTGCATTCATTCCCCCTGTTTATTTCAACGACTGTATACTATACCGTGTAGACCATAGATATTAATAAAGGCATTGTTTTGACAGCCGACTTTATTATGTTAAATATTTTCTTAATGCACTCTTGTACTGTCTAGTAAGTTTCTAACAAGGCAATTAGCATTCTTATAGCAAGTCTCAGCTGATATGCGGACATATTTGTCTTGTAAGTTTCTAACAAGGTCATTTAACTTCCTTATAGCATGTTTCAGTTCCTGTGAAGACGGGTTTGTGCTTAAGATAGATCTGAAAAAAAAAACTGTGTTGGTTTCCATAAATGTGATTGGGGTGTAACATGACAAAATTTAAGATATGTAGCTCAGATGTTTGTGTTCCATTCCAGCTAAAGGTCCATGATGTTTCCTCTTGAATTGATCATTGAAGGACTTAGACCTTGATAACATTGTAGAGCAGATATATATATATATATATATATATTTGGGGTGTAACATGACAAAATTTAAGATATGTAGCTCAGATGTTTGTGTTCCATTCCAGCTAAAGGTCCATGATGTTTCCTCTTGAATTGATCATTGAAGGACTTAGACCTTGATAACATTGTAGAGCAGATATATATATATATATATATATATATATATATATATATATATTTTCTGTATAAATGTAGAATGGTGTGTTGCATATCAACAAGATATATTTTTTAACTATTAGCAGTAATTTAAAAAAAAAGGATTAATCATTCCCCATCATTGTCTTCTGATCTTGATCAGGAAAGTGCTTATTGGTCACTTCAAACGTACTCTGATAAGCAGGGGATCACAGGCTCTACTAGCAGTAACTCTCATAATGGTTATTCTCAGAAATATGAAGGCAATCAACATGGAATGAACACAAGGGATAGCAACCGAAGTCGGGATAACCACTCACATCTCAATAATGATGAAGCACTAGCACGTGTCTTACAAGAGACAGAGGATCCCGAGGATATATCTCACATTATGGCAGCCACTCATATTGAAGAGTGTAAGTCTACTTGCCAAAGTTTGTGATTTTCTTCTGATATTATTTCCAAATTTTTCAGTTCAAATTTTTAGTATTTTTCCTATTTATAGAGTTGTGTGGCTCTAGGTCAGTAAGGTAGAAGTTTGGTTTTTTGGGTTGCTATGTTTTGTAACTAAATGAAATATCCATCCTTTTTTGATACTCTATTCTGTCAATATTGTATACTGTGGCTGCCTATATATGCCGAAGAGGGAAGCAATCAAATTTGCCCAGAGTTCCCCCCAATAGACGTCATGACAATTTTTTCTAAATCATGATTAAAAGTTCCTTAAGCGGAACCATTTTAAACTCTTAACAATACAGGAGAAAAACTAAAATCATGTATGAGGGTGAATGGTACTTGAAGCTGAGGTCTTTGAGCAGGGTTAATAATAACTATCCTGCTCCATGTTGTTCAACTTGCTGAAGCCAAGGTCCTTAAGCAATCAGATGTAAAGAGTCCTGAATTGTATCCCACTTTGCAAATCGAACATGGAGGAGAAGCCTTTTGAACATCCTCTTGGTTTTGATGCAAAATACTTTTCAATTGTAACAATCCTAAGATTAGGGTCTGCAGAGGTGAAATTCTGTTTTTGTCTCCTGCTTCTTGAACTCTTCCCTTTTGTATTTTTGTCGTCTATAACATGGAATAATCTTACAACTTTTACAGGCTGTGACATCCATAGAAATAGAAACTATCTTAATGTGCCAGTCTCTTAGAGTGATCAAAGGGGTTGGTGGGACTGAATGGAATATGAACACATAAGTTACAACCATTGAGGGATTGCTTTCAACATGGCATCAAGCTATTACTTCTAAGCTTAATACGGTATTCCAACAAGTTACTGAGAGGAAATAAACTAATGTATGTATATGTGATAAGAAATTATATTCTTCTGTGATATACAACAGTAACTAAGGGGCAAGTCTTAGATCTGAAATCGATCATATTTTCTAACCTGAATTAAATGCTTTCATTTATCTCTTTCTATGAAATCAATCTACGTTGAAGGAACCATGATTTTCTGCTTGACATGCTTGCTAAGGATGCCCAATTTATGATAATATACAAGTTATCCACAGATCTCAGACCTTCCACATTGATGGATGTATTTTCACATACCTATTGGTAAAATAGTCAGTTGACGTGCCATAGAAACACACTAGAAATATGTCATTAATATTTTAACAAAATTGCCTATTCACAGTTGTTTTTTTGGAAGTAAATGTGGCTAAAATGATGCATTGTTGATCACCTACATGATCCGTCTACACTCATACACTTATCTGTAGTTAGTTGCATACTCATAGACATCTCTGTGGTTGGTCCCATAAGGGTCAAGTTTTACAACAGATCCTTTGCAAATGCATAGTTGGTGAAGAAAACTATAATTTCTGTTTAGCAATTTTGTTGAACTGAAATTCAAGTTTGGACTAGGATATTGCTAGGAAAAACAAGTCAGAACACAGTTTTTGAAGAAAACAGGCGAGAAGAATTTTTTCCTAAATTACAAATTGGGACTTTTTGGGGGAAATCTCAAAGATAATTTAACCAACTAAAATCACAAGTTCTATGTGCTGATTACGCGATAAAACCTTGAGAATAGTAAATTTTTGTTGATATGTTACTAAAATGCTTTGGGCAGTGTTCATTTGACAAATTTTGAATAGTTTTTTATATCCCATATACTATTGCACTTTCCCATATTTTATCGCATATAAAATATTTTTGGTATATATTTATTTTTATTTGATTTATCTTCCATATCTCTCATATGTGGAAACTATACCGGTTAATGATGGCATGTCATAATTGACTTCTAATTGGTGTGGTTTTTAGTATGACATCTTCCATAATACTATAATTTACTTTATGTTGTTCTGATTTTTTTTTTCAAATTAAAAATATCATCTTTAGCTTCTCATTTGTTTTAAAAAATGCATTTTAAGAGTGTAAAGTTACTATGGAAATACAGCCTTGGCGTTCTTATTTAAATACCTGGTCCTTGCAGGCAGCAGAGGACATCATGTTGAAAGTAGCAATAATCAGGTACTTCATACCACAAAGTGTTTTTCATATTTTATCTGTTTCTTGAAGAACAACTTTAACTGTATTAAGCAAAACGAGTCTCTCCTTTTGATGATTGGTTTTATCATCAATTGGACAAGTTGCATGTCATGTCCCTTTTTTTGTATTGAATAAGCTAGAAGAACCTTAGCCTATTCTCCATTTCCCGAAGGCTAAAGTGGTGATGCAATTTAACTTAAGTTGGCCAAAAGTAATTTTATGTTATAAAAAGGCAACTTATGTTATTTTATTAAAAAGGTTATATAATTTTAATAAAGTGTAACATCCCCTATGGATATTTGCCCCAATTTTTCCAAATGTTCCACAAAAAATTTAAACAAACTGTTTGCATGAACTAATTTCTATTCATCCAATAACTTGCAAGCAAATTTCAATGTAAAACATATTATAATAGTTTTAGAACAAGGCTCTGAAATTACATAGGAATATTGCTTTCAAATTTTTAGTAGAATAACAACAGAAATATTCAATCGTAGCCACAGAACTTACAATCGGATTGGATAACTAGAAGTATGAATTTGAAGCACAAAGTGAGACACCTGAATAATATCTCCAACAGAGAATGGGTTTCCGTCCTCAAACTTGTTGAAAGCCAAAGCTTCCCAGAATTCTCTAAGAGAAAATAATAACCAAGCATAAACCAAGCATAGTTGAAAGTGAGCCCTTGCAACACTTTTATAAACTTCTCATAAGAATTCACTCACACTTTTAACCAATGTGGGATAAAACATAACTTCCCTTTTGCCTTTTTTGATGTCTCACATTAATAAAGTTAAATAATTGAATTTAACTTTATAATTTAAACTTTATTAATGCGGAGATGAATTAAACCAATGGAGCTAAAATCATTTGACGATAATAACCAATTTTCCATTGAAAAGGCACTGACACTGGAGATCACGGCCCACCAGATGAATTACTATTAATAGCATTAATGACTTCCTAAAAATAGTAAGTATACCAAACTGCCTCCAAATGCCCTGGATTGACTTGCAACGAAAATTACCTAGGCCAAAAATCCACAAGATTCCATAAAAGCCCTGATTAGCCTATGGAACCAAGGAGAAATAGGCTAACAACAACACCATACAATGTGAGATAGAAAAGGGGACATTACATAAAGCAAGTCAACAATAAGATAGAAGTGTAATGTTGCTTTATGGGTGCTGCCTTGGTTAAAGGTGAAAGTAAAATTATAAAAGGGGCATTGGGTTCTTTTGGAGAGTATCTTTTATCTATCAACATTTCCAATTTATTTGTGAGCTTGAACATTCCACTTCAGCTTTCAGCGTCAGAGGATGAAAACCCTCTTGTGGAGCATCAAAGGATAAAACCCCTCCAATGGAGAAGACTTGGGGACAAAAACCCTTAGGTTTTGTGTGGTGGTTCCATCCAAGGACTACATTTGCACTTCAAATGTGGTCTATATTAGAAATCCACAAAATCAAATAATCTAGACATCGTGGAAGTTCTAGATCTACACTAAGGCATCAATATTAGAGTTGGTGTCACAACTCTAGAAGCATTTCTAGGGCTGATGTCATATGTCTAGGGTTGACATCATTATTGTGGGGTCTAACATCACCATTAGGAGCTATTTCTAGGTTAAAGTCTCCATTTTCATGTTTAGCTATGTCAAATAATTTTTGCATTTTGTTGTAATTGAACTCTGTCATTATTCCAGTAAAATCTCTATTTTCAACTGTTTATTAGAAAATATTAGAGTTTTATGTTTTTCAAATTTAAGGGTTTGTTGCAAAAATCAGAATTTGTGGTAAAAAAGAGAAATTTATAGAATTTTGTAATTTCATCTATATGGGTTTTAATATAAAAATCAAAATTTAATATTTTTAGTAGAAGGGTTTGCTGTAAAATCGAGATTGTTCTAATTTGTCTAGAAAAGGGACATTACAGTGGTATCAGAAAATTGATTTTGCCAACTTGTGGATTAGACAAAAAAATATGGGGAACAGAGAAAAGAGAGGTCCTACAAATGAGTTTTTTGCAAGAAATGATCAGTCAGGGTCAAAGAGATTTGTAAAGAACAACCCAAAGGACAGTGAAAAAATCAATGTCAAAGTTAATTCAAGCCTTGCAGGGTATTAATCAGAATAAAAGAGAGTCAAGGGGAAGGAAGCTCTTCAACTAATGAGAGGATCTCAGTCGACCCCCCTTCCAAAACTTTTCGAGCAACATTTCTGCAAAGAGAAACACGCATGAAGAACCCGAGTTTTAAGTTTTCTATTAGCTTCAAAGCTTTAGCTTCATTAGAAGAGCATGAGAGAAAGATCCTATTCAGGGGGCATGTTTAAAAAAGCAATATGACAAAGATGAATGCATACTTCTTGCCTTTGACGCATATGATAAAAAGTTTGACATTTACAAATTTTATAATACCTTTGAAGAATTCTAGGAGATATATGAAGAAATAGAAGTAGAAGGTTGAAGAAGAAAGAGGGAAAGTCAAAACCTCAAAAGATTGCTAAGGAAGAGATCAGGGAGTGAGAAGAACAATCAAATTCAGAGCCACAAGACATCATTGAGCAAGAACATGGGGGATCCAACATGCAGGGTGAGGGTAAAGATCCTTTGATAGTAGATGTTTTATTGACTTCTAATGATTACATTTATGTCAATGAAGTCAAGGAGGAAAAGGCATCACTAACTGAATGCAAAGCACAGAAAATGGAAATAGATGTGCCAATCCATGAGCTACCAAACAATCTTCCAAAGAGTGAGCCACTACCATATAAGATTGAATTTCAGAATTTTAGAATAATCTCTCAAAAACCTGCTTCAACCAAAGAGGGTAAGCACTGTTATAATTTTAGTTCAAGATATGGGAATGATAACACAAAATCTATTTCAGTTTCGCCATCGTTCTAAGAAGGGTAAAAGAATGAAGATAGATTCTTTGGCTCAAAATGCATTTTGCATAATGGTATGGAATCTAGGTGATATTTTGAGATCCATAAAGGATAGAATTTATGATTTTAATATCATTGTTGTTGATAATTTCATTATTCCATACAAATGGATTAAAAAAAATCAGAATTGACCTCAGATGAACATAAGGAAAATATTATGAATGACAATAGGATTCAATGGTTGAAGCACAAGGGTCAGATATCTCAACTACAAGCCACAAATCAACAACTGCAACAACAAAACATTCAATATCAACAAGGTATGGTTCATGCATGGGAACATCATAAAGGTATGCCTGAACAATCAATTGTTGTTTTGCAAGTTTGGTTGATTGATCCTCTACTCCATCCTTATCCCAAAGGACTAGATAAAATTTTGTTAGTAAGACTAACTGGGAATCAGATTTCTAATTGCTCTACAAATACATGTGGATACATTTTTGAGGAACCAAAGGAAGCATTCTATTTATCTACTTGTAAAGAGGAAGTATCATGGATTACAGGACATGCTTAGAATAATTATAATGAAGAGACCCTAAGACTCACAAGTCAAATGCGCGGTTCAAAGACATGTCACCTCACATCCGATAGTGCTCTCAAGGTAAGTGATAATGGAGCAACTCAATTACAAGGCAAACATATTCATACCAATACCATCTTGGTTGGATTCAAATTTGATGTTTGGATAGAGAGTGTGATTGCCCTGTAATGCCCCTTTCCAAATGCTCAAAGACATAGATGGCCTATTCTGCCCTTTTTCCTTATTTATTCCCTTGAGAACTTGGGCTTGGGAGAAATAAAGGGAATATTTGGACCCTTATGATGTACGTTTAATGTTAGATTTTTATGTTGAAAATGCCATTTAAGGCTCTTTATGTTATATTTTCACGTTGAGGTGCTTTAAATCATGACTTGTGACAAGGGTTATTGCCGCCTCCCGCCACCCCCCCATGGGTGCTAGACCCGTAATGAGTATTTATTACTTATTAATCATTACTTTTTTAAAAGGGGGCATTGGAAAAGGTGAAAAGTTTTTAGGGTTCAGAGGAGTTATAAGGAGAATATGAGGATTAAAATCATTATTATGTTCATTGTTATTTTCCTCTAGAGTTTTAGTGAGCCTGCGTGTTCATCTGCTATTGCTCAAGGAGTAAAATCCCTTGAGATCTTTGGTTTTGATGCAGAGAAGACTTTGGACCCTAGTGGGAAGGGCTATTTCGGTGAGAGGATTCATCCTTAATTCCTAGTAGTTGTATTTACAGGTGTTGAAGGCCATTTCCTGCATACTAGAATTTTTTTTGGTGCTGACCGTATAGATTGGAGGGATTATTTACCAGTGTTGGATTTTTTGATAGATGGCGCTAGATTTGAGACACATTTAGGGCCTTTTGGGGGTTGACACCACTACCTGGTGGCTGGAGTTTAATTGTGAAGGCAACGTGGGCATTCCAGGCAAAATTGTGGGGGTCTAATATCCATTTATTGCTGGGCGCTGCTACTTCAGAGGTATTAATGCAGTTTTAAATAGAAAATAAGACTGTTATTACTGCTGTACAAACAATCATTTTCAACTGTTGCGAGTATAATAATTTTTGAATCTTATATATTCTGTATGGAGCTGTTCAGAGTATTCATAGTCAGTTTTATATTTGATAATTCATTGCAAAGAACTGATATTTCTGCTATACAACTCAGTGATACTCAGTTGTTCAAAGGAATAATAATTCATGAGTTTAATATCGAATGTATGCCAACTGTTTGATGTAATGCCCCAATCAATCTATGCAAGTTAAAGTGATTTTGTAATGTCAGTAGGATTAAAGAACCCTTAGACAAATTATTTCAAATGATTAAAATCAGAAACCTCTAATAACCGATTGCATACAAACTTTTGACAAAATGCCTACAAGTTAAAAGTCAAGAATTATGCAAGTTTGGAACAATATCTCCGGGTTGTGGATATTTCATGTCCGAACAATAGTAATATTTGCAAATGAACGTGTCAAAATATTTGACATGGAGATTGGTGATAAGTTGAAAAATGTCTGTCTTCTATACAATGTCCATGGTATGCTAGATAGGGCATCAATAGTTTTCTCTTATATTGGTTTTGATTCAATTGCTAATACACCATTCAAGACTGGGATGATATTCTCCATATATAATGAGATGTATTTGTGTAACTGGTTGTGTTTGCATCATCATGATCCAATAGTTGTAGTCAAAGGTTAAGAAGATGAGTCACAAAGCTGCCTACGCATCCTAATATGGGATCTTGGAGATATTTCTAGACATGAGCAAGGTAAACATCATGTTGATATTTAGATTTTTCAGAATAAGTGTATTGTGGTGTTTAGACATTTGGTCTTAGAATCGCAGGACATAGAAGATCAGCACATCACATGTTTGGAATCCAGTTCCAAGCATGTTCACCTTTCCAAGATACACATAGGAGAATATCTAGAATATGATAATCACATTGATGGGAACGTCATAGCTCCTTGTGAGATCTTTCATTATAGCACTGTACACATTTGGAAGAAGAATCCATATGCAAATTTGAATCTATACTGGAAAAGCATAGGGCATGTAGATTATTTGATTCAAGCTCCAAATTGTTTTTGCATATGAGATCCAAGTGACTTTTTGAGGTATAAAAAGGATAAAGGCTTTAATGTGATTGTATCTAATGGCTTCATCATCCCATGTATGAAGAGGATTCAACAACTTAACCTTACCTTGGAGAGAGTTTTTCATAGAACGTGGGTAGCCCATTGTTTGGATGAAGGTGTTGAGGATATCTCAACAATTTCTAATGCAACAAAGGAAGGTAAACACTTTGATTACAGCCCAAGCTACACATAGGTTGGCCACCCTTGGTTGTGCAAAGGAGAATCCACGAAGGTTGGGATAGTACTGTTGACAATTCTTCCACAGGACAGATTGTCTCTTGCCATTCGGAAAATTCACATCTCCATCCAAGGAAAGAAAGAATTCATTAGGAAGAATACATTGTTTTTCTTTGGTAAGGGCCTTTGCTACAATAGGAAAATTCTGAAGGAATGGTTCATGAAAAAGGCTTTTGCTAAGGACAGATCTTCGAAGAAGTGTTAAGGACATAAGTCCGAAGGAAATAACAAAGGAAAGAGTCGATAAGATGAAGGAATACTTCGGAGAATCCAAAAGTCCACCCAAAGAAGCAAGGAAAAGCCAAGGCCCTTCGGAAGGGTCATTTTCAAGAAACCCGAAGGGCAGGTGTAGGAACCCCAAGTTCCCTCTGATTCTGACAACTGACGGTTTATATGTTTTTTCTGAGGTTTTTGAATTTTTTTATTGTTTTTGGGTTTTTTGCCAGTTTTTGAAAGAAATGCGGATTTGCATAAAATGATAAATAAATCCTATAAAATTTACTGAATATCGAGAAGACTATTTTTTTATTAAAAATGAAACCCTAGTTGCATGAGTTTACAAAAAGAACTTGCTGTTTGGTTCAAGAAAAACCTGGACTGTTCGCTGCCCAATAAAACTGATGACTGCTGCCAAAAAATAGGCGCGGTACAGTCCGTACGTCGCCGTACGGATGCCGTCCGTACGGTACGGACAGGTACAGTTTTTTTTTTTTTTTTTTACAGAAAAAACCCTGCGCCCTGCTCTTATGATATCTGTCCTCTGCTGTAGATGGTACAGCCAGGTACAGGTACGGCTGGGATAAAACCAGCAATTAATGCTGCTGTACGGCCTGTCCTCTGGCTATTTCAACCTCCAAAAATGGGCGCCTAAATGATCCCTGACTGAAGAAGGAATAACCCTGATGAAAAACCTGTGATGATAACCTCTGAAAATCAATGTCTTCTCCTGAATGAAGAAAACCCCGGCTGCAATAAATCAGGTGTTATTTCACACCCTCTGAATTGCTTCCAATGGAGATGGCACGTTCTCCAAGGAAAATGAACTCGAACCCCTGAAGCTCTAGCTCAGACAAATTTGATCAATTTTCAATTCTCCAAATGACATAATGGCGCTCCTCCCAATGCAGAAGTATATATAACCAAAGAGGTGTGATTTCCTCTATAATAGGACCTTTTAATTAAAAATCGCAATTCTTTAATTATTTTTAATATTTTCGACTTAGGCCAAATTTTATAATAATATTAAATTTGGCCCCTTCCTGATGATGGGCGCCCCCTCAACATAAAAACACTTAAGTTATAATTTTTAATTATAACTTAATATAATAATCTCGTAATATTAATATTTAATTAATGCAATTAAATATTAATATTTCCCTCGTTACTCGCCCGATGACCGAACCGTCTGAAGCGGTCACATACTGGAGTGATTCCGAATGCTGTCAACCCATATTGCCAAAAATAGCAGGGGTCCCACACTGACCACCAAGAACTGCTAAAAATAGTAACTTCTGCCAAAAGAGTCCGATCGAGCCCAAACGAAAGCCAACTGATCAAACTCTGCCGATCTGAAGCATGTGCCAAGCTCCCAGGTGACCCTCTATCCAAACGATCAGCCTACGAGGGTCGTATGATAGGCTAATCCTGTGCTCCGAGAGATGTCACTGAGAAGGGGACATGACAGCAGGGTACCCTTTGGAAGGGTCATTTTCAACAATCCCGAAGGACACCTACCCTTCGGGAAGGTACGGGAACAAATTCAGGACCTTTGCAAAAAAACCAGGTGCCCTACAATTTTTTCGACAAAGGCACAGATGAAGGGACAGAAGCCCTTGCGGAGGGCACTTGGTCGGTGACAGGACCATTGTGACTTTCCTGAAGGGCGCATTTCGAAGGTAAAGGTAAAGGAAATAACAAAGGAAACCTTCGAGCTTTTTGTCCGAAGGAATTCCTTTAAACAAAAAGTTCGAAGAAATTCGGAAAATTACAAAGACAACAAAGTCCGAAGAAATAGGTCAACAAAGGCAAAGCCGAAGGATTAATTCCTTCGGGCTTTTTGTCCAAAGGAATTCCTTCGTACAAAAAGTCTGAAGAAATTCGGAGTAAGCCAAGAAAGAGAAAACCCGACAAAGCAAAAGCCTGAGCAAAGGAAAAGAAAAGAAGTATATCCTTTGGACTTTTTGTCCGAAGGAATACTTTGGAGGATATAACAAAGACAAACAATTCAAGCGGACAATTTGTCCGATGGAAATCATTCAGAGGGAAAGTCCAAACACAGAGAGGTACAGGAACAAATTTGGGATAATTGGCAAGCATAAAGGCCGAAGGAAAGGTGGGAGCCATAAGTCTGAAGGATTATTCGGAAAAGTTGCCATAGGAAAGTCCTAGGACAGGGCCGAGGAAATAAACCCGAGGCAAATGTAGGGTGAAACAAAAGATCCCAAGGAGATAAGACCAAAAGCATGAATTCCGAAGGAAATAAATCCGCAGACAGAAAAGTCCACAGCCAGAAATCCGAAAGAATTAAGCCAAGGAGACAACAAGAAGTCTGAAAGAAATGGAGGTTGACTGTGCAAAAAAGTATAGAAAATGGATAATCCGACGGAGAGTTGAAAACAGAATATCCGAGGAAATATAGATAAAGATAATCCAAATATAGAATCCCACTAGAAATAGACATGAACAGGCAAATCAGAATAAGATAAAATACATGCAAGCAGGGGCTATTTTCGATCGACCAGTCAAAGCTTCAGTTGACTAGTTGTCGAAGTCTTGCTCATCTCCGGATCAACTCATCTGAAGGTATTCAAGTACAAAATGGCTTCACCATTTTGTGCACCATGATTTAGAATTCAATATTCAGCATTTAAAATTCAGAATTCTGCACTTGAAGTGGACACAAGGTATTCAATGATTCCTACATCAGGGGTTTAGGTGAGAAACTAAAATCCATGGATGAGAAACATTTTACTGAGGCTTCAAATGATGTTAGTTCAGACAATGAAAGGAATGTTCCGATCCAAGAAACATATCATATTGACTTCTAGAATGATTCTATTGATAAGCATGCAGTTGAAAAGAGTATTTTAGTAGAGGTAGGTGTTGAGTTCACAAATTCAGCAAGTGGTTACATTCTACGACATGGTTATTGGGATGGTGCATTGAGACATTTCAAAGCTTCAGTATGCCAAACCGCTGAGTTGAAACATTATTAGAAATAGTGTGGCAATGCATATGAGAAAGATGCCAATGAATGTGAAAATTGGGAAAAGCTCTTTGACATTGGAGATAAACTAACTTCTCATCCTTTTATATATCTCATGGAAGTTTATGCCAAGACTGGGTAGCCCATGAATTCGTTGGAGATTTTCCAAATGCAGAAGAAAGGATTTCCTATGAGTGTGATTGCTTAAAAGAAAATTATATAGGTATTGTCAATTTCTCAACGAAAATGGAATTCAAGCCTAGAAGAAGGGGTAGTTGATATGGCTGTAAGTGAGTTTGCAGCAGGCATTTGTGTCGATGACAAAAATAAAAACTTCAAGCTCTACAAAATTGCTAAGACCCAATACCAGAGGTAAATTCCAAGTACAATTAGATAAATTTGACAATCATTCTAACTTCAGGTGTGCTGATTTACAGTTCAGTTTCAGATTCTCTAAGGCAACCAAAAATTGTAACCAAAAGACCCCTGATGTAGATAATGCGAGTGCAATATCAAAAGGGGCCATTATGGGTAACATGTAGCAAAAGCTGAATGTTTTAGATGTGCAAGAGGAACAATTTCATGTCAATTCTCAGTCAAATAACTTGATGAAGCAAAGTTTATTCAGAACATGGGATTGCAAATTCCCAATGATGAATTGGGATCCAAGTATTACAGAGATAACCATTTGGGAAGAGCTAGAACAATTGAGCTTGCAATTGCTTGAGGGTTGAGCAAGCAATTTTGAGAAGGGTGGATTGTCATGTCCCCTTTTTCGAATTGAATAAGTTAGAAGACCCTTAGCTTATTCTCCATCCCTGAAGGCTAAAGGGGTGATGCAAGGGAAATAAATTAATAATTTAACTTAAGTTGGCAAAAAGTAATTTTATATTATAAAAGGACAATTTATGTTATTTTATTGAAAAGCTTATATATTTTTAATAAAGCAAGTCAACAATAAAATAGAAGTTGAACATTGTTTTATTGGTGGTCTCAGTAAAAGGTTAAAGTAAAATTATAAAAGGGGCGTTGGGTTCCTTTTGGAGAGTATCTTTTATCAATCAATATTTCCAACTTATTTGTGAGTTTGAGCATTCCGCTTTAGCTTTTAGCCTTAAAGGACGAAAAACCTCCTATGGAGCATCAAAGGATGAAAACCCTCTAGTGGAAAAGACTTGAGGATGAAAACCCTTAGGTTTTGTATGGTTGTTCCATCCAGGGACTACATTTGTGCTTTAGATCTAGACTATGTTAGAAATCAGCTAAATCAAATAATAAGGGCAGCGTGGAAGTTCCAAATCTATGCTAGGGCATTAATATTAGGGCTGGCTTCACACTTATGGAAGCATGTCTAGGGTTAGCATCATGTCTATGGCCGATGTCATCATTGTGGAGGTTGACGTCACCATTAGGAGTTGTTTCTAGGTTAAATTCTCCACTTTCATGTTTAGCTGTGTCAAATAATTTATGCATTTTGTTGTAACTGAACTTTGTCGTTATTCCAATAAAATCTCTATTTTTAGTTGTTTATCATGAAAAAATAGAGTTTTATATTTGTCAGATTTAAGGGCTTGTTGCAAAAATCAGAATTTGTTTTAAAAATGAGAAATTTTTAAACTTTTGTACTTTCATCTACAAGGGTTTTAATATAAAAATCAGAATTAAATAAATTCAGCGTAGTAGTAGAACGTGCAATATAATTGTGATTAATTCTTACACTTGGCCCAAAATGCTTTTTTCAACCCAAATTTTTGGCACTTTTTTCAACAAATCAATCCACAAAGCCTTGTATGATGGGGCAATTTGAAATGTTGTCTACAATTTAAAAAAATATAAATACACCCAAAACTTAAAAAAACTAAACCTAACCTTAACCAATAACCCTAACCCTCGTATGTGGTAGATGTTATATTTGATGTTCATTTAAACATATTTAATATTTTTAGCTGTGAAAAATGGTGGAAATATCTCTCATTTTAACTTTCTAATAATTTACCCTTGGATTAGTACCTTGTGGGCCAAATACAAGTAGGGGAAACATTTATGCCTTTTTTAGCTCTTGCACTACACATGGAGTGCAAACCACACTAGAGAGTACAGGTTGGAAAAATATTGCTCACACGCAGGCAAAGAAGGTAATCTCTAAATTTTGGTACAACTCTATCTTGTAGTTTAATGTGGCCAGATCTCCATATTGGCAAAGTATGGCGGATGCAATCGTAGTTTCGAGTTTTGGGCTCGCTGCCCCATCATACAAGGCTTTGCATACTGATTTATTGAAGGATATTGTACAGGATGTGAGCGATGTTCTTGAAAAAATATCGTAAAGAATGGCAAAAATTAGGATGCACTATAATGTTAGATGGATGGACAAATTAAGTCGCACACTCATCAACTTGTGTCATGTGATATTGGCACAATTTTTCTTAAGAATGTCAATGAATCTGAGATGATAAGTAGGGAAAGGCACTCTCATCTATTTGATGAGGCTGTGATTGAGGTGGGGCCACAAAATGTGGTCTAATTCATTACAGATAATATTGTTTGTGTCCTTGTTGAGAGACTTCTTATGGACAAATATAGAACTATGTTTTGGACTCCATATGTGAAACATTGTCTTGATTTGACCTTGGATGACATAGGCAAACTTCTATGGGTGAAAGATTTTGCAAAAATCCCTCACAAGAGTGCTTAATATAATGTACACATTCATAGATGGCAACAAACTTCTTTAGTGGGGGTGACAAGGTTTACAACTAACTTCCTTGCATTGAAAACTCATTGCCAACACCAAATGAATTTAATATGAATGTTCATTTCAAATGAGTGGATGGAATCTTCTTTTGTGAAATATATGGAGGGCAAAATTGTGGCCGATTATGTTTTATCACTGTTTTTTTTGGGAAGAGGTAGAGAAAATTGTTATTTTTTGAGCTTCTAGTTCAAATTTTGAGACTCATCGATGGGGATAAACCCTCATGGGTTATCTATATGAGGCAATTGATAGGGCCAAAGACGCTATTAGGATCATATTGGATAATAATAGGGCCAAGTACATGCCATTATAAGAGATAGCTGATAAAATATGAGATTGACATATGCATTCTCCCATCCATACTGCTGGATATTTATTGAATCCAACGTTCTTTAGTGGCTAATTTTGAGATGATGCAGAGATCACAAAGGGCCTATTTAAATGCATGAAGAGAATGTTTCTTAGGGATATTTTGAGGCAGGTATGGGATATTTTCGGATGTTCAAGTAGGCAAAGGGTTTCTTCTCTAGTAAGGTAGCCATCACAAAGAAGAATACCTTCAAACCAAGTAGACAATTTTTCTACATACGTGCAGTAAAAGTTTTACATTTCGATTGAATTATGCATGTTACAATGTTGAAACAATCTATTTTTGTAGCATGATAGTGAGATTTTTTTGGAAAAGAAACCAAACACCTTAGATGGATGGCAATGTACATTTTGAGGCAACCATGTAGTTCACCCGCTTGTGAGCGTAGTGGAAGTTGTTCAAGCATATATATTCCAAAAAATGCAATCAACACACTTGGAAACGGATGAATGATTTGGTGTTTGTCCACCACAATATCTACGTGAAAATAAAGAAAGCTCAAGGTTAAAAAATGTTGTATTTTTAATTCTCAATTCATATGAAAAATTGATTTATATTCTTTTAAAGTATTATTCACCAAAGTCACTAACATATGCATTCTATTTGATAATGTTAGGTACTATCGAGGAAGATTAGTCTACTAACTTGACAAGATCGATCCAAAATCCGAGTGGAATGAAAATAATGATGAGCTTATTTATGATGAAACTTTCTAATATTCTAAATCGAAATATTTTACAATAATTTGGATTTCCTGAAATTCCTTTAAATAATATTTTATAAAATAATAATTTAAATAATAATAAAGTTAAATTGGATTAATTGTTTATTTCTAAATATAGATTTCGAATATTACAAAGTTACACCACAAGGGGTTTCGTCCTTGGGTTCGATTACAAGGTTTCCGTCCTTGTATCTGGATTACGCAGTTTAAGGGGTTTCGTCCTAAAATGCACTTGTAAGCCACTGCTTATACATGATTAAATATTTGAATTCATAATTGGATGCCTTCTTCCATTCCTATGATGGATTATTTATATATTCACCCTTCCATTGAAAGAGGGGAATCTTCCAAAGGTGGTGTCCTTTCATTTAAAAGAATGCTTGTTAACAAAGTAATTAATTAATGCTGTTGTGTTCTGGGCGCTTATCCTCATTGTTGTGGGTTCCTAGTAAGTGTTGGATGCTCCGTTTGCAAGACTGCGATTTAGAGTGCTATTGTTTATTGACAATGGGAAAGTGCTTAGTTGTCTTTGATGATTAAATGCAAAGGAATTACAGACTGTATTTGGCTGTACCTTATGACCTACGATTTTAATAACAGTCTTACGAGTTGGTGTTGGGGATATTACAGATCTCCATTCCGCAAATTGCTTGTCCTCAAGCAATGGTAAATTGAGGAGTTTAAGAATTAATGCTCCTTTCAACGTTGTATCTATTATTGGCCATCTCACAAATGTGATCAAATACTATAAGACAACAATAGTCGTAGTGGGAACCATCAAAATGTCAAGAGGTTTTGTATACTTTTTCCATGAGAAGATCTTATAAATAACCAACACTCTATAATCTGTAGTTTTCTCATTTTTACTCAATAGCGAAGTGTAACAATAAAAATATGAATAACTTATATCAATTGAAAGGTAGATGACAATAGTATTTTGGGCCATATAACCATGAGCAAATTTGATGTGATCAATAATCATTTCAGCCACCCATAAATCATGCACACCACATAAGAGAGTATCCATCTCATTTTCTGTGAACACTTGCAAAGGTGAAATAGGAAGCACCTGATTAAATCCTGTTCGCAAGGACTCAATTTGCCGCATGATTCTTGTCTTAATAGTTGCATCCACAGCTAATGAAACATATTCATCGAGGTTATCCATGCTAACCAAGATGTTGCTCCCTCCTGGTTTGAGGGGATAGTCAGAGAAACCAGGAAGAGGGAAATCATTGCAAAGGTCTTCAATTCGAGCTCCACGATAATGTAAACATGATATTTCCTCTCTTATCACTTGGAATAGATTCCGAGAATTTACTTCGATGGACAAGAGCTTCCATTTCTTGCAGTGTTGTTCCAAGTTTAGGATCAAAAAAATTTAATATCATATAAATCAAGCTCCTTCCCAAGAACAATTTTATAAAAAGCCGTTGAAACAGGCAAGACCAGAAGTCAACCATCTTGAAGAGCTTTAGCCATTAGACGTATAAGAAGACAAAAACTGTCTATCACCTTCAAATATTTGCTTCCACTAGAAGAATCTGTATGAGGTGGGTAAGGACAAGGAAATAATCCATGAGATGTTTGAACAAACTCTCCATTTTGAACAGCATCCCCAGTTCTAGTGGACGACAATTTGTTCTCCACATGCCGAATGTAGTCCTTTGCAATTCATGAATGATAAGTGTGTAGAACTCAAGAGTTGGACCTAGACCAGTGCCAACCTCATTATAGTATTGAACTTCAAGAATAGTCTTTTCGACACAACACAACTCCATCACTTTTGCAATTGACTCCAATATATGTTTCCGTGAAACACGAACCTTTTGCCATTGTAGTCTACTAACATGACATCCTCGATTGTTTGCCGTATTTGAGTTTTGAGCAATCCGCTGCTGCTGCAAACAATGTAATGCATGATGTATTCCTAATGCAGTAGAATAAAAATATTGCATCTTTATCTCGAAAGGAAACAAAAATGGACTGACTGCAATCAGTCGATGACACCAAGGTGGCATACCAATACTACATAAAGTTGTTGCATCTTGCAGTCGATATGCTAACTTCGGTGTCAATTTGCCACTCAAAAATTATTCGTGAGGAATAAGAGGACCGTCAACTTTCAATTCATCTAGACTTTGCAATTTTCCTTCTGTAAATGCATCAGATAAGCTCTGAGATCTCAAACAAGGAGATAAACTGTTAAGCCCTTCTACAACTCGTAGTAGCAACAAAATATCATGTGTGCTATCTGACTTTTCAAAACCACAAGGAATATTTCTTTGCAAAATATTGTCAATAAAAGACACATTCTTAATAATCATAGCTATAGAGCACATTTTATGGAATTCTGTCAAATTTCTTTTGGTTGGTGCATCTGCCCTTCGATATGTAATTTTTTGAACTTCATCCCAAAATCTCTCCCTACAAGGATATTCTGACCCTGCATACCTTGGCACATCTCCCTCTTGTACCATATTATGCTGACCCTGCATAACTGTGACATGCCTGGCAAGATCAGTTCTTGGGCGTTCACAAAGACACAAATTTATGATATGCCCTGTCAGACTTCAACATAATTTGTTGTTCAATTTCTTCCCTTAATCGCTTCTGAACATATGATAGACGGAGCTTGTGTTCTTCAATTTGGAGTGTTTGAACAAGTTTGAATCTAATCTGCTTTCCAATTGATGCCATTCCCAAAAGTGAATTTGATACTTGCTTCTTCTCACCATAATTCACTGAGAATTTTTCTGCATATTTTTTATGAATCATGATTTGGCTTCTACTTGAATACATGCATAGTTGTGCATTTCCATCTTTGTTAGCAATTATATGCTTTGTCTCTTTATTCAAAAATTGAGCGTTGGGGTCTCTTTTGGCTGCCACCAAAGTTTGGCCTCTAATTGCATTTTTTAAATCATTTGTTAGTTTGATATGTAGAGTAAATTTATTAGTTGATACTATTGCTGAAACAACTTGATCTTGATGTTGGGTAGATGGTGGTGGCCCAATGCATCATAATATATTTGGTGGTATGGTTCATCTACGTTTTAATTGTTTGGAAGCTAATATTTGAACCCTAAAAACACTGAGCTGCTGTTCTGTGAAAACATAGCTTTGATGGTGCATTTGAATAGGGTAATTGACCTGCAATGTTCTATTATTACTAACCAAGCTCAAAGGGGTTGGATCCAACTGTTCTGATTGATCCAAATTTTGCATTTGTAAAGTGACTGGGGGCAGATTATTTGATACATCAACGATTGATTGTCAGGTTTGATAGACTTGATATACTAAGAGACAACCCCACTAGTTTATTGCTTGCCACTTTCAAAGGTTTCAGTGGAATTAAGTCAATAGCATTGTTGGGTATAGTCTCCAATTTATTAAAAGATATGTTAAGCTCCTCCAGTTCATCTTTAGCTATGGATAGCTGAGAATTGTGGCTAAAATTAAGCTTTCTATTAACCTCCATAAACTTTTCTGCTCCAGTATTCTGTGACTTTGACTCCTGATTTTCCCATATTCTATCAATTATTTTGGTTGGCTCTCCATCTTGTTTATGTTTAAGATTGTAGCCCATGATATCTTGTTGATAGTGTGCATTAAGGAGACAATCAATTGGTTTATTAAACTTAGACCCTGTGTTTGGGGAACAATCGTCCAGACCTCTCTCTTGCACACACAAGTTTATCTTCACTTTGATGTAGATAACACATATCGACATAATCATTAGTGTTTGAGATAGATAACTCGTGTTCATCTCTAATATCCAGAGTTTTTATGTCATTCTTCTCAATAGACGAGTCTCCATAAATATCAACTTCTTGGATAAGTATGTTTGGGCATTCCCTTAGTTCAACCTTGGATGCCTCATTTGTTTGCTCCTAGATAGGGAAGTCAGTCTTGGAATTTGTCGTCTTCCTTTCTTCTGGAACCTCTTGAAAATTGAATTTCTCTTCATATTCAACAAACTCGTCTTCCTCATAGTGTCTATTTCCATTTTATGACTCTTTCAACTCCAAAAAGTTTGAAAAAGAGATTTATTTTGGAATCGTTGCTGAAAGGATGTTGTACGACTCATAACTGTCCATAATTTCCTTAAGTAGTGATGCCATGGTTCATAGGCTGGCAAGAAAAACAGCTCTGATACCACTGTGATATTCCAAGTCGAAATATTTTACATTAATTTGGATTTCCTGAAATTCCTTTCAATAATATTTTATAAAATAATAATTTAAATAATAACAAAGTTAAATTGGATTAATTGTTTATTTCTGAATATAGATTTTGAATATTACAAAGTTACACTACAAGGGGTTTCGTCCTTGGGTACAATTACAAGTGTCTTTGTCCTTGTATCTGGATTGCGTAGTTTAAGGGGTTTCGTCCTTAAATGCACTTGTAAATGGCTACTTATACATGATTAAATATTTGAATTCATAATTGGATGCCTTCTTCTATTCCTATGATGGATTATTTATATATTCACCCTTCCATTGAAAGAGGTGACTCTTCCAAAGGTGGCTCCCCTTCATTTAAATGAATGCTTGTTAACAAAGTAATTAATTAATAAATAAAGATCAATTAATGCTGTTGTGTTTTGAGTGCTTATCCTCACTATTGTGATTTCCTAGTAAGTGTTGGACGCTCTTTTTGCAAGACTGCGATTTAGAGTGTTGCTGTTTATTGGAAATGGGCAGGGGCTTGGTTTGTCTTTGATGATTAAATGCAAAGGAATTATAGACTGTATTTGCTGTACCTTATGACCCGTGATTTTAATAATAGTCTTATGAGTTGGTGTTGGGGATATTACAGACTTTGATTTGTTGGAGAAGGTTGGGTATAACATTGAAGTTGTCTCTCAAATTAGAAGCTCTAACCCTAGAGCTTCAACATCTACACCTGTTGATCCCTAGTCCACCTCGTCGCCATTGGCTCTCTCACATTTTTTGTTCCTTTGTAAATGACAATAGTATGCATTTTGAAATGCAAATTAAATAGTCTAGAAATTAATGAAAGAAACCAGCGGGCTGATTTTGATGGCATACAATCTCATTTAACTTCCTTCTAAATCTGTATCTATTCTCTATGCAATTGAAATGCCTAATATGTATATCTATGCAATGGAAATGCCTTTAAATTTAAAAAAAACATTTTTTCGATGGTTTTATGTTTTTTCGATTTTTTCCCGATTAATTATGATTTTTTGAAAAACATACACTTTTTGAAAAAATGTTTTTTTCCTCAAATGATTTTGCTACTATGATTTTCAGTATAAGGGTTTGCTGTAAAATCTAGATTGTTCTAATTTGTCCAAAAAAGAGACATTAAATTGCAAATTTTGGGATATGGCTAATGTTTTATTGTTTTTTAAAAATAATGAAATTTAGTGATCTTTGGTATTTAATATACAATATCATTTGTATTATGAGGAAAAACAATGTTTCCAATAAATTTATTTAATTGAGAATTTAAAAATAAATAGTTGTTTGGTAACCAAATGTATGGATGATTACTAAGAAGATAAATCAAGCGTGAAAGTTGCTGAAACAAGAGTATGCTCCATGCATTCTCTTTGAGATTAGATTAAATATGACATAAGAAAAAGGAAAAACGTGCAAGGGTCAAAGAGACTTTATCTCTGATTAACAAGGTTGAGAGAGTATAATGTAATAACATGCATTTTGAGGATGGAATAAAGAAAGATGCTATAAGTACTGAAACTTTGAAAAACTCTTAGTCGTAACCAAGCTTTGCAATAACAAAGTTCTTTAATCAATAAAGTTTGGTAGCATAAAGCAACTAAACCAAGTTTCACAATGCTAATGGGGTGGTCCCATGGAGGGGGCAACTGTGACTATTTTGCAGTTGTAGGGGTCCCGTGCAAGTTTAAATTTCTTAAATTGTAAAAAATAGAATCTTTCCCTAAAAAATAAGAGCAGCGATTGTATAGAAAATAGATTTTCAGATATGAGTAGAGGTTGGGGGCAATAATTTGCATCCCCTGCAGAGAAAATTTAGGCACAAAAAAAACACTTTACTGCCAATAAAAAATTGTTTTATAATTATTTTTTACATTCAAACCTCCTATATTTCATGTGCAAGTATAATTTTTGTAGTTTTTAAAGTCCATAGGACCGCTTCACTGCATAGGGCCGCTTCACCTGCAGAGATGAGTAGAGGTTGGGGGCAATAATTTGCATCACTTGTAGAGAAAATTTAGGCACAAAAAAAACACTTTACTGCCAATAAAAAATTGTTTTATAATTATTTTTTACATTCAAACCTCCTATATTTCATGTGCAAGTATAATTTTTGTAGTTTTTAAAATCCATAGGACCGCTTCACTGCATATCTACTCTTAAATAATCTCTGCAACACCCACTAAATATTTTTGCAGTTGTTGTACCATGGGACCAAGTTGTCTCTTTCAAGATAGACTTATTAACTCATGTAGGGCATTTTCTATTGATGTAAGGTCTTATTGTGAATTCTACAATGAAAGAAAATAACAAGGTGCAGACACTATTGGAGATGCATATATCCTACTTAGTCAATGTTGGCTAGGGAAATTTTATAAAGAAGGATATACTTATATAATGTGCCTTAATTATATTATTTTCTCGTATATCAGTTTTTTTAAAGAAAAGGTAAAAACTATTGCATTTACATTATGCTAAACATTGCAAATAACATGGTTTTGGTCTGTGAGTAGGAAAATCCCCAAAAACAGAGTGTTGTTGCAGTCTTAAGCAAATCAAGATCCAAAAGGGTTGCAAATGCCCCCATCAACCATAACAAGTCATACTAGCAAAACATGAGAGTAATGTTGCCAAAATTACTGTGACTGTTGTTGAAATTTTTTCCCCCCATAGGGCAAATTGTTACCCCTACACTTCGGAACTTTGCTATGGTGCCAAGTTTGTCTTATGAATCAGTTTTGGGGTCCTTAAATGAGCATTTACAGCCACCCAAGTGGCCATTTACAGCCAGGTGAATTTTAGTCATGCAGAGGTTTCCAAGGAGCTTTCTTGATTACAGCGAAATGTGCAAATACAACCAAGATATACAAGCTGTAAGTTTATTTATTTTGTCTTCCCAAAGAATTTTTTGGGATATAAGAGGTGGACTATTTCTTTGGACATTTTGTCTGAGAGAAAGAGCTCTCAAAGGACTGTGTAAAAGTCCAAAAAAATGACAAAGTGGCAGTCATTCAAAGCTTATTTTCTTCGGACTTTTTGTCCGAAAGAAAAGGGGAAAAGCACAATTGAGAAGACCCGAAGGGCACCTGCCCTTCAAGAAGGTCCAATTCAAAAGTCCCAAAGGGTATGTACCCTTTGGGTTGGTTCACTTTATGGTTTTCAAGTCAAGACGAAAGTTCCAAGGGACGATTTCAAAAAGCCCAAGTGCCCTTCAATTCTTTCAAAGGACACTTTTGAAGGTAGACATGCCCTTGCGGAGGGCACTTGGTCGGTGAAGTGGACCTTTTCAATTCTTCTGAAGGGCACTCGTGGAAGACAAAGCCCTTGCGGAGGACATCTGGGCGTTGCGTAGGGACATTTACAATTTCCCTGAAGGGTAGGGGACACTTCAAGCACGGAGAAGACCTTGGCAAAAATTTCGAAAGACAAAATTCATTATTCCGAAGGACACCTGCCCTTGCGAAGGGCACTTGATCGGTGGCAAGACCTTTTCAAAAGTTCCGAAGGGCATTATTGGGAAGCAAAAGCCCTTGCAGAGGGCAACTCCATAAAGCGAAGGACAAAAGCAAAGTTCCTGAAGGGCATTTGCCCTTTGGGGAAAAGATAGCCAAAGGAGACGAATTCCTTCCTTGCCTTTGTTCTTTTTATTTTCTTTTATCCTCCCGAATTTCTTCGGACTTTTTGGCTGAAGGAATTCCTTCGGATAAAAAGTGGCACTTGGTCGGTGAAGTGGACCTTTTCAATTCTTCTGAAGGGCACTCGTGGAAGACAAAGCCCTTGCAGAGGACATCTGGGCGTTGCGTAGGGACATTTACAATTTCCCTGAAGGTAGGGGACACTTCAAGCACGAAGAAGACCTTGGCAAAAATTTCGAAAGACAAAATTCATTATTCCGAAGGACACCTGCCCTTGCGAAGGGCACTTGATCGGTGGCAAGACCTTTTCAAAAGTTCCGAAGGGCATTATTGGGAAGCAAAAGCCCTTGCAGAGGGCAACTCCATAAAGCGAAGGACAAAAGCAAAGTTCCTGAAGGGCATTTGCCCTTTGGGGAAAAGATAGCCAAAGGAGACGAATTCCTTCCTTGCCTTTGTTCTTTTTATTTTCTTTTATCCTCCCGAATTTCTTCGGACTTTTTGGCTGAAGGAATTCCTTCGGATAAAAAGTGGCACTTGGTCGGTGAAGTGGACCTTTTCAATTCTTCTGAAGGGCACTCGTGGAAGACAAAGCCCTTGCAGAGGACATCTGGGCGTTGCGTAGGGACATTTACAATTTCCCTGAAGGTAGGGGACACTTCAAGCACGAAGAAGACCTTGGCAAAAATTTCGAAAGACAAAATTCATTATTCCGAAGGACACCTGCCCTTGCGGAGGGCACTTGGTCGGTGGCAAGACCTTTTCAAAAGTTCCGAAGGGCATTATTGGGAAGCAGAAGCCCTTGCGGAGGGCAACTCCATAAAGCGAAGGACAAAAGCAAAGTTCCTGAAGGGCATTTGCCCTTTGGGGAAAAGATAGCCAAAGGAGACGAATTCCTTCCTTGCCTTTGTTCTTTTTATTTTCTTTTATCCTCCCGAATTTCTTCGGACTTTTTGGCTGAAGGAATTCCTTCGGATAAAAAGTGGCACTTGGTCGGTGAAGTGGACCTTTTCAATTCTTCTGAAGGGCACTCGTGGAAGACAAAGCCCTTGCGGAGGACATCTGGGCGTTGCGTAGGGACATTTACAATTTCCCTGAAGGGTAGGGGACACTTCAAGCACGAAGAAGACCTTGGCAAAAATTTCGAAAGACAAAATTCATTATTCCGAAGGACACCTGCCCTTGCGGAGGGCACTTGGTCGGTGGCAAGACCTTTTCAAAAGTTCCAAAGGGCATTATTGGGAAGCAGAAGCCCTTGCGGAGGGCAACTCCATAAAGCGAAGGACAAAAGCAAAGTTCCTGAAGGGCATTTGCCCTTTGAGGAAAAGATAGCCAAAGGAGACGAATTCCTTCTGACTTTTTATCCGAAGGAATTCCTTCGGACAAAAAGTCCGAAGAAATTCGGGAGGATAAAAGAAAATAAAAAGAACAAAGGCAAAGAAGGAAATCCTTCGGAATAATTGTCAAACAAGAAATCCGCAGGAATATGAAGTCAACAAAAGTTCGAAAAAAATCAAAGGGCAAGACAAGAGCCTAAAAGAATAAATTCGGAAAAATTGGTAAGGAAACGAATTCCTTTGGACAAAAAGTTTGAAGGAATAAAGACAATTTCAAAAAGCCCGATAGAAAAGACAAGGGCTTAAGCAAAGGCCAAAAAAGAGAAAAGAAAATGCCAAGCCCAGGAAAGAGAAGAGACAGAGAGTCCTTCGGACAATTTGTCTGAAGGATGAAAACTAAAATAAAGCTAGAATCTCGAATTAAAGCAGAACACGGGAAAAGCCAGAGGAAACACGAAGTGAACTGAGCATGATCAATGGCATGAACAGAGACGTAAGCACAAACATGGCCGAGCCAGAACTGAACAAGAAGACAAACACAGAAATAGAGGCATGAGCAAAGATTAAAGCAGAACTGAACATGGACATAAGCATGAATAGTAAATAAAACCAACGCAGAATAAAGACAAATGCAGGATAAACAAAGATCATGCACAGACTAACGTGAGTGACTCCAACGAAGTGAACGCATTTAAGAAAACAAGCACGCTTCAGTTTGAAAATAGAGTTGTCTTGCATGATGAACATGCAAAGCGTTGACCGTTTCAAACAGCCATAAATTCCATGCACACAATCTCATTTGCTTGAAACGTTCTGACGGTTCAAACACAATTCTTAATTTGACATTTGCATTGATTTCATGCAAATGGGAGACTTTCAAATGTTCTAGCAGTTCCAGTGAATTTGACTACTCTTGTTTTGAAGTTGACTAGTTTTCAAGTCAAGACATCTATTTGTAGGTGTCATGCATCCAAAACTTGTTTTCGTCTTCTTCTTTTTCAACGCTAAGGATTCTTCATGCAAGACAACTAGGTATAAGCCAAGGAAAGACAAATTTGGAACACTCATGCAATGCAATTTGGACTTGGGCTAATGAATAGTTAACTTTTTTTTTTTTTTTTTAATGCCAATCTCTTGGCTTGTTTTAAATTTCTATATTAATGGCTTTTCAGTCTTGTAAAATCGATCTCTCTTGGTAAGACCAGACTCTGCCATTGGTGAGTTGTGTAACCTCTTCAATCAATAGGACTGTACTTTCAGATTTCAAGTGCTGGCATAGTGTACATTCATTCAACAATTTGCGTACGTAGTAGATTTCTCTCCCTTCTCAAATTCTGATTCGTACCTAGTTGCTAGCTCATCATGTTATGCAGGGCATGTTCAGTGTTTTATATGTCTTTTGTTGAAGCTGTAAATGGATGTTAGGTGGCTGCAAAGTGTCTTGTATCAGACCTCTCTCCATTGTTTTCCGTCACTTTTTTGTTATTGGATCGAACCTTCTCATGAAATACTTATGCATAGTGATCAATTGAAATCAAAGGTCTTCCTTTTCCCTTGTTTGATTCAGTGTTCAAGGTTCCAAGCAGAGTGGATCAACATTTTGGTGTATCACCGTCATTAGGTAGGATTCCCCTTTCAAGTTTCTTTCTCTCTTTTCCATGGTAGATTCACAGCACAGAGTAGAGATCCGCATTGATACATCTTACAGGAACTAGCTTCTCTGGAGGTTCTTCTCACCATTGAGGCACCCATCCTTGTGAGAAGATCCCATTGTTTCAACTGGGGAGAGGATTAGCCATTTCAACACGTTTTCGTTTCAGGGTGCAACTCCAGGTTGACAACAACTGCCATGTGTTCTATTGTAACTAATAAAATGAAAATATTTGGAAATATGAATTCTTACACCAAGAGGCTTGGAATTCTTCAGTTCAGCTCCCTAACAATTCTAGTTTGCAGTTGCCTAAGTCCAGTGCAGTGAATCCCTAGTCATATTGAAACCAGAAGCTCTCATCATCTGCATACCCCACTTCCAATGAAGACACCGATACCCAGCAATTGACTAGTAGCAAAACCACCACTACCAAGACCGTCTCATAAATTTACAACACTCATACACCCAACTGCCAGGTCCATACAAGTGGAAATCTTCACCTTGAGTTCTTCCTTGTTAGTACTCTTTGTATCCTCATTTGCCATCTATATAATAGTTAAAGTGGTCAGAGAGGACATTTAACAACAATATATTCATGTCACTTGGTTCTTCTCATCCCTAAGAGGACATTCCATGACAAGCATTTTTTGATGATTTTGGATGGTGCCATCATCCTTCTCAACTCTATTCAGTGCCATTGAACCCATGGCCTTAGGTTCCCTCTTGGGCAGTTAGGTGTATGTTCTCACCACTAGTGGATCAACACTGATTACTATATTGCTTGCGTTGATAGGACCTTTGGGAGGTGGAGGCAAAGGAGCAATTTATTTTAGTTATGCCATACACCCCTAGATTTTTTGGAGATTTATTGCTTGTACAAGCATTCACGAGGGTCACTTTCTACCTTTTTATGCTATCCCAAACAAAGATTCTTGGCTCTTCACTTTTGGTAAGCGGTCACTTTCAAGGGTTAGGTTTGTCATGGGACCGTAAGGACTACCTAATTAACTACTGCCTTCCATTCTATTTCAGTGGTTGAAGGTGTTATCCTTTGGATGTTGAAGTTACCCACACAATTTGCGAGGTCACATCCTCCATGTGTAACCACTGGGATACCTTCATCATCCTTTTCTCATTCTAGTTTGGTGGGTTCAAGAGAGGTACCTTCTCATCCACTTTTAGGAGGTATGGCCAGACATTTATTACCAACCTTATTTCTACCATTGGAGGATCGCCGATAATGGATGGTAGGAGAGTTTATGATATAGATATTCTTTGTACCCCAAAGATCACCAAGCCAGACTTGCCTAATCTTGGTCATTCTCTCATGGATATCATCAGATCTTCGACTCTTTCACGGTGGTTTTATGCATGATTCATATTAGGGGTAGCCTTCGCCTCTAGCTAAGACCCTCATCATCCTTGTCTTCTATGAAAGGGAAAGGTTGGGTTTTAGGTCAAGACCAAGCCACACATCAATTTGGCTTATGAAACCTTCCCTGTGAAAGCCTACAAAGGGATTTATTTCCATTTACCTTATTTATTTCTCAAAGTTTAATGTTGTGCTTTTCACTTAGTTTAAGCTCAACCATTTTTGGAGCTTGGTTTTTTCTCTCCCACATTATTTTTGCTTGCTGTTGTTTTAATTGCAATTGACCTATTTGGGTCATCAACAAACATTAATATACTCTCTTTCTTTAGAAGTAGGAGAAAGATGGAAATAAATTTAGTGTTAGTAATGTTAGGTTTCAAGGTTTGTTTGTGAGTCATGTTTAGCTGAGACCCTCATGGTAGGAACTAGAGGTTAACCCACATTGAAACTAAAAGCATACATCATCAAGTGCTTAGGCTGCTAAGAGGTACAAATCCACCTAAGAAGCATAAAACTAATAAGAATTGCATACGTGCACGTTTGTTTTAATACAAACTTTTCATGGACACAAGAATGGGTGTGATTGTATTAGCAAGTTATAGTCATAAAAAGGAATTATTTCAAGTTAATTAAAAATATGAATGACCAATAGGACAGATAAAAGAGAGATATATAGTGAAATAACCCTTTTTGGATAAATATAAACAATTCTGAATTTGCCATGAAACCCTAATTTTTTTATTCAATTCAAATATGGAATTTCGCCCAATAATAGATGATAACACAAAGCAAACTGATAATCGAAAACCAAATTGAATCTTTATTGAATATTGGAAAAGTAAAGTAGCATAATAAAGTCATACTAATTATTTCTTAATTTTTTATCAAACCCTAACCTGACATAACTTGAAAATGCATAAAAGTGAAATCTTTTATTGAAACCCTTGCCGAATAAACCATGGAACAATACAACATCTTGATGTGTTACGATGCTATCCAATTTGACATAAAATAGTCACGTGTATGGATGCTATACGGATCTGTACGGATTTGCACTTTTTTTCTTCGGTTTCTTGAAGTGTGACGTCCCTACTGAATAGGGATCTAAAACTGATCTTTTCTGAAACTGGTAACACATGTGATTCTTGGGTGAAATCCTCAACTAGGTGTGAGGGGTTTCGTCCTCCTACCTGCAAATCCGAGGGTTTTTGTCTTTGGATGTAGAGCTAAAGCTGCCAACGTTTCCTTTGAAAAAAGGGTGTTGGTTTTTGTTCAAGCATTTGAATAGTAATTTATTTTCCACCCAATTCTTTTATTATTCAGTTTTTCATTCCAACCCTAAAAGAAATTAATAATATTTATTTTAACTGAATATTCACCCCTTATCAACTTATAAATATTAATTAAGTTTTGGTTATGTATCCAATATTTACTTTTGGCCCCATTCAATAATAATAAATTATCTTTTTCCAAAGTTAAAACTTAAAGTACCGTTTTGGACAACTTAATATTTAATTATTAGATCATTTCTCTTTTAAAACCCCCCTTTAGCCTATGAGAAATAAAGATAGGTTATGGGTCCTCTGACATTAATTTGAGAAAGGGGACATTATAGTCCACCCTTCCCATAATTGCTTGCCCACAAGCAATTGCAAATTGGGATGCTCAAGAATTTTTCCATCCTCCCAAGTAGCATCCTCTGTTGGTAGATCCTTCTAACGCACTAGATACTTTGTGATAGTTTTGTTCCTTAATTTCTTTGCTCTGACATCCAATATAGCTTTAGGAACCAAGATGAGTTTCCTTTCATCATCTAAGGGAGGCAACTCAATGGAAGGAATGAGATGCTGCCCCAATGCCTTTTTGAGGAATGGTACGTGGAAAACATTGTGTACTCTGCTATGCTCTGGCAGCTCAAGTTCGTAGGCAACCTCCCCAATCCTTCTGATGACTCTATATGGCCCATAAAAATGGGGTTTGAGCTTCTCAACTCCATTCTTCTTGATAGAAGATTGTGTATATGGCTGCAACCTTAAGAAAACCATGTCTCCCATCTCAAAACTTCTCTTTGTACGATGCTGATCTGCATATAATTTATGTTGGTTTTGAGCATGGTGGATGTTTTCTTTAAGCATACCCAATATGTCTTGGCTTTGAGCAACCAAGTTTCGTGCCTCTGGCACTCTACTATCAACAATAACCAAATCAACAAAGGAACGAGCATCATACACATATAGAGCTTTGAAAGGTGCCATACCAATGGACATGTGGTAAGTGGTATTGTATCAATGCTCTCCCATGTAAAGCCATTTAACCCAAGCTGATTGCTGCTCTGCCACCTAATTTCTCAAGTAACCTGCAAGCCATTTATTAACAATTTTAGTTTGCCCATCTGTTTGTGGGTGGTAGCTGGTGTGTGGTGTCAATTCTGTCCATACCATATGAAAGAGTTCGTGCCAAAGCAAACTAAGGAACCCACTGTCCCTGTCACTCACAATGTTCTCAGGCAGCCCATGAAGTTTTAAAACTTCCTTGAAAAAGAGATCAACCACTACCTTTAACCTGCCCTCTTGACTTGCACACTTTAGGACAGCAATAACAAGTTCTTTCTTTGCAAACTCAACTGTAATAAATGCCTTGAGGACAGCTGTAGTTACCGTCCAAGAGCAAAGAATGGATGAATAATCAGTAGCTTGGCAAGCTAATGCATATTTCAATGTGACAACCTCACGCTTCATTCCAACCTTGTCAATTATGGGGGAAGGACACCTCATATCCACAAATTTGAATGTAACTGAAATAATATGGTGGCTGCTAATGGTGATGTCAGCAGCATTAATGATGGCAATTTGACTCATGGCTGTCATGTATATACTTCCTCTATCATTTGGTGAAAGTAACGCATCATCCTGCATTCCCTCCATGCCTTGTTGGAGATCAATTGCATAAATATCCATGTGGACTGCCCCTTGAGATCTTCTTATGGTGCTCATAACTTCCTCAATAGGAGTGATGTATCCCACACCATTCTCCAACTTGTGATGGCATTCTTCACCCAATAGCAAACTCAGAAATGCAAACTGAACACCATGCACAACTAACCCAAAGTAAAATACTCAAGAGAGTTACCTTGCTGTAATGGCCTCTTTGGCTGCTCAAAAATTGTTTTTTGAGGCTTCTCGAAAGTTGCTCTAGGCTGCCCACTTGCTGTTGTCCTTGGCTGTCCACTTATCACCAATGCCTTCAAATTTTTCTGTTTCATCTTTTAGATCCAAACATTGGAAAGACTCTATTCTTATGCAAAATGAGACCATTTGCAAGTATCGACTTGTCAACCTTCACCATTTCATCTAACATGTGGACAACAATTGTATCCTCAATATTTTGCAAAGACAAAGGCGCTGTACTATGGCTATTTGTGACTAATGGCAGCAGTCCAGGATTGAAACTTCTAGGACTCAGCGAAACAAAATTGGTGCAGCAGTTGTAATACTAAAAATACTTTGAAAAAATTATCAATGGTAGTGAAATAGAAGCTGGAAACAACCAAACAATGATTGGAAATGCTTCATTAGCAGCAACAAACTGAAGATCATGTAATGGAAGCATTTGTATGGCTGCAAATATTGTCATGTGACAATGGGAAATGGTGATGATTTTGGCCTTCAAAGGTTTGAAGCACGGTTGTCCCCATCATGTACTCCGTTTCCTTGGGATGTAGAAGATCATCACTCCTTGCTCTTACTTTTTGCCAAAACAACATTAAGGGTGTTGGAGCTTTTGCTCACGATGTTCTCAACAAGTGGCTTCTTTCACACGTCAAAAACTTCATCATACTTGCCAATTTACAGCTGTCCAAGGAGAGTACTATTATTCCAAAACATGAACTTAGAAAGAACAACATTCCATGGCTGTAGCGTTGTATTCTCTCATTCTCAATCTTGGGGTTGTGGTGGCTGGAAACCATCTTTTACCGGCAGCCAAAGCCTCACCAATGTCTGTGGATGGAGTGTACATCTTTCCGGTGACAAAACTTTCTTCTATCGCTGGAAAAGTTGTAGGGGCAAGGCTGGATATGTGGAAGATAGCTGTCCAAAAGTTCATGACAACACTCTTTAAGAACTGTCGATCATAGTTATTATTGTCCATATTCATAGCTGCCACACTATGTTGGTCTATAACATCTTGAACAACAAGGTAATATATATTTTGCTTACCCTTAGTGGCTGAGTCTATGAAATTACTACCTGTCTTCAAGGAAAGACCTTTCCCAAGAGAATGCTTATCAATTAGGAGCTGAGAATTCTTATGACATGACTGCTGTTCTGAAAATAAACGTGTAGGATTTACCTTATCATGTGCTGCCCATGGGACTTGCCTTCTACGAGAAGTTTCCTTCACTCTTTTTCCATTCTCTGAATGATGGCAAGGCTGGAATAATTCTTCGCTGTCCTGAAAATGCATCTCATATGGTAATGGCTCGATCTTAAGAATGCTTAGAAAATGGATAGGGGCTTCTTGAAAGAGATCCTCTTTCCATTTGCTACCCTTCATCTTCTGAACATTGTTAGAATACTTCTCACGATGAGCGTGATGCAATAAACCCTTGCTATGAAGATAATCAATTTGCTTACCATAAGTTGTTATGAAATTTCCAGCAAGCTTAAAATCAACATTATCATTCGGAAATTTGGCTTGAACCACCAACTTCTCTCCATATAGCAAATCGGATTTTTCTTCTTTCTCTGGTTCATGCTTCATGATTTCTCCTTTCCTCATCATCAAGAGAAAATTCTTAACCCTAATTTCCCGTAGGTGTTGTTTTGCTTGGGTGGCTATCAACTTAGCTTCCCTAGCTCTCCTTAGCCATTCATCACACCTTTGTAGGGTCCTCATTACATCTTCCGTGCTTGCTTGCAAGGTGGTTGGTTTCCTTTCAACCCTAGGATCCACCTTTGTTGATGAAGATGAATCATCAAATTCTGCCTCACATCTGTAATTTCTGCCCTTCTTTTTTGCTACTCTTTGGGAAATCAAAGAGTGGTGCTTTCACCTTCACTATTGTTGATACATGTAGTCATTAGAAGTCGATACATGTAGTCATTAGAAGTCGATAAAGCATTTTCTACTATCAAAGAATCTCTATCTTCAACTTGCATGTGGAGTTCCTTTTGCTTGTCAGTAGGGTTTTGAGGTTCGGACCTTGAATCTCTCTTCCCTTTATATGACCACACTTCCTCATAGTGCCTTTCAACATTCCGTGACTCCATCAACTCCATAAAATCTGTAAAAGAGATTTCTATTTGAATCTCTATTGAAAGAGTTTTGTATAAATCAAAACTGGCCATAATATCCTTATGCAGTGACTCCATGGTTCACAAGCTGGCAAGAAAATGGCTTTGATACCACTGAAATAACCCTTTTTGGATAAATATGAACAATTATGAATTTGCTGTGAAACCTTTATTTTGTTATTCAATTCAAATCTGAAATTTCACCCAATAATAGATAATACAAAGCAAACTAATAATTGGAAACTAAATTGAATCTTTATTGAATACTAGAAAAGTACAACAACATAATAAAGTCATACTAATTATTTCTTAATTTTTGATCAAACCCTAACCTGACAACCTGAAAATGCATAATGGCAAAATATTTTATTGAAACCCTTGCCGAATAAACCACAAAACAATACGATAACCTGATGTGTTACGACACTGCCTAGTTCGACAAAAAATGAATGTGGTATAGATGCCGTATGGATCCGTACGGATCTGCATTTTTATAAAATTTGTTTACTAAAGTGTGATGCCCCTATTGAATAGGGCTCTAAAACTGTTCTTCCTTGAAATTGGTAACACAAACGTGATTCCTAGGTGGAATCCTCAATTGGGTATGAGGAGTTTTGTCCTGCTTGCATATCCAAGGGTTTTCATCCTTGGATGTAGAGATAAAAGTGCAAGCTTTTCTTGTGGAAAAAGGGTGTTGATTTTTGTTCGGGTGTTTGAATAATAATTTCTTTTCCATCCAATTCTTTTATTATTCATTTTTTCATTCCAAACTTTAAATAAATTAATATTTCTTTTAATTGAATATTCACTTTTTTTCAACTTATGAATATTAATTACTTTTTGTCTATGTATCCAATATTTACTTTTGGCCCCATTCAATAATAATAAATTAAGTGTCCTTTTCCAAAGTTATAATTTAAAGTACTTTTTTGAACAACTTAATAAATTATTATTAGATTATTTCCCTTTTAAAACCCCCCTTTAGCCTATGGGAAATAAAGATAGGCTACGGGTCTTTTGATTTCATTAATTCAAGAAAAGGAACATGACATATAGATAGAAACTATAGAAAAATTGTGCAAGCATGTATAATACATATGGGCAATCCTTTGTCAAGAAGTTGTTTCCATGGAATGGCTTCCAAGATTCATAGATAAAAGGACTTGTAAAAGCTAAAATGAAAATTCCTTTCCAAGGATTGGTTAAGTTAGTGATAGGATTTGTGCAAAGTAAATGTTTCAATATTTGTAAGTGAGATCTGAAAATATGGATGAATTAATTATGATTTGTATGGGTGAGGACTTAATCAAGGCCATTTATAGATAATTGTTTTGGGGTGTAGTGTTTTTGTTCAACTATTCATGCACATTGAGGGAAATAAGATTTCAAAGGGGGAGAGATGTTACAACATAATTTCTCACGGTAGAATTTTGAGTGCCTAGTGTACATTGTTGTTATTAATAAATGCATTGTTTTGGCAGCCAACTCTATAATGTTGTTAATATTTTCCTTGTTGGATTTGGGTAGTGTATTAATGAATATTTAGTTATGGAAGGTTGGGTCAATGGTTGTGTCTTAATTGACAACTGTTGGTACCATTTGTCTTATAAATAATAAGTTGATTGATAGGGCAAGGACACTAATGTGAGAGGTCCTCACTGTACCGAGCAATGTACTTTACACTATCTTACATATTGTTCTCTCCTATTATGTTGTGTTATGTTTATGCTATGTATCTATAATTTTGCAAATGGTATTCTTTGGTATTGTATCTTTTTGTAAAACTAAATTTTTTGACATCGTTGCCTTTGCTAAATTGGGTGAGGCTGAAGTTAGGTAAAAGTGAAAGTCGATCGAAAATAATTATTGATGACACATTACAAGATGGAAGCATAATAGAGTGTATGGGTCAACCAATTCAAGTAGTCAACACTAAGTAACAAAGATAAGACGAACTAACTAAGATTTCAAGTGTTTGTGGGATCTCTTAGTATGTGAACATGTCAAAGAAGATTTCGAGAGGAACCAAGTGCCTACAAATTCTATATGGCGAAACCTGGCCTTGATAGAAGTTGATTAACTATTGGATAATTTGCCTAAACTCTTCTCTAGGCATCATATTATTTTACAAGATCTCCATGATGAAAGTGATTGTGAAGCATTCGCAAAAGATTTTACAGTAGTACATGGGGGTGCAGTTGAGAAGAGGAAAGATCTGAAGACCAATGTCAAACATGAAGGAATTAATGCCATTGAGCTTGAACAAAGGTGATAGAATAAGAAAATGCGGTTTGAGGAGTGGACCAAAAAATTAGATGGTCTACTAGATTGTTGGAACAATAAGAGAGATGACAAAGGTTGTGAGAGGCAGCCAATTCCAAAAATCTCTTAAGACAAGTGCAAAGCACTATTGAAAGTTGAACATGAACAAATTAATGCCTCCATGATTGTTTCATCTCATGATGATGTGGGTATCTATAAGCCACAACCTTAATCTTTTTTTTTGATACTTTGATCTTTTCAACCTTTTCTTTTGCTATATGTGCCACTTCAACCTTTTCTTCTATTATTTGTGCCTTGTCCACGTTTTCGTTCGCTAGTACCTACATCTCTTGAGTAGACGAAGTGTTCTTTTCAACATGTTCCTTTTTATAAAACCATCTTGTTCATTCTTTGAATCGTTTTAATGCCCTTCTTCAAAATCTTCATATTCATCCTCATGCTCTACCTTGACCTTTCTTTATTCCTTGCAATGTTTGATATCTTGCAAAGTTACCTTCTTTCTTCTATATCAAAGCTTCATGAACTTCTCTTGCACATTATCATTGATTGTACCCATAGTCTCTAACCAAGGATATCCAAGAATAATATCCAAACCATCCATATTCAAAGCATAAAATTTTGAATGCAAAACATAATTGTCCATAGTGAGCTTCATATCTTCAAAAACTTGAATCTTCTTACCATCTATTTGAGCTTCCTTGATATTCTTTGCTCGAACTTGTAGATGTTGAGCCAAGTCTTTGTTGATGAAGCTATAATTGCTACTAGGGTTTATGGAAACAACGACCTTCTTTTCAATATATCCATGAAATTGAAATATTAATATTGAAGCTTATTTATTTGGGAGCTAGATTGCTTGAACCCTTATCCTCCACCTCTCCTTCTACCTCATCCCAATCCTCCACCTCTCCATATTTTTCTTCTTCATCATCATCCTTCTCTAACCTATCCTCATTACCATCATTAACATCATTTTCTTCCTCTTCTTCTACATCATTCTTATTTTCCGCCTCATCATTCTCATCATTATTTTCTCTTCTATATCATCCTCATTTTTTGCCTCCTTACCTTTATCACTTTTTTCTTCCTCATCTTTTTCTTCTTCATCATCTACATCTTCCTCATCATTTTTATCTTCGGTGTCCCATCTATCTAAGAAAACATGTTCCTTTTCTTCCCAGGAAAATTTCTATTTTTTCTACCCAAGTAAACTCACCAATGGTACGCTTCACCCGTAAGGTGACTTCGATGGTGATTGCATCACTCTTTTGATGGAGAGTAGGTCTTCTTAAATTTGAACCACTATTCTCTAGCACTAAATCACCATTCCCATAAAACTTAGGTATCTCCATGATAACTAGGGTTGCCAACTTGTTTTCATTGGATATTCTTTCCTAACTCAGATCTGAGAATAAAAACATGTACACAAGTAGATCTGAATAGTTATTTTGAATTGCAAAAGATGGTACTTAATTTGCTTACCCAAAATGAAAGACATGAATATTTTTCTAGGGCTACACCTTGAAAAACCTTATATATTTGCAATTCTGAAGGCCAATTTTGGAAAGACAACTTCCTCAATATTGCCCATAATTTTTAATATGTCCACTTTTCAGAACACCCTTGTGAAGGCATCTTAATTCCACCACCCTAATTCTATCGTCAATGCATCTTAACTAACCTGCACTAACACCACCACTTTAATTAATTAATTGCACCGTGTCAATTAATTAAGTCCATTTAATCCCACTAATTACACCCCCTGAATAATTAGCTAGTTAATCATTATTAATTCCTAACTAATTCCATGCACACATAATAAATAAATACTAATTATCCTCACCCATGTTGCACTCCATGTCATCATTCAGTCAACTCCTTGATCAAAATGGAAACTTAATCCACTCATCCAAGCGAATCTCAATCAATTAGTTAACTGTTCCATCAAATGGACATTATATCAGTTAACTCCCTCATCAAATAGCATAAATAAATAGTGGTTTGCAAACAAATCCCTAAGCCTAAAAAGGATGAATTAATTAGGGAGTATGCTTATATGGAGTCTTTGAAACTACATTTTGCACCGCAAGCACATCATCCCCATGATGGAAGGGATTCGGGGAGACCCCCTTTATTCCCAACAACTCATCATATTTTGATTAATCAAATTGGAAGGATGCATGATGCTTCAGACAAGAAAAATATTGATGCAACTATTAGGAGACTATTTTTTGGTTGTGGGATGCCTTTTAATATTGTGAGGTACCCTTGCGGAAGGATGCGGTTTGAATGATAAATAATGGTCCTAGAGGTGCTATGTACTTGCATGTTATGAAAATCTCCACACAATAGTTTTGAGTGAGGAGAAGGATCGCACAGAGGCAAGATTGCAGGATGCTAGGAACAATTGGTCATATACAAGAGTTTTTATTGTTTTTGATGTGTTGACAGACATTTCACATATACCCCTCATAAACATATACTGATTTCCCTCCTAAGAGAGTGTTGCTTATAAAATCACATGACACATCAGGTCATGTGAAAGATGCAAATGAATTGATTGGCTTGCTATGATAGAAAATAGAGTAGGTGTAAAGACAAATTGTAGTGCAAGTCATAACATATAGCACTGCAAGTAATGACTTAGTAGGAGGTATGCTTGAGGCTGAGTATATACAAATCTTTTGGACACTATGTGTTGTTCATTGTATGAACTTATTGCTCAAGGATTCACATGGTGGGATTTCTTGGATTTGTATGTTAGTGAGAAATTCAAAGAAAATTCAATGTATGGTAAGTCATAACAAATAGCGCTGCAAGTAATGTCTTAGTAGGAGGTATGCTTGAGGACGAATTTCCATAGATATTTTGGACACCATGCGTAGTTTATTGTATAAACTTATTGCTCAAGAATTTACATGGTGAACTTCCATGGATTAGTAAGATAGTGGGAAACTCAAATAAAATTTAGCAATTTATAGTCAACCATTCTATGCCCCAAGCTATATACAGGAAATATGCTTCCTTGTAGCTACTTTGGTGTGTTGATACATGATTTGCTTCACAGTTCATCATGATTGAACACATGGTGAAAATGAAGCAATCACTCAGGGAAATGGTGGTGTCAATAGAGCTGGGATAGATGTAAGAGACGTCTTAGCACTAGCACTATTACATGCAATGAAATTTCTTATCTCATTATTGGCACTGGCTCTATACTATTTTGGCAACAAGCTAATGACTTATCGACACTTTTTTGGCCTATTTTTGAGGTTATTCGTCTCTTTGACTGTGATAAACCATGCATGGGGGATGTTTTTGAGAGCTTTGACTAGATGAGGGAGAGGCTAGAGGTCATATTTAGGGATGGAGGTCCTTCGTTTGATCAAATGGAGGACTTGGTTTGGGCATGTAGTGAGATGAGGTGGAAGATGCTTCACAATCCTCTTCATTTTGTGTTTGTGCTTGTCCTACGTGGTTTCACAAGAAACCATGGTTGGATGATGAGGTGTCTTAGGGATGGAAATCATATCGTAATAGATTCTATCCCAGAGAGAGGAGCGTGCTCAAATCAAGTAGGAGTTCTCACAATATATTAATTCAAAGGGAAGTTTTTCTCATCATGGTGCTGCATATGATCGTGCCAACTTACAAATCATAACATTTTGGGAGGCATATGAGACAGGAACACCCTTGTTTCGAATGACAAAGATTTGTGTCCTCTCTTAGGTATTTTATTTTTTAATCTATTTATGACATCTATTAATGGTTGAATCCAATACTGTAATCACTATTTAAACTGTAAATTTGGTGGTTTTCAAAATTTATTTAAAATTTAAATTATTATTTAATCAATTTGAAAAACATTGCTTCACAGGTGTCTAATTATTTTGCATGTGAGTGGAATTGGAGTGAGTATGCCTATTCATTATGTGAAGCACAATATGCTCGGGAATAAAAAGGTGGATGACCTTGTTTATGTATATATAAACCTTTGCCTTTTGTCTTGTGCTTCCCTTGGTTACCTTTCAGGACCTCATAGGATGTGGGATTATTTTGGCTCTATGTAATATTCATAATCGGAATATTATACTAACATTTAGAATCCTTCGAATTCTGTTTAAGGTAAATATAGATTTTATACTTGAAATAATAATTTAAATAATAAAATGAAATTACATTCAGAGTTTTCAAATCTCAAATAATATAATGTGAATCCTCAAGGGGTTTCATCCTTGAGTATTGTGATGACAAGGGTTTTCGTCCTTGAAATCGGGTTACACAATTAAGGGGTTTCGTTGTTAAGAGCAATTATAAAGCATGATGCTTGTACAAGGTTATATATTTGAATTACATGATTTAATGATCCCCTTCCTACCAATTGCTGATTATTAATACCCTCCAAATGTCCTTTCGCAAGGGTTGTGTCTTCCCAAGGGGTGGCGTCCCTTGATGCTTCCCAAGGACGACTTGACTAGATGGCTATTTCTTCATAGTGGTGCTCCATGCATGTGGGATGACTTCCTTATTAGCAATTTCCTTGTTGGTGTTTGAGGATATTACAAACCTCCCTTCTTCAAATTGCTTGTCCTCAAACAATTGTAAATTGAGATGTTCAAGAATTATTTCTCCTTCCCACATGGCATCTTCTATTGGCAAATTCTTCCGACGAACTAAATATGCTTTGATACTTTTATTTCTTAACTTCTTCTCATGGATTCTAGGGTGGCGGTAAGGTGTGATTATTACCGGCTTGGTACTGGGTTCTAACTCAACGATATGCTGAAACCCTCTGTCTGGTGGCAACCTATATGGGATTTTTTCAAAAACCTTGGCATGTTTATCAATTATGGGTTGAATGTCTTCATGGTGTATCTGTTGTTCTGATTTTGTAGAGCTCATAAAACATTGTGCCGCCCATGAAACTTGGCCTTTCCTAAATGCCCTTTCCATCCTCTTGGCTGTAATTACTTGGTGGGCTCCATTAACCATACTCTGAAGAACTACTTCTTTCCCATCTACTTCGAATTTTAACTCCATGGTTTGATAGTTTTGGGTGAATTCCCCCAAAGAATGTATCCATTGAACACCTAGTACCAAATCTATTTCACCAATGCCTACTACATAGAAATCATCGTTTATTTGATGTCTCTCCAATGTGAGATGGCATAGTGGAATTCTTCGAGTGCACGGAATGGTATAACCATCAACAACTATTACCTTAAAACCTTGAAATTTTTCTATTTTTAAACCCATTTTTGTTACCAGTCCCTCGTCAATGAAATTGTGGGTGGCCCCACTATTTATCAATACAGTGATTTTCTGTCCTTGTAGATTCCCCCTTACTCTAAAGGGATGGTATCTTCGAGCCCCTAAGGTCACAAGGGTACTCTCCAATGTCTTTTCCCCTCCTGGTTCATGAATTGTTTCTTCAGCTTCAACTTCTTCATTGGGTTTTGTTGATGCAGTGGATTGCACCCTGGGCAGGAGGCCGAGCTCCTGCCTTCCACACACAACAATGGAAACTCCCCTCTCACCTGTGGGACCGGCGACGCTGGAGGGGAGAGTCTCTAGATAAGGGCTAGCTCCCTTTGATGTATCTTTTAGGCCCTGGATTCCCTACTGCTAACAAATAAAACGAAAAAAAGGGGGGGTTGAAAAGGGAGAAAGATGCTGAAAACAGAACCTAAACCTAAATAAAAAGAGGTGATACACCAAAAAAGATGACCCACTCAGCTCGAACATACACTTTTCACCAAGAAGCGCCCATACACTTCATCTGATGTGGGAAACTCTTCTATTTCAGTGAGTCAGGGGTCCGTGGAGATACAGGGAGGAAGAACTATCAAAGGTGTTCTGAGACACACTTTGGCAGCGTGTTCACATGCGCCTATATTCCTGCTGTAGACACTTCTGGCAGACCTGCAGAAGAAGAAACTTCACAATGCACTAGACATGCAGGAATCCATCTGTGAAAAGCATAAAAGGAAATGACTTAACACAAAAAGAAAACATAGACATATGCGTGAGTGCAAGTCCAAATGGAGGTAAAAATGCCAAGTCTTGATTCAAGGTAAAATCTGGCAGAGTTCTGCTTTACAAGCCCGAGAGATTTTGGGCAGAGCTTTGCCTTACGGGCTAAGAGAAAAAATGGATCCCTCTCAAAATGAGAAGTTTACAATATATAGAAAGAGGAGAAGAGGTAAAGGCGCCACTTTTTTTAAAAGACTTTGGCACTCTTGACAAGCTGGCCCATGTGTGTCTGTGAGCATTGGGAAGAGGAAGTCACTATTGCTGATGTCATTCTTCTAGAAAAGGCCTGCTGGAACCATGCTGTGTAATTGCCGATCTTGACTTTGGCATTCAAACATTAATGTGAAAGCACGGGCCGCGCCTCTTTTCTGCAGACAAGACTGATCGTTCCCAATATTCACGCGATTTGTCTGCTTATAAATGCAAACTGGAGAAAACAAGCCGCGTCGCTTGCTGTTTGCGCCGTTTGATGACCACTTGGCAAGCACTATTCCAACTGCAAGAATAAATCCCTGAGTTGACACCTCCTTGCCACCTGGACTGTTTGTCCACTTCTGCACTTTGTCTCTTCCTAGTTTTGTCTCTTTCTGGCTTCTTCGGCCCTCAGGGCTATCTTCTTGGCAGGTCGTTGAGTTCCTTGGGCTCTTCTATTTTGCTTTTCAAAATCAATGGCTATTTCACGTGCCTTGAATTTGACGTCTGCGCACTCGTCACTGCGTTTGAACTTCCAACGGCTAGTTCGCCATGCTTGATTTTGACGTCCTCGGGCCCGTCACCCCTTGGACTTTCTTTGGCATTTCTCTCGATTCGGCCTTTCCGTCGCTCTCTTTCCTTCGGATTTCTTGCTTTGAACCCTCCCGAAGGGGAGGTGACCCTTCGGCTTTTGGAGAAGCGTCTTTCATTTGGCAGCCGAGAGTCCCCCGCAAGGGCACCTGCCCTTCGGGGTCCTTCGGCTCCCTTGCTCTTGAAAACCTTCAGACTTTTGCCCGCGGACTTTTTTCCGCGGACAAAAAGTCCGCAAGAATTGCTTTGTTCGCTTCTTCGGAGTTTCTCCCCGGGTTTTTTGGCTCGTGGCTTCCCCCCGAATTCCTTCAGACTTTTTGTCCGAAGGAATTCCTTCGGACAAAAAGTCCGAAAGAATTCGTTCAATGCCTGTCTTTTTTCGCGCCTTTCTTCGGGCTTGTTGCCCTTCCGAATTCCTTCGGACTTTTTGTCCGAAGGAATTCCTTCGGACAAAAAGTCCGAAGGATTTCTTCCTTTGCTTCAAACTGCCTTGAAAAAGTGCCCTTCGGAAAAATTGGAAACGACCCTTCCGAAGGGCATTTCCTTTGCCTTGAACAAAAAATCCGAAGGAAACTTACCTTTTCGGCTTTTCTCTGTGCCCTCTTTGCAAATGTTCCCTACCCTCCTCAAGGGCTTTTGAATCCCGAACTGCCCTCCGCAAGGGCATTTGGAATGATCCATTTTGCGCCTAAGTGTCGGGAACTCGTTTCTGCCTGCTGAGTCCATAGAAATCCATGCCTACAGAGTCCATATAAATGGACTTGCAGAGTCCGTAAAAATTCTTGTGGAGTCCGTAGAAATTTCTAAGACTTGTGCAAAATCAAAATGTACTGGCTCAGAATAGCAGAGAAAGAAGGGGACCGATTTTTTGGCTTGTTGGACCAAAAATGGTCAACAAATTCATCATCTGACACAACTTGGATGTAATGGACTTGCACCTTTCCCAAGCAATGGTGACCTGGTACCCAAGGTTCCTCACGAGTGAAGAATAAGTTTTTCCTCAGCTCATTTCTTGTTTTCGTCTCCTTACCTGATTTAAGCGGATCTCTTGGTTGGAATCCTCCTGATTGAAATGATCTTCTATGTTGGCCATATGGTATTGTTCCTTGTCCTGAAAGCATGGTCCGTAGTTTTCCACTATTGGCTATTCTTGGTTGTATAAATGACAATTTTATTTTTTGGTGTTGATGTCTCGAAATCCAATGCCTTTTTGATAGTTTCTTGGAGGGAAGAAGGATTAAAGGCTTTGACTAAACCCTTGAGTGGTTCAGTCAATCATTCCATGAACAATACTACAAGCCTCTTTTCAATAATGTCCGGAACCATCACGGCGAGCCTCTGAAATTCAACCACATACTCTTTCACATTGCTACTTTGTTTTAATAGTGCCAATTCTCAAAAATGAATTTCAGGGTCAATTCTATCAAATCTTTCAATCAACCTCCTAGTAAATTCGTCATATGATTTAATGAGATCATGCCCTTGTATAATCCCCCTGTGATACCATCATCCATGAGTTCCTTCAAGATGAAGGGTTGTGAATTTGATTGCTTCTTCTTCCATCATAAGTCAGAGAGATAAGTAGGTATCCAATTTTTGTATCCATGCTCAAGCTATGCATTTGTTAAAGCCATCAAAAGTAGACAAAGTCAATTTACCCAACACATGCTGAGGATCTCTTTGAGTATTTTGGGGTCTATGCTCTGTTCTGTTATCATTTCTATTTCTTTTCATTGCCATGAAATTTGTGAGTGTTATTTCTCTCTGTATTTCATCTGAAAAGGCTCAATATTCTTCAAAACTAGATGCAATGTCCTCTCCCAATGAAGTTTGGGTTTATTCTTCCATAATCGATTCTTCTCTTGAAATAAATTTAGGCTAAAAAGGCCTATTTGAAGAACTCATGGTTGTTTTTTGAGGGATGTGATTATTACTAGTATTAGAATGGCTATTTTCACCATTTTGATATCTATGATTTGTCATAGATTGCATTGTGAGAGCTAACTGAGTCATTGCACTAGCCAATTGTTCCTGTCCTTGAATAAGCTTATCAATCTGTTCATCATCTCGGTTCTTCTCTCCCATATTTACCCTTTCTTCTCCCATTTTGGTTTCTTCCCTTTGTTGATTCGAACCCTTATTTTTATTTCTCAAATAATAGCGGATCTCTTTATCGTCACCTAGCACGAAGTTTTCCCCACACGCTGGCAAGACAAAACCTCTGATACCACTGTAATATTCCTAATCGGAATATTATACTAACATTTGAAATCCTTGGAAATCCGTTTAAGATAAACATAGATTTTATACTTGAAATAATAATTTTTAATAATAAAATGAAATTACATTCAGAGTTTTAGATCTCAAAAACTATAATTTGAATCTTCAAGGGGTTTCATCGTTGAATTATTGTGATGACAAGGGTTTTCGTCCTTGAAATCGGGTTACACAATTAACAATTGTAAAGCATGATGCTTGTACAAGGTTATAGATTTTAATACATGATTTAATGATCTCCTTCCTACCAATTGTCGATTATTAATACCCTCCAAATGTCCTTTACCAAGGGGTGTGTTTTCACAAGGGGTGGCGTCCCTTGATACTTCCCAAGGACAGCTTGACTAGATGACTATTTCTTCATAGTGGCGCTCCATGCATGTGGGATGACTTCCTTATTGGTGATTTCCTTGCTGGTGTTTGAGGATATTACACTATGGATGGTGGTGACGATGAGTTGCTAATTGAGGTGTTAGAGGATAATGTAGGGGCCCTATTCTTTACTTGGATACCAATCATCTATAGAAGAGGGACACCGATATAGAAGCACTAGTACTCCTTCAACTTCAAGTATCACAAAGTTTGTGGAGGCACAAGAAGGCCATTTTGATGATATTTGATTTTATCCCAGACATATATGTTGTATCGATTTTTATTTTAAACACTTTTGCAATCATTGAATCATAAGCAGGGACACAAACATTTGATGTACATTTATTTTTTCCTAAATTATATAAACTATCTTTGGTTTGTTTCAACAAATTTCAATATTTGAATTTTGTGTATGGTCGAATTCTAATGTTTTTCAAAATAAAAATTATATATACTAAAATCTGTTTTTTATGTGCAACCTCTCTTAACCCTGTTTCTCATCACATTGTCATTTCTATCACGTTTATTCCTTTCTTGTTTCTTGTGACATAGGTGCAAAATAATGATTATCATGTTTACTAAAATAAGGTAGATTAGACTATTGTAAGTGTGTATTTATTACACAGGTTTGGTTTGTTATGGGCTGAAAGCTTATTTAAAGCAGGCCTCAAAGATATGCATTTCATGGCCTGTATAACACACTCTAGTTTGAGTTACATTCCACGATGATGTGATATACATATACGAAGGGAAACTTAATGTTTTTGGTCTAAAGATAGCTGGAGCCTCCAAAGCTAGAAGGATTTATTATGATCACGGTAATACAAACTATAATTGGGAAATTGGAATATGATTGTACCACCTCTTTGAGCAAGAAAAAAAACTCAGAAACATCCCATCTGAAAAAAATTACAAAACGAGCGCAAAACCCGTCACTGACCCTTAAGATGAGAAAATCTGCACCGTAACAGATCTGTTTCCAAGCTGTTAAGCTAACTATCAACAAGCTAAACGAGAGAGAAAATGACGTGAATGTGTTTTGGGGAGGTTGTCATGCCTTTATATATGATTTTTTCATTGAATTTTCCCAATAGTCTAAATGGGGTTTAGGTCGACCATCCTTTCAAATTATTCAACCTCATACTTCATGTTGGCCATGGTGTTACATTAGATGGCTTTCAAAGCTCTTTAAGTTGCTTCATGGCCCATTGTTGTGCCTTCTGTACAAATGCACCTTCTTTTTACCCAATCACATTGCTGGGGATCATTTCAAAGACTGTTTGAGCAATGTAAAAGCCTATTTAATTCTCATTTTTGAAGTTGTAAGAGAAGCATATAAAAGAGAATTCCTTCTAAATGAAAAGAAAAGGTTCATTGGAAATGATAAAAAATGAAAATTCAACTCATCGTTTGTATTCTGTCATTTTATGAATAAATGAACCATGTATGAGTCATAGTGCTGCTATTGGGTCAATTCTAGGCTCTAGCTAGCTGGAACATTTGTTGTAATTCTAGGGCCATTAGCCTTTTCCCAACTTCATTGCTCAAGTAACTGTAAGTCTTGCATTTGCTTCTTTGCCTTGTTCTTAATTTATATTTTTCTTTATATTAGAATATACATTATACGTTAGCCCAGCAGCTTAAGATGAATTTACATTGACTTTTAGGTCCCCAATAACTCCCAGATGTAGGGAAATGATTTCCAGAGGATAGAAATTGCCTTAAGTGTCAACCATATAATTGCACAATATTTACATCTGACAGCAATGCATAATTAGTATCCTGTTAGATTATTTTCTTGCTTACAATTTTCTTAAAGTTATTAACAATGGATTGAATGCTTGTCTTTTAGGGCTTCTTTATTTTTATGCTTCAGCATTAGTTACTAGAGTTCCCATGAATTAGAGTTTACATTTGCAATTATTTAATTAAGGTCAATCATTTTTCCCCAACACTAGTCCTTTCAACATATTCATTGCAGGGCAGACAATAGTTGATGGTTAGATAATTGTACTGGCCTCAATGTTTAGCTACACCACATTGTCTTAAGGCATCATCTAAATCATTATATTATTTATCATGAATATACTGCTCACCTAAGTTGCCTGTAAATCATAAAAATTCTTGTGGTGGTTGAGAGTCTTGGCACTTGGCTTTTTATGCTTTCTTCGTTGACTGCTATTGATATTTGCTTTTTGCATCTCGTGTTTCTTCTCGAATCTTTGCAAGTTATTTCTTTTACAATTCTTTTATGTTGTATTTTGTTGGAAAGTTTGCTACTCAGTTGTTTTTTGAAAAGCACGCATCAAAGTTTGTAACTAGTTTATTTCTAATTGTTGGGGACCAAAACGTTTATGTTGCAGGGTACATGGCAAGACAATATTGATCCAGATAATATGACATATGAGGTAAAACCTTTCCAAGCTCTTCATTGGCAGCTCCGAGACTTACTATTTCTTTAACAGATTACTACCTATTATTAACTAAACTCGGGGAAATTCCACAAGCTCTTGTGTGAAGCAAATGCTCCTAAAAATATGCATGGATAATGAAATGAGACATACCATGAAATGTTTCATAGACGCATGAGTAAAATTAAAAGTTAGCATTTCAAATATTAGAACCTGCCTGACATGAGCACATTTCCAATACTTCTACAGCTTGTTAATAATATATCTTGTAGTAAAGTATGATAGTTGAAGGAAATTGTCACCCACCTACTAGGTCAGTCTGAATAGTATGGTGACTGTTAATAATATATCTTGTAGTAAAGTATGATAGTTGAAGGAAATTGTCACCCACCTACTAGGTCAGTCTGAATCGTATGGTGACAGGATATATATATATATATATATATATATATATATATATATATCCTGTCACCATACCATTCAGACTGACCTATATATATCCTGTCACCATACTTCCACAGTTTGTTAATAATTAATAATATATCTTGTAGTAAAGTATGATAGTTGAAGGAAATTGTCACCCACCTACTAGGTCAGTCTGAATAGTATGGTGACAGGATATATATATATATATAATATATATCATGTCACCATACTATTCAGACTGACCTATATATATCCTGTCACCATACTTCCACAGTTTGTTAATAATTAATAATATATCTTGTAGTAAAGTATGATAGTTGAAGGAAATTGTCACCCACCTACTAGGTCAGTCTGAATCGTATGGTGACAGGATATATATATATATATCCTGTCACCATACTATTCAGACTGGTTTCATAGACGCATGAGTAAAATTAAAAGTTAGCATTTCAAATATTAGAACCTGCCCGACATGAGCACATTTCCAATACTTCCACACTTTGTTAATAATATATCTTGTAGTAAAGTATGATAGTTGAAGGAAATTGTCACCCACCTACTAGTTCAGTCTGAATAGTATGGTGACAGGATATATATAGGTCAGTCTGAATGGTATGGTGACCCACCATACCATTCAGACTGACCTATATATATCCTGTCACCATACTATTCAGACTGAACTAGTAGGTGGGTGACAATTTCCTTCAACTATCATACTTTACTACAAGATATATTATTAACAAAGTGTGGAAGTATTGGAAATGTGCTCATGTCGGGCAGGTTCTAATATTTGAAATGCTAACTTTTAATTTTACTCATGCGTCTATGAAACCAGTCTGAATAGTATGGTGACAGGATATATATATATATATATATATATCAAGGGGCACTTACAACAGGTGGTGTCCATTTATAGTGAACTTTGATATCTAACAATGCTTTATTAGGTATATAACATGTTTCGCATTAGAAATGCTTTGACCTTGAAGCACAACTAGAATATGAGACATGACAAATTTTTGATACGTTTGCACAATAGCGATGCATCGAATTGGGATTGATCCATTCCAAATTACATTTAATAGGCATCAAATATCTTCTTAAATCGATATGTGAATCTTGACAATTTGAATATCTTTGATTGGGAATCAAGATATTGATAAATTGAGCAATGGAGGAATAACTGAGAAATTACGTTTTAAACAAAGTTTTTGACAAAAAATGTGATAATGTATTATTTCGGATTAATATTTACAAAGAGGTGAAAAACTTAAATAGCTTTTCATGGGGTGGTTATGGGACCCAACTAATATTCCCACAAACCAACTATTTATTACTAAAAATTAAACCAACAAAACAAAACATAATGTAAATAAGCTTGGATCAACTGACCCAACAAACCCCTCTTGATCCAATAAGGGGTATAGAAGATCCAGAGCTATGATCGTGAAGTCATCAAAAGTGTTCGTCGCACTTGCAACTGGCACGTTGACATATTGGTACTGATCAAAATCGATGCTGCTTCATACAGAAGCCCACCCCACAAGTTGTGGCATAAACGCCGATGAACACGATCAAGCTCTGTTCAACCACATCGATCCACATAAGGTCTCACATAGAAACCCATCCAAGTGACTATTTAGTACTATGCATGGCTCATCTCCTTGATGTCCAACAAATATTGATAACCTTAGCTCAACATTGAAGGTGCTAGCAACCCTTATCAACTTGTACAATCACCGACGACTAATTGAAGGCCATGTAGTATCTTCCCCTCTATCGTGCGAGAGGTGAAAAGCCCTTGCAACAAAAAACCAAATAAAAAATACTATGTTTGCTCCTCATCATGAATATCAATGAAGTGAAAAAAACCAAAAATGAAATTAAAATAAGCATATTACTGCTACCAAAATTGTCATTCAAATATTTGACCCAAACTCTAAGTGAATAATTAACTGGAGAAAGGGAATAGTCCTCCAGCGTCCAACTAATCCTCCAACTTGTTTGACACTATACTTTGTCAATCAAAAAGATCTTGATGGACCTATAATGAATGACATGTTCACCGATAACACAAGCGTGGGATGACATTTTAAAACTTTTCATTTTGAAGGTGTCGATTTACACCAAAAATGCACCTTTATATATCATTTTCAATATATTTGCTACAAAATATCATATAAAGAAGCTTCCAATTATAAAATTGACCATTCCAATGTGTCTGGAATGTTAAAAAACCTAGAGATTGTTTGGTCACACGACCACCTTTATACAAAATGGCGATTAGTCGAAAAAATTGTTGCAATACAATGTTCACAATGATGAATGCAATAAAATAAATGCAACCATAAAAAATGATTTGGAGGTTTTGAACTCTTGACCTCTCCTATTGCATGAGACTGACAAAAGATCCTTTTCCAATTCCACTACAAACAACTTGAGGATACAAGTAGAGAATTTTTCCAATGTGTCCGGAATGTTAAAAAACCTAGAGATTGTTTGGTCACACGACCACCTTTATACAAAATGACGATTAGTCGAAAAAATTGTCGCAATACAATGTTCACAATGATGAATGCAATAAAATAAATGCAACCATAAAAAATGTTTTGGAGGTTTTGAACTCTTGACCTCTCCTATTGCATGAGACTGACAAAAGATCCTTTTCCAATTCCACTACAAACAACTTGAGGATACAAGTAGAGAATTTACTTTATAAAGTCGTAATTTCTGATTTAAGAAAAAATAAAAAAATAAAAAAGAAATTTCTATGCATGTAAAAAATTATTACCGAAGTTTCACATGGAAGTGAAAAAATTGCACTTTGTGTTTGTAGGGCCCACTCAACATATTAATGTTGAAAAAATAGATTTAAATCAAATATTTCCAAATCAACTGCACCATAAATACTCCCAACATGCCATTCACTATTGCAAAATGCATTTCAACGCCATTCATTGTTGCTTCAAACATTCTCCATGCCCAAAAGTAAGTTGGAGGTTGTACAAGGCCATACAAGCAGGATGCTGGCGGATGTTAAGCTTTCCAATATCAAACAGTAAAAACACAGATTAAAGTTTGCTCAGATGGAATGCCATTGTTGTCTTCCTGAGCACACAACTTCATGGAAACACCGTACAAGTGGATTTATTGCTCATATAGGGCTTTCAAATTTGTGGCAGATAGAAAAACAATGGTTTAAACTGAATTCCAAAGCATGCTACTACATTAAAACGCCAATTGACTCGGTTTGGGCCTTCCGATTCACAAACTAGGGTTTTTGATTTTTAAAGTGGTACAAATTGAGTTTTGTGTTGTTTCAACACAGAAAAAAATGATTTGCAGTATATAAATTTATACCATGTAATGTCTCCATTTTCGGATCTCTATGAACAGGTACTGGAGACCTTTAGACTACTTTCTCCATAGACTAAGGGTTCATTTTTGGGGTTTTATTTTATTAATTAATTATGATTGCATGAATAGTGATTTTTATCATTTATCCATATAAGACAATTCTAATTGATTAATAAAATATTTAAAAAAAATAGTTTTTACCATTATGGTAATTAAAAGGATAAATAATTATTAGATTATTGTCTAAAAGTAATTTTAAGTACTATTTGTTATTAAGACAATTAATTTAATATTATGTTTAGGAAAAAAGGACTGTCGGTTTGGGAGATGAAAGAAAATAAAAGATATTTTAAAAAGTCGGTAACGAGATGTGATGAGGTATTTTACCCCTCCAAGGTGGTTTGCTTCCTTTTGGAGGGTACAAATACAAGGTGGAGATTTTATTCTAGATATGCTGAATATTATTTTGTGAATCTTCATGCTTGAAGAATGATTGGGATGTATGTCCAATAATTGATTTATCAATAAAAAGGTGTTTTTTGACACCACCTTACAAAGGAATATTTTGTTGCTTGTACTAGGAGTGGGGCGATTTGCCTTAGTGGTCTTTGGAGAGGGTTTTGAGGATAAATTGGGTGTCCAATTGCTCAAAACTAATTGCTGGAATTTATTGCTAATTCTTTAAAGTGTGGCGTTGGATTTGTTGGATGATTGGCAAGGTTGTCAAGAGTTATTTAATTGGATTAATAAATAATAACTTTCTGAATTATTATTTATTTATTTGACAAAATTTTATGGTGAATTTGACTTCGTGAAATGTTGATTTGGGCTTTATAAATAGTTTATGATTTTTTCTAAACTATGGTGATTTGGTTAGGCAAGCTTAGAAGGTCCTTGAAGGTGCCATAGACCCTAGTTTGTGAAGAATATTGAATTATGAATTTATTTTAGCCTTTTGACTTAGGCCGACTTCAATTGGGAGGTTGTTTGGTCACTTTGGGTGTCCTAGAAAGGAGCTGAAATTATTCAGATAATTTTGACATTTTTTCTATGATGATTGCAAGGGTTTGAAGAAGATTTTTGAAAGAGAACAGCTGCTGTTTTTCTGAGTAAAATCAGATATTTTTCAGCAAACATTTATCAAAAATTTATCTTAATTCAAGTGGAAGAAAGGTACACTTTCATTAATTTTCAGTTGTTACTCATACTTGCATGTTTTGGGGTGAATTCTGGGTGAATCAATTGCTGAAAATTGTCTATTTATCCATTATACTTTGGCACCAAGGGTTTGGTGTGATTGGGTGTGTTGAAGCATTAATTTTGAGCTAGGGTTCGTTGATTTTTCAAATTTCAAAATTCAGAATTTATTTACATAATATTGGGATTTTAGGGAAAATTCTTATTTGGTCTTTTAGCCCAAAAAGGGGACTGTTGGTCAATTTTTGGTCCACATGTAAAGCTCTGAGAAGGTTTGGAGAAGATCCGAGCAAGTTCTTCAGGGGGCCAGCAAATGTTCAAAAGCAAGCCAAAGGACTAAGTCTTGTGCAAAGTTCTTTTATTCGGCTTCCCCCTTTTGGCTAAGTCATTAATCATTCTTCAAAGGCTAAGTGTTTCTTCTCTCGGGTTTTTTTTTTCGGGTCAAATTTCATGGTCTGCACAAACTTTCTTTCGGCTAGTGTCTTTTTTCAGGGTTTCGTTTTCCAAGTGATGATTTCTTTCGGATATTTTGTCCGAAAGAAAGTTTCCAAAAGTTCAAGGCAAGTGCCCAAGGTAGTTTTCCGAAAGGCACTTTTCTCAGCGGGAGGACCATTTCAAAATTCCAGAAGGGTATCTTTCCCTTTGGGAGGACCATTTTCAAGCGCGTAAGGGCACTTTCTTGGCAAAAGTGGGACACTTGACAAAAGCCGAAGGGCACTTTCGTAGTAAAAGGGGCATTTTCAATTGTTCCAAAGGGTAGGTTCCTTTCGGAAGAACCATTTGGAAGAAATCCAAAGGGACATGTAGAAAGCCCGAAGGGTCTCTTACCCTTCAGGAAAGTCTACTTGAAAAAATCTGAAAGGGCAACTTGCAAAAGGCTCGAAGAGGAGATAGCTTCGGACTTCTTAGTTCGAAGGAATTCCTTCGGGAATTTTGCCCAAAAAGAAATGCCAAAGGAAACAAGGAGATAGCTTTGAAAAATCGTCCCGAAAGAAAGAGAGCAAGAAAAAGCCGCCGGAGGGTTCCTTCGAGAGAAAGCAGGAGGAAGAAAGCCGAAAGAAAACAAGGATGCAGACAAAAGTCTGAAGGAATTCCTTCGGACAAATTGTCCGAAGGAAGTCCTTCAGACAATTTGTCCGAAGAAATTCTTTTGGGAGATTTGCCCGCAAGACAAGATTTCCGGAGGAAAGAGAAACGAGCAAGAAGCCCAAAGAATAAAGGAGACTTCAAGTGGCAAGAGTCCGAAGACTTCAAGTGGCAGAAGTCCGAAGACTTAAGGTGCAGAGAGTTCGAAGTAGTTGGCCTTGAGAAGCCCGAAGACTTCTAGATGCACAAGTCCGAAGTAAGCTTGAAAAACCCAAATTACTCTGCATAGAGTAAATCAGGTTTCTCCAAGTACTTAAAAATATTTATAAGTAAAGGATCTGGGAAAGTTTGAAGTTGGAGAGATCAAAGAACCCGAATTACTCTGCATAGAGTAAATCGGGATTCTTCAAGTGCTTGACTTAAGCTTGATCCAACAACATGAGAGTCATGATGCAACGAATGAAAGGTTGCCACATGGCATAAGCTGGAGCGGAAAGAGCTAATCAGTAAAGGACAAGTGGCACAAGGATGATCGATCAGTGTAAAGGGGAGTCCAAGCGGCTGGCAACTAGGAATTTATGAAGGCTCTCGTCCTTCAATATGGTTCGCTCCTGACAAATGACCGTCCAACTTAAATGCAGCATGGGTCGGCTTGAGTTCCCAGGCATGGAGACCCGCATCCTTTTCAGCAAGACATGTGAAGGGTTGGATCACCATGCCGTTGTTTAAATGCAAAGATCAATTCAGATGCGCAAAGAAGAGACATCGCAGCTGCTCATAGCATGGCTCCTCAAATATGCCAAAGGGAGACTTGAATGCGCGAAGGGCTCGAAGAGATTTTATGGTGATCTTGGGCGGTCCATTTCATGGTCAAAGCAGTCGCAACAGTTGTGGTTTCGGTCATCAACGACTTCTCCCCTTTTTCCATTCTCCCACGCAAGTCTTTTTTCTCTCTTGTTCCCTTCTATATATACAGGCTTCCAAACATTGTAAAGGGCGCCAGTTTTTTAGAGTTTTGTCATCTTGCTGGGAGATGGTTGCTCATTGAGATGTTTGCATAAACATGCTCCTTCAACCAAGCTAAACCTTGTCAAGATATTGTAAGAATTACCTCTTGAATGTAATGAGACGATTTCTTTGCCTATTTCTTGTTTTCGATTAGTGCTTTAGTATGCTTGTGCTTGGTGGATTCGTGAATAAGTGTATTCCCAGTCCATTAGCCTTCTGCTTGCCTCTTTGAAGTATTTGCAAGCTTTTGCAGGTCTGGATTAGTGTTCTGCCTGAACCTCTTCCAGCGTGTGTTTACTTGATCTTGAGATAGTGCAAGTCCAAACTGTCTCATGACTGATCTAGTGTGGGTTCAAGCATAGATGAGTAGTCATTTAAATTTGGTGCATCACTTGGTTAGCCTTCTTAGGAACCCTTATCTCCCTTCTAACCCTTTTCCCCATGAAGCATTAGTTTAGCAGTAGTTTTAGGTGATCCACCGAGAAGAACTAGTCTCTTTAAAAATCTTAGAGGATCAACCTCACCATAGGACACCCACATCCTGAGGTTGTTCCCATGTTTATGGCTGGAAGTGGGAGACCCTGAAAAACTCTCCCACAAGGGTGCAATTTCTAGCTATAACAGGGACATTACAGTGGTATCAGAGCACCAATCTGGTGCACCTGTGGGATCTTATGGGTGCAAATTTGGATGCAAGCAAATAAAAATATTTTGTATTATCAAAGAAGAAAAGCCATGGATGACCAAGGGTTTACTTTAAAACATGTTAAGTTTTTGCAGGGTTTGATCAAAGAAAGCCAAAATGATATTCAACATACATTGGGTATGCAATTTGCAGCTATGTTGAAAGCTACTGTAGCTCCAAGCAAGAGTCATTCCTTCAATGGAGAAGGAAATTCGAGTGACAATGAGAAGGTTTCCACCAAACCTCCTCATAAATTATTCAAGGCTACTTTTTTGCGAAGAGAACCAATGATTGAGATTGAGACACCAATGTGTGACCCACTTGATACACGCCAACAAGAGTATGCAACCCTCAATTTTAACACAGAAGCACTCGTCTTTTTGTGATTTTCGTCAGATGAACAGGACAAAATTAAGAGGATCAAGCGTGCAACCTTGTAGAGATTTGCAACAAAGGTTGGGTAAGGTTTCTCTCTCAAATTTTGATGGCATTGATAGACTACTAGTGAGATTGTGGTTGCAGAAATTGGAGACCTATTTATCACTCAACCTCATGTTTGAGGATGAGGCTTTCAAATTTGTCATGCTACACTTGGATGTTGCTCATGAGTGGTGTTTTTATGGCATGATCACACAAGGCCATGAATCTATTACTACATTGGAAGATTTTAGCAAGAGGATAATGGAGAGGTTTGATAGAAGAGATCCAGAAATTCACTTTCGTGAGTTGGCACAACTCAAACAAGATCATAACATTGAAAGGTATGTTGCTAATTTTCAAAAGATTTCCATCATGGTACCAGATATTAGTGAAAGAAGATTGGTGGTTCCCTTTAAGGAGGGTTTGATTGAGCCTTTGAGAGGGGTTTGGTAAAAGCTTTTAACCCTCTTTCTTTGCAAGATGCGATTACTAAAGCTTTGGATTTAGAATATTTAGCTTACAATGACCATGTTTGGCCAAAAGAGCAGACACTTATTCACTGCCAAAAGTGAGAAATACAGGGCAGCCAAGGTCTGATTTTAGTGGGCCACCAAAGGCACCAAGTGGGCAGCCTAGGGCAGCACCTAATATGCCACCAAAGAAGCCTTTTCAGCCCTTTGTTCCTCCACATAAGGCGCTACCCTATAGCAACAATATGAAGGATGCAAGAGATGAATTAAGAAGGAAAGGTTTGTGCTTCACTTGCAAAGATCCATGGACTAAAGGTCACCATTGTATGGGCAAAGGACAAGTCCATTACATTGAGGTAATTGATGATGATTCAGATTTTGATATTATTAATACTAATGTTGAACAAAATGAAAATGTTGTTGATGAGCATGTGCATGAGGACACACAAGACTTGGGTAGCACACTTGCTTCTCTTTCAAGAGCTCCTAAGTATCATGCTTTCAGGGTGAAAGGCACATTGAGGGGACAAAGGGTGACTACATTGGTTGATAGTGGAGCCACACATAACTTCATTTGTGGAGGATTGGTTAAGAAGATGGAATAGAAAACTGTTGATATTTTTTCCCAAAAACATCATTATATCTAATACCCTAAGGGAGACCCCTTTTGTTTTTTATAAAAACCCATCTTCCCTTTTTGCTTTGCAAAATACGGAACTCTAGATGCAATTTACACTTGTGCAAATTGCTTCGCAAGTTCCGGATCCTGCAAAACATCCATATCCAAAACCAATGGAACTCAAAACTCACCATGTACTTTGCACGTTTTTACGATGTGCAAAATGTATGGTGGACTCTGGATCTCGCCACGCACCAATCCGGCGGAATCTGGAACTCGGTGTGCACTTTGCACGTTTCACAACGTGCAAAGTGCACGACGGGTTCCAGATCCCGCCAAACCTATAACCCCCCACTTCTATGGGAACTTCCAGGTGCTTCTAGCACCTCCAACCTCCGCGGGAACTTCTAGGTGCTTCCAGCACCTCCAACCTCCATGGGAAAACGTTATTGCAACAATAAATGGATTACTATGAAATAATCAAAGACACAAGGAAAATCTTGAAGGAACAGTTCAATAAGGAGTTTCAAAAGATAACTATTTGATGTAGAGAAAGAGAAAACATATTTTACACTTTATATTTTTTATAATGTAGAAGCTGCAAAAAGCACAAGTGCAAATTGCACTTTCCATTTTGACAAGCATAGATTGATAAAAAAATGTAAAATCATGAAGTGCAAATTGCACAATTCATTTTGGCAAAAGTGATAAAGACTTAAAAAGTTGTAAAAGTTTCACTTGAGTTTTGCAAGTTGGGGTTTGCATGAAAAGTAACTTAGAATTATTTTCAAAGTTATCTTTTATTTTTGAAAGACCAGTTCTATTTTGGATGCCTCTTTTGCATGAAGAGCTATTTTCAGCCATTACTAGATGAAGAAGCATTGCATGGAGATCCAATAGTTCCAGCCATGCCATGCTATGCCAAAGATCATGACCATCTTGTGCATGTCATTTTCTAGCCGTTCCACAAGTCCCAGTCACCACAAATAGAAGAACTCACCCCTCTTGCATGAGGGTTTCAGATTTGCCTGACCTCCTTTACTGGGCGTTTGAGTTTCAACAAATACATGTTTTCTATGACATATTTTGTATAAAAATGGGTAGACCCTGTGGCCCAATCTATCTTTTTGCTGTTAGTTATATTTTCTGCATTTTGAATGTATTTGCTACAAGCTATAACCTTTGGAGAGAAATAAAGTTGAAGATTTGCCTCTCTTGTGTTGTGGAATCTCTGTGTGTGCAAGTTATTTTTGATTTTCTGTGGAAGCTGTCTTTTATTTCAGTCTCAAGAAAATTTATCTGTGGTATTTTACCCTCTTGATAATATTGTTTGGAATAAAGATCCTTTTCCCTTTTGTGAAAATAGCTAAGACACTGCTTCAGATTTTCAAACTTGCATGACTCTGTGCTTAAATAAATTCAATCTATTTTCTGCTCTATTGTGTTGGTGAAGCAAGTATTTAGATCCACTATAAAATATTTAGTGCAATCACCATATTTTAGCTTTTTGCAAATTTAAATTCTTCAACCCTTTTTCCATCAAAACCCTAGTTTAAGATCAAAAAGCACTAAAGAGTGAGATTTCCACAACACTGGTATTTTTTCTGTTTGCATAAGATTTAGTGAAAGGAAGTTGGCCTTCTCCGGAGATTAACCTCAAATTGCCAAGGTCCCACGGCTTTGGAGGTTTTTCCATTGTGTCATTAGGCACTTGCATAATAAGCTACAGAATCAGACAGGTGCAGTCCTATGTGATAATAGTTTTTGGCATGCCTGGTGGGACCCGAACCTATAGAGAGTGGAAAGATTGTTGGTGTGTCTTCCTCTAATCAACTTTTGGAAGCAAGCAAGTTAACACCAATGGTGACTTCGAATCAACATCAGCTGGTATGAACAACCTAGGTGCCTAGTCACCATCATTTGGTATGTATCATCACCCATTTGATCAAAATGCATGTTCCTTCATTTCTTATCCTTCATATCAAGTTAGCAATGTTCATGGCTTCACGCCAAGTGGCCCCCAAGATTCAATATATCAGCCTCGTCAGAATTTGCCTCTCTCTAGTCAACCAAAAATGAGCCTCAAAGAGGTGATGCTTGATTTTGAGAGAAAATGTAGAGAGATTGATGGGGAAAGGGGATCTAATATGCAGTAAGAGGAGCTTGCTTATCAAGCTTATCTCCATCAATAGGAGATGAGTGAGCAAGAAATATATCATAAGGAGTGTCTGGCTAGACAGATTACAGCCAAAGAGGAGCAGATGCATCAACTTCTTATGCGGATGCAAAAAATTGAAGCTCAGGCTCAACCCTCTCACAAGCCCTTGTCACGTCAAGAACCTTAAACCATCCCATCTTGGATCCTCTCCTATGTCAATGACCCTAACTGTGTCATACCCTTTCTTGTGAAACCACCCTCTCCCACACCCGTTCAGGAAAAGGAGGTGGCCGAATCTTATGCTTTCTCCTCATGGAAATCAATTAAGGAGGGTACAATGAAGAAAAGAGAAGTACTAGCTGAAGTTGTCCAAGAACCAGTCCAAGGAGAAGAGGTATTAGCTCAACTCAATGAACTTGCCCTACCGAAGTTTCAAGACTCTCCCTCCCTTCCCCAAGAATCACCTAAAAAGGCCTTTAAGTTCCTTAGTTGGAAGGATACTCTCCTGAGCTAAAAGCAAGGTGAACTTCTTCACCCTCCCACCATCTCCCTCATGGAGGAACCTGTTTTACAAGGAATAGAGGAGCTTGCAGTCAAAATTGAGCCTAAAAAAGACAACACAAGTGTCTATGATGAAGAGTTCATGATAGGCAGTCCACTTCATTTAAAGAGGGAAAAGCCAAGTTTTGATCAGACTTCTTGGCATGGTTTCGATGAATTAGAGCTTGAAGGCAGCACTGATGCCTTCATATTTAAAGAGGTAGGTATTTAGGTTGCAGTTGAGAGCAAAGGGGATTTTGATTTGTTCCAAGAGCTTCCATTTGGTGTGGCTGTAGATGAAGATGACCAAAGTATAGAGATTGACATAGTCAATCAGTCAGCTGAAGAAGAGAAGGAAATAAAGAACAAGGAGGATTAGGTTAAAGTATGGCAACAACTGTACCATGACTTCATGGACCAGGTAGAGGTTCTAAACCAACCCATGCCTCCTCGAGAACATGAAGATGAACTTGCTAATCAGATTGAAGATGCTGACCAATCTCAAGATGAATTGCCCATTGAAGGCAGTATTGATGTCTTCAAGAATGGAGAAGAACGGTAAAATCAAGAGCCACAAGAACATGACATTTTGGGCCTTAGGTGGATTGATGAACTACCATATGGCTCCTTTTAAAGAAAACAAAGTAAAGATGGTGTTGAAGTTGGCATTGTCTCAAATGACCAAGAGGAAGCTACCTTTTGGGGTGACTTAGAGATTTTTGCCTAAACAATCAACCAAACACCAGTTCAAAGGAGCCATCGCATGTTGTTCTTACTTCAAAGCACAAAATTGAGCCATCAGATGAGGAGGTAGGGTCCCCTATAGTCCAATTAGAAGCAAGCCTTGAAGAAATGGACCAATATGTCTATATTGGAGATATGTTTGTCCCATTTCATCCACTTGAGAGCATGCCAAAAGAATCAACAATCAGGGAGCTCAACTCACCTATTTTGAGCTCTCAAAAGCAAGGTGTTTTTCATTGTGGTTTATCACAAGTGATGCTAAATCTTTCCCATTTTACCCAAGTGGAAAGTACTTGTAAATTGCAGCCCTGTACATATTAGAATAGTTTTCATGTTTTCCTCTAAGTGCTTTAGTGCATATTTGTTTAGTAGGTTAGTTGTGTTTTTCAATAAGTGCTTATGCACAGGTCAAACTCATTAGGAGTTTTGTCTTTTAGGTTGTGTTGTTTTTCCCTATTTTGTTTGTTTGTTCTTTTTGTTTTGTTCGTGTCTAGGCAAATTCCAGTTTGTTCTTCCCTAGGTTAGAGTTTGTTTGAACCAAGATTGACTCCATGTCCAATGTCTTATAAGGCTACTGGATTGTGAATGATTAGCAGACAATCATCTCGTAGAGGTCGCCAAATATGTTGATTTTTTTTCTCAAAAATATCATTACATCTAATACCCTAAGGGAGACCCCCTTTGTTCTTTGGAAAAACTCATCTTCCCTTTTTGCCTTGCAGAATCTGGAACTTTGGATGCAATTTACACTTTTGCAAATTGCTTCATGGGTTCTGGATCCCGTAAAACACGCATATCCAAAACCGGCAAAACTCGGAACTCACCATGCACTTTGCACATTTTCACAACATGCAAAATGCATGGTGGACTTTGGATCCTGCCACGCACCCAATTCGAAGGAATTTGGAACTCGGTGTGTACTTTGCACGTTTCACAACGTGCAAAGTGCACGATGGGCTCCGGATCCCGCCAAACCTATAACCCCCCACTTCCATGGGAACTTCCAGCACCTCCAACCTCCATAGGAACTTCCAGCACCTCCAACCTCCATAGGAACTTCCAAGCACTTCCAGCACCTCCAACATCTGCGGGAACTTCCAAGCACTTCCAGCACCTCCAACATCTGCGGGAACTTCCAGGTGCTTCCAGCGGCGCCAACCTCCGCGGGAACTTCTAGGTGCTTCCAACACCTCCAACCTCCACGGGAAAAGGTTATTGCAGCAATGAATGGATCACTATGAAATAATCAGAGACAGAAGGAAAATCTTGAAGGAACAGATCAATAAGGAGTTTCAGAAGATAACTATTTGATGTTGAGAAAGAGAAAACAAATTTTACACTTTATATTTTTTATAATATGAAAGCTGCAAAAAGCCCAAGTGCAAATTGCACTTTCCATTTTGACAAGTATAGATTGATAAAAAAATGTAAAATCGTGAAGTGCAAATTGCACGGTTCATTTTGGCAAAAGTGATAAAGACTTAAAAAGTTGTAAGCGTCTCACTTGAGTTTTGCAATTTGGGGTTTGCATGAAAAGTAACTTGGAATTATTTTCAAAGTTATCTTTTATTTTTGAAAGACCAGTTCTATTTTGGGGATCTCTTTTGCATAAAGAGCTATTTTCAGCCATTACTAGATGAAGAAACATTGCATGGAGATTCAATAGTTCCAGCCATACCATACCAGGGCATGCTATGCCAAAGATCATGCCCATCTCGTGCATGTCATTTACTAGTTGTTCCACAAGTCCCAGTGGCCACAAATAGAACTCACTCCTCTTGTATGAGGGTTTCAGATTTGCATGACCTCCTTTACAGAGCGTTTGAGTTTCAACAAATACATGTCTTTTATGACATGTTTTATAAACATGGGCAAACCTCGTGGCCCAATCTATCTTTTTGATGTTAGTTATATTTTCTGCATTTTGAATTTATTTACTACAAGCTGTAACCTTTAGAGAGAAATAAAGTTGATGATTTGCCTCGTTTGTGTTGTGCACTCTTTGTGTGTGTGCAAGTTATTTGATTTTCTGTGGAAGCTTTGTCTTTTATTCTAGTCTCAAGAAAATTCATCTGTGGTATTTGACCCTCTTGATCATATTGTTTGGAATAAAAATCCTTTTTCCTTTTGTGAAAATAGCTAAAATACTGCCTCTGATTTTCAAACTTGCATGAGTCTGTGTTTAAATAAATTCAATCTATGTTCTGCTCTATTGTGTTGGTCAAGCAAGCATTTAGATTCACTATAAAATATTTGGTGCAATCACCATATTTTCAGTTTTTTGCAAATTTTAATTCTTTAACCCTTTTCCCATCAAAACCCTAGTTTAGGATAAAAAAACACTAAAGAGCGAGATTTTCACAAAACTGGGATTTTATCAGTTTGCATCAGATTTAGTGAAAGTAAGCCAGCCTTCTTCGGAGATTAACCTCAAATTGCAAGGTCCCACGGCTTTGGAGGTTTTTCCAGTATATCATTAGGCACTTGCACAACAAGCTACAAAATCAAGACAGGGGCAATCCTATGTGATAATAGAAACCATGGATTGCAAGGGCTTCAATGTGACTATGACAGATGGGTTCACTATTTCTTATTCCAAGAAGATTCCACAACTTCCACTCACTCTTGAGAAGCACAAGGTAATTGATGATTTTTTTGTTGTTGACATTGGGGACATTGATATTGTTTTGGGTGTTCAATGGTTACTGTTAGTAATTTGGCTTATCAAGGCCAAATTACTACCCCTACTATTCTAAACTTTCCCTAGAACAGTCAAATCCACTATACAGCTGGCCAAACTGGTGATCTATAGTCTAAAGGCATAAACAAGGTGATATGTGGACAGTCAAAGTATCAAATACAATCATGATGAAGAGACCTACAACAATGTTACACAGTCAAGTATGTTCCGAGGCAAGACACCTACAACAAGTTCAAAAAGTATATCTCCTACTCAAAATGTCACATGCAGTGACAAGGTTAAACTACAGGTCTGTAGGAGGAATAAATTCGTAGGGTGGATAAGATTCTCATGGAAAAGGTGCAATTCAAAATCAAGCTATAGCCATTACACCTACAGAATTTTTTTCCCTACAGCAGTCTCCTATAAACATTCATTGAATGAGAGAACTATGTCAAAGCAAAGGATTGATTGGTGGTTAAAGACACTTCATAGAAGTAAATGATGCACGATGGATTGTGAATGATGCTCATAGGCACTTCTTCGATTAGATCATCCATTTAAAGGCCACTTACAACTCACACAAGGTACCTATAGTCGAGTTTGATTACCAATCAAACATTTGCTTCAATCTAGGTTTTGAAGGCCACGGTGACAAGGCAACTAATGCATTAGGCATTAAAGAATATATATCCAGAGGTCAGTTTCAAGTATATCTATTGGTTTATATAGCTACAACCATCCTTAAGGTTAACCTGCAGGCTTGTAAAGTTTCACTTACAAGGAATCAAAAGTAGAATGTAGGTTTATATTTTTTTGGATTTTTTCCCAGGTGGACTCTTTCACTAGTGTTTTCTTTCTCAAGTGTTGTCTTCTCATATTTCTTTCAGGCTAAATGTTGAAGCAATTTCCTTGGACTTTTTGTCCAAGGGAAAGGAGTTTTCAAAGACTTTACAATAAGTTCGAAAGAATTACAAAAGGGTAGTTTGGTGAAGAGAAAAGGTGCTTTTCAAGAAACCCGAAGGGTATGTGCCCTTCGAGAAGGATCATTCCAAAAATCCCGAAGGGTATGTACCCTTCGGGAAAGTTTACATCATGATTCCGAAAGGGACAAATTTAAGGAGGGCCTACCAACTTTTGCGAAAGGAAGGCCAAGTCAAAAACCCGAAGGGTATGTGCCATTTGGGAAAGTACATTCACAGAATCTCGAAGGGCCTTTTCAAGGGCAAGTGTACCATTCATTCTTCCAAAGGGTCATTTGGACAAAAGCCCGAAGGGCATCTTCAAAATTGCCGAAGGGCATTTTCAGAAAAAGGACCTTTACAAGAAACCCGAAGGGTATGTGCCCTTCGAAAAGGATCATTGCAAAAATCCCAAAGGGTACCTGCCCTTCGGGAAGGTTCATTTCAACATTTCAAGGGACGTTTGCAAGAATCCTGAAGAGTATGTGCCCTTCGGGAGAGTCACTTGACAGGAAAGCCGAAGGGTAAGTGTACCAAGACGAAAAGTTCGAAGGGCTATTTTCGGAAGGCCAAGGGACATTTCCTTTGGACTTTTTGTCTGAGGGAAAGTCCGAGAGGAAGATCCAAAGGAAGGTCTCTAGCAAAGAAAGGAAAATAATTGTGGGAAAATGACAAAGGACTCGGACAAAAAGTCCGAAGGAATTCCTTTGGACAATTTGTCCAAGGAAAGTCTGAAAGAATGCACATGAGGGAAGAGATCTGATGGGAAAGAGCATAAAGAGCACAAGACAATCCTTGGACAATTCCCACGGACATTTTGTCTGCAGGAAAGTGGAAAGAATAAAAGTTTGAGAGGCAATAAAAGTCCAAAGGAAAAGTTATAACCAATTCCTGTGGACTATTTGTCTGCGGGAAATTGATTGAACAAGTGCCCGAATAAATGCCCGTCTCAACATTGGAAAGGGAAAATTGCCAAGGAAAAGACCTGAGAAAAGTCTACAGGAAAAACAAACCAATTGACATAGGAAAGTCACGGACAATTTGTCTGAGTAAATCAAAGGAGCAAATAGAAACAAAAAGGCCATAAATAGATGAGGCCGAGGGAAATGCATGCACAAAATTAAGGGAACCAAGAATAGAATGCCGGAAAATAGCAAATGATTCAGTCTAAATATATATCCCACTTATCAAGATCCTTATCCATGCAAGCACGTGCTTTTTTTAGTGGACTAGTCAAAGCTTTTGTTGATTGTTTGACCGAAATCACGCTTCTTGATTTTCATGCAATCCAAGGCTTTCAAACGTTTCAGACAGTTCCAACAGAGTTCTCCATTCAAGACCTAGCATAGCTTTGCATGCAAGTGGAGACCATTGGAGGTTGACTGGTCTTGAATTGGAGTTGACTGGACAAGCTTGTTACGCATCTTTCTTGTTTTCCATGCAAACGGGAATATCTCTTCTTCCAGCTCAGCGTTCAAATGAATCAAATGGAGTTCTTTATTTAGAGATTTCGCGTAGTTTTCCATGCAAATGTGAATTTTGACTTTCAATGGGCCCACCGTCCATTCTTCTACGCCAACCTTGGATTCATACATGTTTGAAGATTTCTTGGAGAGTGTCTTGTTTATTTTAAGAATTAATCTTTCAAACTTGGCTACACCATTTATTTTCTATGCCAAAGTTTGGAGATGCATGCAGATTTTGTAAAGGAAAGATTTTATTGAATATTTTAAACATTGCAAACGAGGTTAAGTCTTGAGTTAATTAACCAAGACTAACCCTTTCCTCTTTTAGAACTGCACTTAAGGCTATTTTAGGTTTTGGAAAAGCTTATTTATTTGGCTTAATCAAGCCCTTTAGAGGGCCTGAAGTTTGAAGGATGAAATTGTAAGCTGGACCATTCATCACTAGAGAAGTTTCAATTCTGAATCTGAGTTTTGGGAAAGAAGATAGTGTGTAATTTGATTGTGCATCAGCGTATAAGTGAGATTTATCTCCTTTTACAGGTCCCTTCCTCACCTATCTCTCCCTTTCTCACCCTTTTGCAGGTCATTTGAAGAGGTTTTCAACCCTCATCTGAAATATTTATGCTTAAGGACAGAATTATAGATTTTATTTGATTATGTGTGGATTGATTTCAGTAACTTCAGAGGGTTTGGACAATTCAGGGGTATCACCCCCCTTTAATTAGGATTTTATTTCAGTTTCCTTCTCCCTTTTCACCCCAAAAATCATAGTAGTCAAGTTTATTGAAAAATCTAAAGGGAACCAACCCTCTCTGGAGGTTCTTTTCATCACAGAGTCACCCACACTCTGAGAAGTTTCAATTGTATCAGCTGCAGTGAGGGTGTGTTTTGCACATCTTCAAGCAGGGTGCACTCTAGATTGATAACAATTACAGTAATTAGGTGAATTCACCCACAACTATAAAACCATGGAGCTTAAATTCTTCAAAAAGGGCAAGGAAGTGGTCTTCAAGGTTCTAGCTAATGGTGCTCCACAAGAAGTATTCATGAAGAGGATGGAAAGGGCTTTTTAGGAGGGGTCAAATTGCATGGACAACAAGCTACCTTATTACAATAAAATCAGAAATAATAGAACAACAATCCCTACATGGTGAGTTGCAAGCTACTCTTGATAAGCATGTTCATATTTTTTGAGTTGCCTCATGGGTTACCATTGGATAGAGGTTTTGAGCATAATATTGAGTTGGAATTGGGTGCCAAACCGGTTATGTCACGCCATATTGTCACCTAAGAGCTTTGAAAGAAGAAATTGAAAAGACCATCAAAGAATTGCTTGACATGAGGCACATAAGGCCTAGCTCAAGTCCCTTTGCTTCTTCAATGGTGCTAGTAAAGAAAAATGATGGCACTATAAGGATGTGCATTGATTACAGGTTGGTGAGTAAGAAGACCATTAAGAATAGGTATCCCATACCTAGGATTGATGTATTGATTGATGAGTTGTATGGTGCCACTTATTTTTTCGAAATTGATTTGAGATTCGGTTATCACCAAATCAAGGTCAAAGAAAATGATGTTCACAAAACTGCTTTTAGATGTCATTTTGAGCATTTTGAGTTTTTGGTTATGCCTTTTGGATTGACTAATACTCCTGCTACTTTCCATTCATGTATGAAAAACATATTTAACAAATATCTAAGGAAGTTTGTGCTAGTTTTCTTTGATGACATTCTTGTGTATAACAAAACTTTGGAGAAGCACTTGAGACACTTGGATTTGGTTTTGATCACTTTGGAGCAGCATTATTTCTTTGCAAAGAAATCTAAGTGTGAGTTTGGACTAACAGAAATTTTGTATTTGGGACATGTCATCAATGCACAAGGTGTGCAAGTGGATAAACAAAAAATTGCAGCCATCATGGATTGGCCTATTCCCTCTACACTCACACAATTAAGAGGTTTTTGTGGTCTTTGTAGTTACTACAGGAGATTTGTGAAAGGTTTCTCACAACTTGTTGCCCCCTTGACTGATTTGACTAAGGGGCTTTCAAATGGTCCAAAACAACCCAACTAGCATTTGAAAAACTCAAGGAGGTGATGTGTTCTTGTTCGGTACTTGCTTTTCCAGATTTTTTTACTCCTTTTATAGTTGAATGTGATGCTTCAGGTGAAGGAATAGAGGCTGTCCTAATGCAAAATAAACACTCTATTGCTGTTTAGAGTAGAAAACTCAAGGATTCAGAAAAGGTGTATTCAATCTATGACAAGGAGATGTTAGTGGTCATGCATGCTTTGAGTAAGTTTTAGACAATATTTGGTTTGTGGCAAATTTATTGTAAAATTAAATCACGACAGTTTGAGATTTTTCTTCAATCAAAAGGAATTGAATGACAGGCAACAAAAGTGGGTAAGCAAGGTGCAAGCTTATGATTTTGATATTGAATATGTGAAAGGTAAAAACAATGTGGTAGCAGATGCTATATCAAGGAGGCCTTTTTTGGAATTGTTTGACGGCAAGCAATTGTGGGAAGGGAAGACTGTAATATTTCCATTTTTGGATCACTTATGAACATGTACTGAAGACCTTTAGTCTACTTTTCTCATAGACTAAGGAATCACATTTGGGAGTTTATTTTATTAATTAATTATGATTGTCCGAATAGTGATTTTTATCATTTATCCATATAAGATAATTCTAATTGATTAATAGAATATTTTTAAAAAGTGGTTTTTATCACTATGGTAATTAAAAGGATAAATAATTGTAATGCCCCCATTTTCGGGTTCTCTTGTTTTGCAGTTGGAGATGGCTTCTTGGGTTTGTGTTTGCTTTATCAAAGGAGTAATTTGATGTTACCAGTAAACTCAGATGGCTTAGAGGAGTTATTTGATGCTTTCAAATGTTATTTTTGGCTTCTAGTGTGCTTTCCAAGAATCTTGAAGATGGCGTCTATTTATTAAAAAAATTTCGGTCAGCTCCGTTTATCATTATTCTTCATCAAGATCACTTCAGTGCAGTTAGTTTTTGATTCTAATGCATTCCGATAGTTTTCACAAAATGAGTATGTTAATGGTTTTATTTTAATTAATTTACTAAAGTTGCCAAATATTTTTTAAAATAATTAAAATACACCTTAATATTATAACTTGTCAAAATCGAGATGAAATGTTTTAAATCATGGATATATTAAACGGAGACCTTGCGTGTAAAATTATCATTATTTAAATAAAAAGGTCTTTTTCAGAGCAAAATGGGAGTTTAAATTAAAAGTGAATTTTAAATAGAAGCTTTTAGAGAGTTGACAAGAAAAGTACAAGTCATATATAAAGGGGAGATTAGAGCTCATTTGTTTTATGCTTGATTATCTTTCTCTATTGGTGATTTGAAGAGCTTTTTCGAGTTCTTGGCTTTGGGGCGAAAACCCTAGGGCCACTAGGTTCAGTGGTGAGACTAATCCACCCTAGCTGGTTAAGTTGGAGAGATCATCAGGGCTTTCATAGGTGGACGACATTGCCAAATTTGTGGGTCTCTGTTGAAGACAAATTTGAGGGTTAACGTTATTATTACTTTCATTTGGAGGCTAAGATATATTCAAGTTGGGCGATTTGTAGGGTTTAACATGGTGCTAGGCGAGTATAGTAGACGTCATATTTCAGACTGGGCGTTTGGATTTTAAGCGATTATTTGCTGCATATATTCCTAGCCGTTTGGTATTTTATTCCCAAGGTGGTACACCAGCATTTCTCTTTGCCGTGGGTGCTTGCTAGAGGTCGTAATTGTTGAAGGAGGGCACCGCTACATTTTATCTCCATCGTCATTCATACCTCCTGCTATATATTATTGCAAGGTCGTGGCATTTCATAAGGGAATCGTTTCAGTATCAGGGGTGCAACAGCTTCATTTATGGGAGATAGTCGTGGTTTCTGCTAGGGAGTGCAAATATGATAGGTGTCCAATGTATTATTGATTTTCAGGTCTGAGAAAATGTATTGATTTGAACATTGTTTGCTTCAGCACTATAGTATTTTCAGGTTTAAATAGTGCATTCCCTTATGTATGGTATCATTGAATATCAAACTTAATTCCTTATATGCATGAAATATGAAAATCTGAGAAAACCCACGAATCAAACAACTAGCAATATTATGGTAATTGTTTGACAAAATGTTCATGTGTCAAACTTGAAAAATAATTTGTAAAAATATCATGCGATATAAGAGGGGATTTTACAGTGGTATCATAGTTGTGCATCCTGCTAGCGTGAGAGGTTAACAGTAAGGTTAATTTCATATTGCTTTGTTGAGTGACCAGCACTCATCTATAACAATTGTAGCAGAGTGTTGGTTTGAGAATGATAAAGTCTACGTAGGAGCTTTTGATAGAATTAAAACAAAATTTTGAGAATTATGATAAGAATCTAACAAAGCTACTAGAACATCCTGAAGTTTTAGAACCTCTTTTTGCAGAAAAAAGGAAAGCAGACACTAAGGTAAACAATTTTACCAATTCAGTGGGCAACAAAAAGTTGGACAAGAAGCTATATATTGCAGGAGATAAACTTGGACACTTGTTTCCGTCAAAGGATGTTCTTCTCAGCGCATTGGAGGAAGTGGTAAATTGTTTGCAGAGAGTGGATCAATCACCTTCCCACTTGATTCAAATAGTTGAGTCCAACAGTGACTTCCTTGGGTGAGCACAAGTTGTTGAGACACAAAGATAAGGAGGTAAGACTTGTTGTGACTTATTGTCTAAGTGAAATTATAAGGATTACAGCTCCTGAAGTTCCTTATAAGGATGACAAAATGAGGGAGATCTTGCGCTTGATCGTTGAAAGCTTTGAGGGATTAGGTGATATCAGAAGTCCTTTCGGTAAGAGGGCTAAGGTTTTATAATTGATGGCAAAGGTGAGATCATGTGTTATCATGATTGATTATGATTGTGATGATATTATTCAAATGATCCATCATTTTCTAGACTCTATCAGTGAAGACCATGACAAATCTAAACCTGATTATATGAGAATCATTATGGCTTCAATTATTAATGAAAGTGATGATATTTCCCAGCCTATCTTATCATTGTTATTGGCTGTTATTGAAGCAAGAACATGGTACTTCTACAATTGCTTATAACTTGGTACACAGTATTATCAAACAATGTGAAGGTAAGCTGAAGCCCTACTTGTTTGATGAAGAGTAGGTGGAAGAAGAGGGGTTCAAATCAGCCGTGGTTGATGACGAGAATGCCATACCTCGTGATGGATGTTTGACAAAACTCCAGGATGACTCCTTAGAAGTGCATGCATCTATTCATGTGGAGGATGTGTGCAATGAGATTGACAAAACAACAGCCTTTAACACACCATTAGAGCTATCCTATGAGGCTGATTACACTAGTGCATATGATGAGCAGGTTGATAACATTTATGGTGATGTTTTACAAGCAGCTAATGATGATGATTCAACATCTTATCTTAGTGATGATGCTTATGATGATCCGGATGTGTTAGCACCTAATCATGATAAAGATTTGGTGATGGATAAATTTCCTCTTGATGCTGATCTAACGTCTCGGGAGTTATGCATGAAGAAGTTGATTTTGGAAAGCATGGTGCCAATTGTAAATCAGAAAATTTGCATGAAGATGTTAGGTCATAGGGGTCCCATCATTTGCAAGGGCAATTTAAGGTAAGTGAAGACATGATTATTGCAGCCATAAACCATTTTGATGATACTCATAGGTTAATGGCAAATTATTGTTGGAGGGCTCCAGGGACACATAAGAGCCTTGAAGAAGAATTTTCCCTTGCAGGCTTTCAAGAACTTAGAGAAGTATTGGTGGTAATGAAATCTAATTACCTACACCTACTTTCAAATAGGGATCATCTTCTCATGCTTGATGAGATTTATTTTGATGCGCTAAAAGGGAAAGAAGTGGAAGTTGATAACTATGAGCTCAAGGTTACCAAGGATTCTTTGAAGAGCATTCAATTGGCCCTTAAAGAATAAAAAATTCAGATTGATGAGCTTTGTGAGGAGTTGAGCTTGGCACATTCTTCATCACCCACGTCAGAAATTCAATCATCTATGACAGCCATAACACATGAGGATGATAGTAGTACTCATGATTTGAGGGATGAGTCTCTTGTGATGGCCAAGCACGACGCACATTCAGATTTGCATGGGCTTGAGGAGAGGTATGATTCAGAAATTTCTGATTATACACATAGTTTGCTTCATGGGGATCTTAAGTCACCTCTTTTGGAGAGCCCATTGAAGGCTCAGGTCATAGATATGATTGAGATAGTTGAGCGTACACCTTGTGGACCAACCAACAGTGAAGTGCATGCAGATGTGAGGACATCAATCTTGGTTACAGGTTCAGATCACACTAGTGGAATGAATGCAAAGGATAAGATTAAAAGGAGCAGAATGATACAATGGTTATCCATGAAAAAGAACCATATAGTGCATCCACAAGTAAAATGAGCACAAGTCTCTATATTGGTGATGTAGAGATTATTATTGATAAGTCTTGTGATGAGAAGGCAGATTCTTCTGAGGACAGTTTGTTAGCTCATAACGCTGTCCCATCATTTTCTCTTGAAGATTACAGGGCATCTACTAGTGGTAAAACTGATATCTATGATGATATGTTTCCTACGCATGATAGCAAATCAGAAAATTCATTTTATGCAGCTGATTGTGATCATTGGCCTAATGAGTCGTGTGAATCGAAGGATCAACTAAAAGTTACTAAAGATAAGATTGTACAAACCTTAACCCATTTTGATAGCACGCACAAATTCATTGAGTACCTCCTTTGGACTGCCCAACATGAAGAAACGCAGAAGAGGCTAATTGTTGGGGCTGTTATACCAAATCTGTGGACTATCAAACATGCTTTAGAGGTAATGAAATCGTATTACCTCCATTTACTTTCAGACAGGGACCTTGCCATCAAGATTGCAGAGAAGGCTTATAGAGCTAATGCAAAATCTGTCCTTTATGATTTGAGTTGTGAGACACCTATTGGTTCCTACGATGGGAATGGTGAGATATGGAATCCAAGTGATTATTCTGGGATTCCATTGGCACAAGCTGGTGAATTTCATCTTGATTGCATGGTGAGGTATGCTCATCAATTTTCTTTCAGCCCACATGCGAATGAATTGACCATGCTTCTGATGAGACGTAAGGGTAGGTTGGATAAAGGATTACATAGTTCACTCTAGTATGATGTGCTTCCATCTCCAAAAGATGAATCCAAATCTTGCAGGTCTCCTACTTTGTTTCCTCCAGATGGTTGCTCACAAAAACAGGAATCTGAGACTTGGCTCATTTGGATTCCAATGGTTATTAGAGTGGCACAACGGAAGTCAACAACTGTTGGGAATGAGAGAGCTAGTGTTGACTTTCTAGAGTTTACTCCTATGGTGCATTAGTTTGGTTCTTTCGAAGAGCAATTCTTTGAGGAGTTGGCTGAGTTTACGCAGTATTTGATTACTCTTCTTATAGGAGGTTTTCAAGATGTCTCTTGTGTTGGCACCTCGCAGGATAGTTGTTTGAGTAGATGGTGCTACAGATCTTCTAGGTTGACTTGGGACCCTGGGATCATCCTTGGTTTCAGTTTGGTTCAGTCTATTGATTGTGCGATTGTATTGGCATTGCTTGAGGACAAGCAATCTTTGGGAAGGGCAGACTGTAATGTCCCCATTTTCGGGTTCTCTTGCTTTGCAGTTGGAGATGGCTTCTTGGGTTCGTGTTTCCCTGATCAGAGGGGTAATTTGATGTTACCAGTGAGCTTAGAGAGTTTAGAGGAGTTATTTGATGCTTTCAAATGTTATTTCTGGCTTCTAGTGTGCTCTCCAAGAATCTTGGAAAGGGCATTTATTTATACAAACTCTGTTTATTATTATTCTTCATCGGGATCACTCCAGTGCTGTTAGTTTTTTATTCTGATGCATTCCGGCATTTTTTACAAAATGAGTATATTAATGGCTTTATTTTAATTAATTTACTAAGGTTGCTAAATATTATTTAAAATATTTAAAAGACACCTTAGTATTATAACTCATCGAAATTGGGATGAAATATTTTAAATCATGGATATATTAAATGGGGACCTTGTGTGTAAAATAATTATTATTTTAATAAAAAGGTCTTTTTCGAAGCAAAAGGGGAGTTTAAATTAAAAGTGAATTTTAAATAGAACCTTTTGGAGAGTTGGTGGGAAAAGTACAAGTTATATATAAAGGGGAGATTAGAGCTCATTTGTTTTATGCTTGATTTTTTTTCTTTATTGGTGATTTGAAGAGCTTTTTCGAGTTCTTGGCTTTGGGGCGAAAACCCTAGGGCCACTAGGTTCAGTGGTGAGACTAATCCACCCTAGCTGGGTAAGTTGGAGAGATCATACAGGGCTTTTACAGGTGTACGACATTGCCGAATTTTTGGGTCTCTGTTGAAGACAAATTTGAGCGTTAAAGTTATTATTACTTTCATTTGGAGGCTGAGATATATTCAAGTTGGGCGATTTGCAGGGTTTAACATGATGCTAGGCGAGTATAGTAGACGTCATATTTCAGACTGGGCGTTTGGATTTTAAGCGATTTATTTGCTGCATATATTCCTAGCCGTTTGGTATTTTACTCCCAAGGTGGTACACCAGCATTTCTCTTTGCCGTGGGTGCTTGCTAGAGGTCGTAATTGTTGAAGGAGGGCGCCGCTGCATTTTATCTCCATCGTCATTCATACCTCCTGCTATATATTGTTGCAAGGTCGTGGCATTTCATAAGGGAATCGTTTTAGTATCAGGGGTGCAACAACTTCATTTATGGGAGATAGTCGTGGTTTTTGCTATGGAGTGTAAATATGATAGGTTTCCAATGTATTATTGATTTTCAGGTCTGAGAAAATGTATTGATTTGAACATTGTTTGCTTCAGCACTATAGTATTTCGTAATGAACAACCATATCTATTTGGTGTTTAAATAGTGCATTCCCTTATGTATGGTATCATTGAATATCAAACTTAATTCCTTATATGCATGAAATCTGAAAATCTGAGAAAACTCACGAATCAAACAACTAGCAATATTATGGTAATTGTTTGACAAAATGTTCACGTGTCAAACTGGAAAAAATAATTGGTAAAAATATTGTGTAATACAAGAGGGGATTTTACAATAATTATTGGATTATTGTCTAAAAGTAATTTTAATTACTATTTGTTATTAAGGCAATTAATTTAATATTATTTTTGGAAAAAAAGGAATATCGTTTTAGGAGATAAACAAAGAAAAAAATATCTTAAAAAGTCAACAAAGAGGTGTTATGAGGTATTTTACCCTCCCAAAGTGGTTCGCCCCCCTTTGGAAGGTACAAATACAAGGTGGAGATCTTATCCTAGATATGTTTATTATTTTATGAATCTTCATGCTTGAAGAATGATTGGGATGTATGCCCAATAATTGCTCCCGTGGTGTTGAGTTGATTTATCAATAAAAATGTGTTTTTTGACATCACCTTACAAAGAAATATTTTGTTGCTTACCCTAGGAGTGGGGCGATTTGCCTTGGTGATCTTTAGAGAGGGTTTTCAGGACAAATTGGGTGTCCAATTGCTCAAAACTAGTTGTTGGAATTTATTGCTAATTTCTTAAAGTGTGGTATTGGATTTGTTGGATGATTGGCAAGGTTGTCAAGGGTTATTTAATTGAAAATAATAATAATAATTTTTTGAATTATTATTTATTTAGTTGACAAAATTTTATGGTGAATTTGACTTCGTGAAATGTTTATTTGGACTTCATAAATAATTTATGATTTTTCATAACTATGGCGATTTGGTTAGGCAAGCTTGGAAGGTCCTTGAGGGTCCCCTAGACCCGAGTTCATGAAGAATATTTAATTCTGAATTTATTTCAGCTTTTTGACCTAGGACGACTTCACTTGGGAGGTTGTTTGGTCACTTTGGGTGTCCTATAAAGGAGCTGGAATTATTCAGATAATTTTGTCATTTTTTCTATGATGATTGCAAGGGTTTGAGGAATATTTTTGAGAGAGAACAGTTGCTATTTTTCTGAGTAAAATCAAATATTTTCTAGCAAGCATTTATCAAAAATTTATCTTCATTCAAGTGGGAAAAAGGTACACTTCCATTAATTTTCAGTTGTTACTCATGTTTGCATGTTTTGGGGTGAATTAAGGGTGAATCAATTGCTGGAAATTGTCTATTTATCCCTTGTACTTTGGTGCCAAGGGTTTGGTGAGATTAGGCATGTGTTGATTCTTCCTTTTTCAGCTAGGGTTGTTTGATTTTTTAATTTTCAGAATTCAGAATTTATTTACATAATATTGGGATTTTAGGGAAAACCTTTATTTGGTCTTTTAGCCCAAAAAGAGGACATTACATACTAGAATTTTGGCAGTGTCGTACAACATCAATGTGGTAAATTTGGGGCCATTAATTCAACAATCTCTATTTTTGGGCATTTTTTTTCATACTACAAATGCAGGGGTTATGAGCCTTATAAATAATAAAAATAGATTGTCTAGGTGTTGTGAGGCTGTACAAACTCAAATGTATCAAGAGATGCACTGTGAGAGCATACAAATTTGACCAAAAATTCCGTAAAAAGGAGGTTTGTGAAGCTTTTAGGTAAAATAAATATAAAATTTATTACCTTCAAATGCTACCTTCAAATGCCATCTATTCCAATCTCTCTCCCTTATTCACTTGGAAAACTTTGCTCTTTGTCTTCATGTGCATAACCTTGCGCTCCTTCACGTGGCTCTAATACCACTGATAGATCGAGCAATGGAGGAATAACTGAGAAATTACATTGTAAACAATGTTTTTGGCAAACAATTTGATAATGTATTATTTCAGATTAATATTTACAAAGAGGTGAAAGCTTATATAGCTTTTCATGAGGTGGTTACGGGACCCAATTAATATTCCCGCGAACCAACTATTTATTACTAACAATTAAACTAACAAAACAAAACAAATGTAAATAAGCTTGGATCAATCAACCCAACATATATTTCTCCTTTAACTTTGATTATAGTACCAATAATTTTGTCGTTGGAATTGAATGCTTTCTTGATAGTGAGTATGTCAATGTGTTTAAAATTTAGGTTTTTATTAGTCTTGTTGAAGCTTTCCAATTGTTGTTGAATTTTGTAGAGTGGTATCATAAACTTCACTTCAGTCCGCATTTCATTTTTGACATAAGTTTGAACATTAGTTTGAATTACTTAATCCATCGAAACACATCTAATAGTAATTTAAAGTTCAGTAGTGGCAAATATCAAAATTTGTTTTTGCATGCGTTTCTTCTTAAACTTCAAACATTTAACTTGAACAAGAAGACTTTTGTTATGACTTCATAAACTTCTGATCTCTAATGTTCTTTTCTTCTAAGATATTGGTGAGGTTTGATTTTGATGGGTTAATTTTCTGAATATCATTACTTCTATTATTTCATTTTTCTTTTAATGACTTAATTTCCACTCTTTCATCTTAATTTACCATTTATCTAGAAAAGTTCCATCAAATTTGTCCCGGGTAAATTTTGTTTAACTAAATAATTAAGTCATATCCACCATTGATTTGTGCCATTGACTAGATGTATCCATTTCCCATGTGGAAGGCGATTATTCGTTTGTCCTCAATAAAATTTCCACTAACAAAATGGATCTTTCTTTGATGATATTGGGAGAAAAAGAGCAGTGTTATAATTAATGATGATGACTTCTAAAGTCCTTTAGGCCAAGTTGGTCTATAGGACCCAATAAAATCTATAGAAAATGCAATTTTTCTTTAAATGTTCTCAACAAACTATGATTTGTAGTTGTCTTTGTTGATGCTATTGTTTGCAATCCTTAGGATCTTTTCAACTAAAATGACTTAGCAATCCTTGGAATCTTCTTTTGTTCTCAAGAAATTTTCCACTAACCAAATGGATCTGTTTTCTTTGAAAATATTGGGAGTAAAATAGTCATGTTAGAATTGACGATGATTTCTAATGTCCTTAAGTGCAAATTGGTCTATAGGACCCAGCAAAGTCTGTAGAAAATGCAATTTCTCTTTGAATCCTCTCAACAAAGTGTGATTTGTAGTTGTCTTTGTTGGTGCTTGTTTTATGGTAAAATAATTTTGGGTTAAGAGACACTGCAGTAAACCAACAAAAACAAAGGCACAAACAAATCTGATCTAAATATGGTAATGGAACAGTAAATGCAGATCTAAAACGTGTGAAACAAGAGTTTAATTCAACTTGAAACTTGATAAGGGAGGGTTTTAAATGGATTCCTGATTTCTGATTTAAGTTTGTACTAGCAGTGGCCTGAAATGAAGAAAAACAGGCCCTGAGGCAGTTCTGAAGCAAACTGCAAAAAAGAGCAGCGATCTAATGATGCGCAAAAAATGACCTTTTTTGAGTTGGTTGAATACTGGATGTGTGACCTCTTTTGAATTGGTTTGATACTAGCTACTAGATCGAAACAGGTAGACGATGTCAGATCAATCCAAAACTTTGTGGTTGTCTTCATTAACTCCTACTTGGTTAATTTGGGGGGCATGTCTTAGTCAGAGCCCCGTTCTTGAACAAAGTTGGCAATTAACATTCATGCAGTCCAACAAGCAATCCTGTGTGTAATATGAAGATCCCAACACTTATCCCTATGTATGAGATGCAAGCAAATAGTCGATTCTATATGGTCTTTCACTAATCTTTCTTTTGGTACAAGTATGCAACATAACACTTCATAGATAGTGATACAATAAAAAGTAGTGTGTGTGTACATCCTTAGATGTGACATTTAGGTGCAATCTCCTTATTTCGTAATTGTTTTATGCAATAAAAAGGAGTGTGTAGATTCTTAGATGTGACATTTAGGTGCGATCGTATTTCGTGTTTATTTTATTCATTAATGGGCTCATATATATATATAGAGAGAGAGAGAGAGACATTAACTTCAAATTAAGACCTTATTGCTGCACAAGCCGACATTATAGAAACAGTAACACTGACAATCAGGTCACAACCAATAATGCAAAAACCCAGGGAAGTGTTTTAGGGATTCACAACCAACATGAGCACCACTGAACTATTTTGATAGTGATTAGACCCATATCAAACTAGTTCAGTACTGGTCAAGGTGACAAAAAATTCAAAAAACAAAGATCTAAGGATTGCAAGAGCATCATGTGGCAAACAAATAATTTTTTGTGAAGGCTTTCAAGCATTCCAAATTATATGGTGATATTATGATTGACCCTAGGTTAACCAAATGTATGCTTGCAAAGGAAAAACAAGGCAAGGGAAGGTTGTACCAGGCCCAACAGAAAAGAAAATGCACCATAAAAGCTTAATTTGAACCAATGATCTATATACACGACACACTAATAACATAGCAAATACTAGTCCTGTACTAAAATTAGGTCCCAAATTTGTGTGTGTGTGTGTGTGTGCATATACATCAAAGTAAAGAAAACAAGTTTAAATGGTCTTAGGACCTACGGGGGCAAGCATTGTGGTACCTTTGAGTGGTGTCATGGTAAGATCACATCCTTTAATAACAATGGTTGTACCATCTAAATTCTTCTGAGTGTATCCACGATAGGTAAGAAATTGCACTGTGCACATATTTATACTTGAACTATTATCAACCATAATGCTTTTTGTTAACCTTGAATGTGTGTATCTATGAAAGCACTTATAAATAGTGGTCCATTGTTAGAATCGTCATTTAGGATTTCATGGTCATAGATAATAATTGGAGGAAGTTCCTTGTTGTCAACCTGGAGCTGCGCCCTGAATCGAAGACGTGCACGAAATGGCCAGTCCTCTATTCAGCTGAAACAATGGGATCTTCTCACGAGGGTGGGTGCCTCACAGTGAGAAGAACCTCCAGAGAAGGCTGGTTCCTGTATGATGCATCAATGAGGATCTCTACTCTATGTTGCGGACTACCGTGGAAAAGGGAGAAGAAAACTTAAAGGGGAAATCCTACCTAAAAGGGGGTGATACACCAGAATTTTTGATCCACTCAACTTGGAACCTTGAACACTGAACGAACAAAGGGGAAAGGAAGACCTTAGATTTCAATCAACCTCTTATGCTTAAATATTTCATGAAGAGGTTCGATCCAATGGCCAAAACCTGAGGGAAAACGATGGAGAGAGGTCCGATACAAGACACTTTGCAGCCACCTAACATCCACTTACAGCTTCAACAAAAGACCTAAAGAACACTTTAACATGACCTGCATAAGGATAATCTAGCAACTAGGTATGAACCAAAATTTGGGAAGGGAGAGAAATCTACCACTTATGCAAATTGCTGAATGAAATATACACTATGCCAACACTTGAAATCTGAAAGTACAGTCCTTCTATTGATCGAAGAGGTTACACAACTCACCAATGGCAGAGTCTGGTCTAACCAAGAGAGAGATTGGATCTTTTTTTAATCAAGGCTGAAAGCCATTTTATAGAAAATCACAAGAGGCCAAAGATTGGCGTTGGAAATTTGAAGAGAAGGATTCACTTAGGTTAACTCAACGCTGTCTTGGCCTTTCAATAAAATATGTTTTCTTTTGTCTTTGCATTAAGCTTCCTGCGCTTGAGGAAGTGAACTTGTCTTTGTTATGAACCGCCCACCTCTCTTTGCATGGAAATCCACGCCAATGTTAATTTTAAAACTCTACGTGAGCTGCTTGATGCCGAATTGGAACGTTGGAAACGCTGAGTTGGCCGTTTGATAAGCTGAGTTGGTCGAAGAGATCATCCTCCCTCGTATGGAAAGCTCCTAGTGAATGCGGCGTTTAACAATTAGTCAACTCTAAATCTGGAATAGTCAACTCGACATTCGAATTTGGAACTTCGGTTGACGCTGAGTTGGACCCTCGGATGCATGAGATGATCTGGAGACGAGCAGGACTTTAATAACCAGTCAACTGAAGATTTGACCGGTGTTTGAAAATAGCTCCCGCTTGCATGTATTTTACCCTGTTCTGGCCTCCCTGTTCCTGTCTTATAATTTCTTTGAAGTATTCCTTCGGACAAAAAGTCCGAAGGAATTCCTTTGGTTTTTCTGCCTTGCGGACTTTTCTTCTTAGCACTTTTCCGAAGTAAAACCCTTTTGGTGAACCATTCCTTCGGAATTCCCCTGTTGTAGCAAAGGCCCCTTACCAAAGAAAAACAACGTATTCTTCTTAATCATTTCTTTCTTTCCTTGGATGGAGATGCGATTTTTTCGGGCGGCAAGAGACAATCTGCCCTGTGGAAGAATTGTCAACACTCCCTACATGTGTCATTCCTATGAATCCGTCTAGATGATGGTCACTAGAAACCGATGGAGGTTCTTATTGAGCTATCATAAGAACATCACCTTGGTATTTGGTTTGAGTAACATGATTTGGAAGAGGGTTGGTAAAGATTTTCAAATACTGATGTGGTTGAGAAAATGATTCATTCAAAGTTTTGTTGTGACCTATATGGATTTGGTTGTTTTCAATTAAGTATCATATTTTATGCTTCAAAGTTATTCATCTATTTGTAGAATGACCTTGAATTCTATGATAATCACAATATGCATTAACATCATGGTTTTTAGGCAAGGGCCTAGATAAGTCAAAATCCCAATGTGGAGGTAAAGATATCATCTTGCATTCATGCAATCATTTAAAAGAACATTTTGAGGACTCCTAGATAATTGTGCAAATTTTCTCTACTTTCGTTGTTGCAAAATTCCCCTCCCCGGAATAATTGCATAATTTTTCCCACTAATTTTAGAATTCTCTACCATTGACAGTTTCTAGTAGGGAGGAGATTTAATGGTAAGGCAAATTGCCTGGAAATAGCCCAGGATTATTTCTTTATTTCTTTATATGTGGAGATGAAATATAAATGGTACTCCTTTTATTTTAAGAGGTAACTCCACTTATAGCCAAGGCCATAATTAAAATGGTGGAGAAGCCAAAAGCTTTTTAGCTTTTATAATTTAAAAGGCCACAATGGACATGCATGGAGGAGGATATAAACAGGCACCTTACCTTTTTTCAAAAGGGGGCCCACCTTGAACTAAAGCCCTTAATCTTTTAAAATTTGAAAGCCACGGGAGTGGGCTAGGCTGAAAAAGGTGGAGAAGCTATCAAATGCATTTTGGCCTTTATTAAAAGCTTTTAGTTTTTAAAACATTCAAATAGAGCATACCCATTGGCAGTGGAAAATTATTAAAGGCCTTTGCCTTATTTTTGCTTCACTCACATCTTGAGTTCATGGGTGTATTCCTAAGTAGATAAACAGTGGATACTGGGCAGTTTTTTGCATTAATGGTGGCTGCAAATTCTGACATGCGGACGCACAAATCAAATCTCACTACTCTTCATTCTTCCTCCATTTTTGTAATAAATAGAGAGAGTCTCTCTATTATGGGGTTCTCCTCTCAGCCCATTAATTTTTCCAGCTCTTGCATAAGAGCTCCATTGTGAAGTTTTTGCCTTAGCAATTGCTGTTAATTCATTTTTCTGTTTATTTTCAGTAGATTGTATGCAATTGTGTAGTTCTGACTGCACTTTATGAAGAGTTTGTGGCATTTTCCTGCCCTTATTCTTCTTTGCGTGTATATTTCAGTCATTTACCTTATTCAAATAGTTATGGAATGATTTATTTGAGTTTTCAATAACTATTCTGTGCATGCATTCCTTTGGATGGGTGAAGGATATGACCACTTTGGCGCATCACCCTTTTATTTTGCTGTTTTTTGCTTTCTTCTTCTCCCTTGCCACCTCCAATCAACATTAGATTAGTGCTAGAGTAGGAGAAGCCGACCTCTCAATCCTGGAGGTTGTTTCATTGCCATGTCCCACGTGGTGGAACTTCCCAACTATTGCGCTCAGTGTTAGCACCATAGCAGGACTTTTTTGAGCATCAACAATTGGAAACGGACAAACCTATCAGATGGTTGATCTACCACATTGATTACATTCTTGGTCTCATTATTAGGTTGAAAAGGACTATCATTAGCCTTAGCTTTGAATGTTGCTTTACCTTGATATTTAGCTTCACTAGAGGCAGGTGGATTAGTCCCATATTTAATAAGCATGTTGACCTCTATAAATTTGATCTCATAGTTTCTAACCACGTGACAAGTTCATTGAAAGATTAGTATGGGTTGAAAACCACTTTGACCTTAATGGGTTGAAGTAAACTTTGAGAGAATAGACTTTGGAATTTCGTATTAGGTAATTGGTGAGTCATATTCATAAGTATTGTTTTGAATTTAAGCACATACTCATTAACATTCTCATTAGGTCCTTGTTTAAGCCTAGCAAGATGTGAAAACGTGACCTTTTGGCTAATGCTAATTGAATAGTAAGCTAAGAAATTAATCTGCCAAATAAGTGGAGTGTACGGAACCTGATCGTAGGGCGTAGAAAAAGTCCAAGGCATAGTCCTTAAGGCTTCTAGGGAAGAGTTTTGTTAATAGTTTATCATTGTGTTGCAAAGTCTAGAAATGAAGCATACAAATATTTAATATGATGAGAAGGGTCTACTTTGCCATTGAAAAATTCAAACTTAGGAGCAACAAAACCAATAGGCAAACGATAAGCGAGAACCTCATAAGCCAAAAGGTCATGTAATTTATCATTCAAATTAACCATATTACTCAACATTTGAGTCCCTTGAGAAAGCAATTGCATCTATAGTTGCATAGCTCACATAGTTTATTGAATTATGGTAATTATTGACAATTCTTCCACAGGTCAGATTGTCTCTTGTCATTCAGAAAGTTCACGTCTCTAGTGAAGGAAGAACTAATACATTGGGTAGTTGTAGACCAATTGAAATAACTCATTTGCAAAGCGCTTGGCTACAACAGGATTTCCTTCAGACAAAGAAGGCTTGGTTTCACATAGCTTCAAAAAAGTTCAAAGGACATAAGTCTGCGGGAAATTAGCCAAGAGTAAGGAGAAGACAACATATATCCTTCGGACTTTTTGTCCAAAGAAATACTTCGGAGAATTTGTAAACAAAGAACTTGTAGCCTCCCAAAAAGTCCGCAGGAAAACATAAAGTTCGAGGATTAAGGTGCCCTACAAAAAGCTCGGGTGCCCTACAAAAAGCTCTGGTGCCCTACAATTTTTCCGAAAAGCCATTTTTGAGAGACACAAGCCCTTGCAGAGGGCACTTAGTCGGTGATAGGACCTTTGTGACTTTCCCAAAGGGCATAGAGGAAGGACACAAGCCCTTGCGGAGGGCACTTGGTCGGTGGCAAGACCTTTGCAATTTTTCCGAAGGGCTTTCTGCTGGTGGTTAAGACAAAGACAAATGACTAATTCCTTTGGATTTTTTGTTTGAAGGAATTCCTTTGGACAAAAAGTCCGAAGGAATTCGGAGAATTTACAAAGAGAAACACGACAGAAAAAATACACAAAAAAGGCAAAAAGAGCAAACAATTTCATTGATGGATATCCTTCGGACTTTTGTCCGAAGGATTAATTCAAAAAAGTGAGAAGCAAAAAGTCCGCGGAAATTCAAAAGACAAAAAGCCCGCAGGAAAAAAACCACAGAAATTTGAAGGATACAAAGCCCGCGGGAAAAGTGACAAGGACAATTCAAGCGGAATAGTTGTCCGAAGGAAATCCTTCGGAGGGTTTGAAAAGGCAAGGTTTGAGCACAGGTAAGCCAAGGAACAAATAAAGACAATTCCCGCGGGACATTTTGCCCGTGGGAAAGTGAAGTGTAAATAAGCCGAGACAAAATACATGCAAAGGGAAAGTCCGTGATATAGCATAGACCAAGCAAAAGACATTGACAAAGACCAAGGAAGTAATTCCGTTGGGCAGATTGCCTGAAGGAATTCCTTTGGAAGATTTGTCGTGGGAAATTAAAAAAAACCAAAGCCCAAGGCAAATACATAACATAGGCAAAAAATAATCTGAAGCAAAGGACCAAATAGGAAAAGACCGCAGAGTAGACAGATATGAAGAAATAAAATAACAAAGGGAAAACCAAGGGAAAAGATATAGACAAAACAACCAATGAACGCGTTCTACAACATGCAAGCTGCCATAAACAAACTTAGACACATCTGAGGCACACGTGAACATGCCAAAAAACAATTAAGAATATTGTTTTTTATCTATAGTTGACCTATAGTCAAAGACTGCCGTAAAAGGCATGAAAAATAATAAATGCGAGGGGTTAAATCATTCAAAAGGCATGCGGCGACTTCCAAATGTTCCAACTCAGCGTCCAGCGGTTCAAGTCGAAGTGCTAATTTTAGTCTCCGTGGATTCCATGCAAGCAAGGGTTGTTTATAGTGGACTTGTCAAAGCTTCAGTTGATTTTTTGTTGAAGTCACGCTTCTTCGTGGATTTCATGCAAAGGGAGATTTTTAAATGTTTCAGCACCTTAAGTGGAGTTCCATTTTTTGAGGTGTGAGTAGCATGATGCATGTTAAAGAACAGCTCAAACTAAAGACCATTGTCCATATTTCAATGCCAAATGGTTCTTCATGCAAGACAAAAGACAAGAAAGGACATATTTAGAAGGCTGTGATAACACAAATTGAATTTAGGCTAATGAAAGAGTGGACTTCTCTTCTATTTTCAGCACCACCTCTTGGCTTGTATTTTTTCTATAAGTTGGCTTTCAGCCTTGATTAAATTATCCCTCTCTTGGCAAGACCAGAGTCTGCCATTGGTGAATTGTGTAACCTCTTCAAGCAATAGAAGGACTGTACTTTTAGATTTCAAGTGCTGGCATAGTGTATATTCATTCAGCAATTTGCATATGTGGTAGATTTCTCTCCTTTCCCAAATTCTGATTCGTACCTAGTTTCTAGCTTATTGTATTATGCAGGCCATGTTAAGTGTTCTTTATGTCTTTTGCTGAAGCTATAAGTGGATGTTAGGTGGCTGCAAAGTGTCTTGTATCAGACCTCTATCATTTTCCCTCATGTTTTGGTCATTGGAACGAACCTTCTCATGAAATACTTATGCATAGTGGTTGATTAAAATCGAAGTTCTTCCTTTTCCCTTGTTTGTTCAGTGTTACAGGTTCCAAGTAGAGTGGATCAATCTTTTGGTGTATCACCGTTACTAGGTAGGATTTCCCCTTAAAGTTTCCTTCTCCCATTTCCATGGTAGTCCGTAGCACAGAGAAGAGATCCTCATTGATACATCTTACAGGAACCAGCCTTCTCTGGAGGTTCTTCTCACCATTGAGGCACCCACCCTCGTGAGAAGATCCCATTGTTTCAACTGGATAGAGGATTGGCCATTTCATGCACGTCTTCGATTCAGGGCGCAGCTCCAGGTTGACAACAGTAATATCAGGGCTTGGGGTAGAGACAATAATGGCATAAGTCAAAATTGCAACATTAGGTTGAAAAATGCATGGAGGGACAAATGAAGCCTTCAAACCAAGTTGCAGGGGAAAATACCTAGCAATAGAAGGAATAGGTGGAGTGACAACATTAGAAACCACATTGGTAGGAACAAATGGAGAACCTCTAGAAGGTTGATTATCATGATTGCTTGTTTGGTTTTGCACATCTTTCAACACATGATATTTCTCCAATTTCATTAGGATATTCTATAATATTTCCTATATTCAACAATTCTTTCAACCTTTACTTTCTCTTCATCAGATTTATTAATATTTTGAGATTCATTTTCAACAATATCATTCACATCATTATCATTGAAAGCATTGTTGTTAAAGTCATTATCATTCATATCATTTCCATGCACTTTATCATCCACTTTGTCATCAATAGAAGAAGCATGAACTTCATTATCAATCTCCATTTTCTTTTTCAAATGAACATGTGTACCAATCAAAAGAATTTGAACAACATCAATAAGTTTACCACTCAATTTATCACTTCTCTTAGTGTCTTAGGTCTAATCTCTGTAGGTGGCATAAGATAGAAACATATATAGCATGCAAGGAGTTGAGGCTAATGATAGCGAAATAAAGAAGCATAACCCTAAAAAACTCAAATCTATAATAATCACATCGAGAACAAACCCTAGAGGGAAAGAGAGCATGCAAAGCAATGTGGGTAACACTAGGCACATGGAAAGGATAACCTTAATGAGATAAGAGAACAATGCAAGAATATAAGAAATCTTAATCCAAATAAGATCCAATATGCAAATAGAGACACAATCTAACCCAATGAGGTGTAAGAGATCAAGGGTTCACCAAAATGTTTTATGGTAAAGTGGTTTTAGGTCAAAAGACACTACAGTAAATCAACAAAACAAAGTAACAAGAAAAATAGGATCTAAATACAATAATGAAATGTGCACACCATGAGTTCAATTCAACTTCAAACTTGACAAAGGAGGTTCGTAAAGGAATGCCTTAATTTTGACTTACCTATGTATTGGCAGTGGCTAAAAATGATTAAAATCAGGTCTTGAAGTAGTTTTGAAGCAAACCCAGAAAAAGTATAGTGATTTGACGATGTGCAGAAAATGACCACTTTCGAACTAGTTTGATATGAGTTGTATGGTTGGACATTGGTAGATGATGTTAGATTACTCTGAAACTTCACTGGTGCCTTCGTCAATGCTGCTCATCAAAAACCTCTCTTTGATTGTCGATTTGATATGCAAAACTTCCAAAATTGCTTTTCCTTGCTTTAAATCCTCATTCTCACAAAAAACCTTAGACTACTTTTAAAAATGTTGGTTAATTTGGGGGGCTTGCCATAGTAAGATCCATGTTCTTGAACAAACTTAGCAATCAACACTCATGCAATCCAACAAGCAATCTGGTGTGTAATATGAATATCCCAGCCCTTATCCCTATGAATGAGATGCAAGTAAGTAGTCAATTCTATATGCACTTTCATTAATCCTCCATTTGGTACAAGCTTGCAGCTATAACACTTCAATAGATAGTGATACAGGAAAAAGCAGTGTGTGTGTAGATCCTTAAATGCGATGCCTAGGTGTAATTTCCTTATTTCGTGATTCTTTAATGTATTAATGTGTTCATGTATATATAGACTTCTTAAATCCCAATAAAGACATTGTGGAAGTAGGACAACTGACAATCAAGGCACAATAAACAATGTAAAAATTGGGGAAAGGGTTTAAGGGACTCACAACCAATGTGACCACTATTGAAATAGTTTGATAGTGGTCAAGGTGACCAAAATACTAAAAACAGAGATCTAAGGATTACAGGAGCATGCGGGAGCATCCTAAGACAAACAAATAATTGATCTGAAGGTTTTCAAGCATTCTAGATTGAATGGTGATGTTACTATTGACCCTAGGTTAATTGAAAGTACTCTTGCAAGGGAAACACAAGGCAAGGGAAGGATGTATGGGGTCCAACACACAAGAAAATGCGCCAACAAGATCCTAATATGAACCAATGGTCCATATACACAAACACAATAATAACATAGAAAATACTAGTACTGTACCAAAATTAGGTGTCTACAATGCCAACATTTGCAGTCATTGAAATTTTCACAATTGAAGTGCCTTAGCAATCATTGGAATCTTTCCAATTGAAGTGCCTTAGCAATCCTTGGACTCTTTCCAATTGAAATGCCTAGGAAAAGAAGTAATGAATTTGAAACATGTCAGGATAATAAATAATTAAACCCAAAATTTGGCAAAATTGAGAAAAAATGCTTTTTAAGACCTAATTTGTCGAGAGAAAACTTGGACAGTCAATAACCATGTTTACTTGTGTAGATAGTTGATTTAATGGGTATTTAAATTCAAAATAAAATCACCAAGCTTTGTTTGGTTGTCTTGATTTAGGAGTTCATGGACCAAGTTAGGATTGCAAATATCAATGTAAGCATGTCTGATATCATTATATAGTGGGTATGTTAGGAGAAAATGAGCTTCATCTTCAATTTCATTTAAGTTATATATCTGATAGATTATTTATTTCCCTGAGTGTCCATTGACCAGTTTCACTATGTAGCTCATGTGAGTCAGTTCTTAGTTTTGAAATATGCAATCATAATTTTCCTCTTAAAACTGACAACCTTATATGGGTATGATGATATTTAAGTTTGGGATTGATTATATATTTATAAAAGATAGCCTCCTTTTATCTTTGATATATTCAGCGTTCCAAAGATTTTCAAATAATTTTCAATTAATAATACCAGTTTTAGTATTTGGTTTTTCAAAAGGAAAATAGGTATGTTGTTCGAGTGTTTGTAAAGAGGACATGTTAATGAGGTGTTCAAGCTTACGAGTGCTTAAAATTAGGATATTCAAATAATTTATTTAGATACTTATTAAAAGGATATCTGGAGTAGCACATCCTAATGAGATATTTTTTGTTTTCCTTTAAAATAGTGTAATTTGGTGAACATTAATGTAGAGGGAAAGCAAAGTATCAAGCTTCGGTAGGTGCTTTGGCTTTGTGTCCATGTTTGAAAGGTCTCTCTTTTGTTTTAGATTTTAGATTTTTCATTAATCACTTCATCGTTGACTAATAAAAAATGAGTATTAATATTTCACAATATTTTGACTATTCATTTAAGTTTAAATTTTCAAAACTTTCATTGGTTGTAAGGCATGATATGACTATTTTTTAGATCTTATTGTAGTTTTTTTAATTGTAAAAATGATCAAATTTCTCTGCATTTATAATCATTTACTAAATATTGGTTGAGCACATAAAAATAATGGGGCAAAATTAAATGCCATAAAACAATATATTAAAAACATTGAATAATGGACCCTGTTAACATTTATGGAGTCTTTGATTCTTTCCTTGCCCCTTGCTTTTTTCTTTCCGTCATTTATCATGATCTGGTCTTGTCTACTTATGCTCATTTCTAGAGAAGGGATTTCCAACAACCAATCACTTCGATCTTGGAATTGGTGTGCCTCCATCCTTCCTGTATTCTTTTATTCATTGTTTTCTGCTTTCCTTCGTTCATCCATCTTGGTGCTCTCATGAGCATACCTTGCATACACTACTTAGTTTCTATCATTTGATAAAACAATTTGCTTGTCTATAAGTCCTTTGCTTCCTTTTCAACAGCAAGGAGCATAAACTACCTGATAGGCTAATAGGTACTCTTGATGTTTTTGCTGCTTCCTTATATATGCTTTTATATATAAATTATGTTTTGAAGTAAATCTTGGCTAATGCATCATGAATAAATTAAATTTTATTGCAATGAAGAAGTTATCGATGAGGGAACTGAAAGATGATCTTCTGGTAGTGTCATTCAAAGGAATGGAAGAAGTGAAAATTATATTCTAAATGAGTAGATGTTTGTTAAATATTTATTATTGGTATTTGGGTTGGAATTTTTAAGTCATCTGCCTATTTGGATCATGTTCTTTGGATGTCTTTGTGTTACTAGTTCTTTGCGGTGACTAGATGTTGGAACTTAATTGCGCTAGCTGTTGGGACATCCTTCCTGGCATGGTTGAACACTTTAATACCATGAATTTAATATCCATGGTCGAGCCTTTCTCAAACCTCTTGCCCTTCTCATTGAGAGCTACCACTTTGGTCTCTTGAGCCTTGCAAACCCTGAAACTAACGGTTCCTTCATGCTTCTCTTGGTAAAACAAATCACGTGGTTTGAGCATAAATGGTTTTATTTCCTTTACATTCTCATCCCTCATAGGTCATGCCATCTCCTTATATGTTTGTTTTGCCATGGGAAGAACTCTGTTATAAAAAAAATGGAAATTAAGAAAGGCATGTAAAGTGCTGAAGAGATAGGAGCTTATTGCCTACATTTACAAACATGGCTGTGGAGACTTGTGTGCTCTGCCCAAGGGGACAAATACTCTGGTCTTCTTTATTATATTTTACAGTCAGAAGCTAGATCAAAGTTTTTATTTAATTCAATCAAATTGTATGCCTAGAACTTATTATTTTTGGAAAGAGGTGCAGATTAAGTCCAACGAAAAGGAGTGCACTGTAATATGCCACAAAGAGCAGTGTAATTGAGACATTGATGAAAACCATCGGCATGTTCTTGAAACTCTCTCCATTGAGCTCAAAAATAAAATGAAACCTTCATGGGTTGCAATCAAAATAGGAGAGTAACACATCCACTACACAGCCATGGCAAATGATGGCATGATTTGGGTCAAAATACCTAATGATATCCTTTACCATGTCCAAACCCATGGTCAACAAATCAGGGTTTGAAAAGTATGCCAACCATGCCTTGACCTATAAAGGTCCATAATATCATATTAAAATGTTATAAACAAAGCTTAATATTAGTTCTATGGTCATTAAGGCCTTTATATAAATATATTCAAGCCAAGAGACCTTGCTTAGGTCTTTAAGGTAATGAAATAGTATCTTATTAATACCTTGGTTGTATAAGTCCTTTTAACACAATATGCAAAAACAAACATCAAGGGCCTCTCGGTTGAAATCAAACCTCCCAACAAAGCCTTTCTTTTGTTTAGAAAGAACTAAGTAATCCCAGCTTAGTAATTTAAACAAGATACTAGTGCAATGTCAAACCACATCAACAAAGTCATTTGGAGGGAAAAAAAAAAAACTTCCCCTACCATACCATTGCAATGCAACTCAAGCAATCAAGGTACATGCGGCATCCTAATCATAAGATGCAAGCAAGGTATGTGCAACATCCAAATCATATGAGCAAGAAAATGAGGCCTGAATAAACATAAAAACATGTACGGAGAAGATGAAATAAGAAACCACTAAACTATACAAAATCTGCAGACCACAACAATACATCAAAAACTAAATGCAACAGTTGTATGTGCAACGGTTCTTATCATCTCCCCCGAGATGCCTTGCTCACATCTGCAACACCTCTCCACGATGATACTCTCCCTCTATGTCTTGCCACTGTGAGGGAGGGGTTGTCTTGCATTCACCTTAGCAAACCAAATGTAGTTAAATGAAACATCATTCCCATTTATTTAAAATAATAATCATGCTCCAAAATTATTAATCAACAAATGATTAAAATATGATCATAACAAGGTTTATTAAAAAAAAAAAAAAATCCGTCCAACAACCAAAAATGGGTTGTGACACCAATTCTATTGGATGATATATAAATATTAAGTGTTGGAATAAGAATCTTCTCATGTTTTAGGTGAGCATGGAGGAATGCAAGGAAGATTACACCAACATCCAAGGTGGCAGGAAAAGAGCACTCAAACATAAACTGCTTAGGTACACTAGCTACATTGTCACAATTTGAACAAGATGTCAACAATGCAAATGTCAATTGTTCTAGATGACATGATGGAAAAAAGGTGCCATGATAAATGCGGATTGCAAGGGAATTAAATTGATATCAAATAGGGTTCACAAAAAAAAGAAGATGAGAGTAGACAAAGTATACACAAATTTCAAAATTTGAGACACCTTTCAAAAGGAATTTCATGCATGGAGCAAAATGAAATTTAAAGGTTTTACAAAACATTCAATGTGTAGTTCAAAATATGGAAAGAAAAGAACCTCATGTCAGGATGTCTATATATGAAGGTGCAATGCATCTTGCAAGAAAGTCCAACTGTGACACCTAGTAAGAGAAAAGGATTAGTGATGAAGTATCCAATTAGAGCATTTAAGCCATTTTGATAATGAAGTCGCTTTAGAGTGTTTAAGTTCTTCTAATGAATATATCCAAATTAGGGCATTTACTTTGTTCTGATAAAGGCATTTAATGTCTTGAAAATGAAAACTTTTAGAATGCCTTGAAAAATGTATCTAATCAAGGCATTGAAGACATCTCAATAAGGACATTTTGTTTAATGCATTAAAGTCATTTTGGTGATGGGAGAGAGGGCTTATAATTACGAAAACTTGTGGATTTGTCCTAATATGGAGGTTAGGGGACATCTAGTTGGGAAATCTAATTGGGAAGTGTTAGGCTCAAGGTTACATGGGTGCGTAGGTGTGGGGGTACGTAATACCATGTGCATGTGAAAGTAAGGCAAACACACTCCATGTGCTAGGGTGTGTTAGTTTTCTTTAGATAGGCCTTGGCTGTAGATTTGGGTGCGGGTGTGTCTCCAATGCGACCCCACCTTTGGTTACGCTCTATTGTTTGGACACCCAAACTAATATATACCATTTGGTCATTCAAAAGGAAAAGAGGTAGGCTGTTCGAGTGCTCGTAAAGAGGACGTCTTAACGAGGTGTTCAAATATACAAGTACTTAAAAAAAAAGGATCTTTTAATGATTTGTCTAGGTACTTATTAGAAGGATATCTAGAGTAGCATAACCTAATGATTTTTTTTCCCCCTTTTATAATAGTGTAATTTGGCGAACATTATTGTAGAGGGAAAACAAAGTATCTAGCTTTGGTAGTTGCTTTGGCCCAGTGTTCGTGTTTGAAGGGTTTATCTTTTCTTTTAGATTTCAACTTTTTCATTAATCACTTCACTATTGACCAATGCAAATGAGTACAAAAATTTCATAATGTTTTGATTAGAGTCCTAACAAATATAATTATATAATATTCCATATAAATCAAAAATTTCACAAATTTCATTGGTTGCAAGGCATGACATGACTATTTTTAGATCTTATTGTAGGTTTTTTTTAAATTCTAAAATTTATCAAATTTATTAAGATTTATAATCATTAATTACATATTGGTTGAGCATTTAAAATTAAAAGCAATGGGGTGTAATTAAATGTCAAAAAAATATTATAAACATGTACCTTGATGTGTTGGGCAACTATACCATTGAATAATGGACCTGTTAACATTTATGGAGTCTTTGATGCTTTCCCTACCTCATGTTTTTTTCTTTCCATCATTTATGATGATCTGGTTTTGTCTACTTATGCTCATTTTCAGACATGAGATTTCCAACAACTAATCACTTCATGCTTGGAATTGGTGCACCTTTGTTCTTTATTCTTTCATTCATTGTTGTTTGCCTTCCTTCGTAAATCCATCTTGGTGCTCTCATGAGTATACCATATGCACACCATTTAGTTTTTGGCATTTGGTAAAACAATTTGCTTGTTTGTAAATCCTTACCATCCTTTCCAATGATGAGGAGTGCAAACTACCTGACATGATAACATGTATCATTAATGTTGTTTCTACTTCCTAATATAAGTTTTTATATATAAATTGTGTTCTGAAGTAAATCGCTTCGTGCCTAGAATTGGTGCACCTCCATTCTACCTTTAGTCTTTCTTTCATTGTTGTCTGCCATCCTTTGTTCATCCATCTTGATGTTCTCATGAGTATACCTCGTGTACACCATTTGGTTTTTGGCATTTTATTAAACAATTTTCTTGTCGGTAAATCCTCTCCTTCCTTTTCAATGACGAAACGCAAACTACGTAACAGGTTGACAGGTACCCTTGATGTTGCTTGTACTTATACAAGTTTTTATATATAAACTATGTTTTGAATAGGAACATTTTAAGAAACCCGCCCAATTTTGTTTAGATCAGGTGGCGAATCTTGCTGGAACAGGATTGGTTAGGGTGGCGAATCTCACAAAATTGGTGTTTTTGACTATGGTGATTAGTTAGGGTGGAAAATCTCACAAAATTGGTGTTTTTGACTATGGTGATGAGTCAAAAAAGACACAAATTTGTTGTGGATGTAAATGCAAATCTTCTCGAATATTTATAATTTAGTAAAATGGTTTGGTAGATTTAATAGTAAAATTTGTAAAGACCAAGTTAAATATTGAAATTGTTGTTAAATTTATTTTAAAAAGTATCATAGGCTTTAAACTTTTAAAGCATAGCTTTGCTGTAAAAGCATCGTAAAATTAAAGGAGGTTGCAATAAATGAAATGGCCCAACGGGAGATTTGTAGAACTATTTTTTCCACTGCACGAAACATTGCAATATAAAAGCTTCGCAACATTATGGTACCACTATAGGACTACAAACAACACTGCATAATTTTGATATTGCCGCAAGCCTGTAAGGTTACAAAGCTAAGCTACAATCAATACTTATTAATTAAAGCTTTATTTGAAGCACAAATACCACCCTTGTTAAGGTTATTAGTTAATTTAAAGAATGGATCTTGAAAGTATAACTTTCCACATGCATGATTTTAACCAATCAAGGAGACTAAGATGATAAACTTGTGTAACACATGAGATATCAACACAATTTTTTTTTAAACCAATCAAGGAGACTAACATGAAAAACTTGTATAACACATGAGATATCAACACAAAAATATTGAAGTGTTGGAAAAACAACTCAACTTCAGTACATGCACAATATATAATAAATCTGTGCATGCATATTTATCGGTTGTTCCTTTTAAACAAATGGATTTATGCAAGCAGAGGATGGCATTCGTCTCTAGATGGCTGACAAAAAAAAAAGTTTGTAGCTTATATGAATGTGACAATGGTAGATTTACTATAAAAATTGAGAATAATAAATTTATTATAAATGTGAGAATAGTTTAGATCTTATATAAAAGTGACAAGAATTGTTTGCATAGTTGTGAATAAGTACATATCAAATCTTTTGACTCCATCCATGAAACATTACTTTATAATATTTATTATTAACTATATACATAAAAAAGTTCTCCCCCATAACGATGTCTTCTCCTTTAGGATGTACAAGAAAAAGGTGGTAGAGCTACTAGATACATAACACTTTTAAACAAACATTAAAAAATAGATCAACAAAAGTAACTTCATTAAAGGTGTAAGGGAACATGAGTTTAACAAAAGTAGTCACCCTAGGGGAGATCTTTGGGGTTTTCCTAGTCTAAAAGTTTTGGCGGGCTAAGAGATCATCAAGGTGTTCTCTAGATTCACAAATTGCATCCAAAACTCCACCTTTCGTGCTTCAAATTCCTGCAAAATACCCTAGGCCATAAAGATGAAAGAAACGTTGTGTGCAAATGCTGTTGTCATGCTTATGTGTTAGAGCTTCGTAGAGGAATGTGGCGGCCCTTTCAACAACTTCACAATATCTATAGAACCCTTTCCATGTGGGATCCAATCATCTATAGAGATGCCATTGCTGTCATCTTTTTTGGTTGAATGACCACATTTGCCACAAGAAGGCCGCTTCCAAGTATGTCTAAGAATAGGAGCAAAATGACTGCAAACTGGCTATTTTTTGTGGGAAGCCAAACTCAAAATTGACCTTTCGACATGCTTGAGATGCTTCGTGACTCCAGAAAGCTGCTTCTCAATACCTTGTACAAAACCGTCTTTCCCCTCTGGCTTTGTTGGTGGACGCCAGTACGGTAATTCCTTCTCTAGAGCCAGAGGAGAAAGAAAATAAACATCCTCATCTCAGGCTTTAACAAGAAACTTAGGCTTGTAGATTTCCCAAATGGATTATATCTCATAAAATGTAGGCAAAATAGAGGGGAGAAAGAAAATAAACATCCTCATCTCAGGCTTTAACAAGAAACTTAGGCTTGTAGATTTCCCAAATGGATTATATCTCATAAAATGTAGGCAAAATAGAGGGGGGAATAATGTAGGTAGTAAGTTGAAACGAGTAAAAGTTGGAGTAATCATGGCCAAGTGACACAATAAACTATCTCTAACTGAAGGAGGAGATTGGTTGGCTGTGCTAAAATTGTCATAACCCACGTGGCTCAACATATGGTGTATGAAGTTCTGTTCTAAACCATTTAGTTTAAAGCTAGAATGGAGTAAATTTGAGGGAATTCAATAAGCAAAGGGATTGGAAGGTCCAACAGAGACAACCATGAAAGATGGGAGTTTAGAGACAATAGACGACATGATTCAATTCATCCATTTTTGTATCCTTGTTTAAGATTTTTATGGTTTTTTTACAGGGGCAATTCAATTCATCAATGAAGGGATTATAATCACGTGATAGAAAAATTATAATAAAATTCCACCAAAGCATAATATCAACAAGACATGGAGTCTAATCACCAAAGCAAAAAGGTGGCAAAGGGAGTCTAATTACCAAGACATTAATGAAGGAATAAAGGGGTGATGATGGTGCAATTAATCTTGTGCGATTGTCGAGATTGCTATTTTCAATTCCTCTACTGTCATGTGTCTTAAAGTTCAAACATTGATAAAAGTGTTTTCACAATCTTTCAAAGCAGATTTAACCAAAGCATAATATCAACAAGACATTAATGTAGAGAGTCTAATTACCAAGACATTAATGAAAGAGAGAAGGAGAATGATGATGGTGCAGTTAATCTTTCATGAAGTAGGCTAACAAATACTTTGAAAAGCTTTTGTTGTTTCCTGAAGAAACAAATTCGACCAATACATGTAAAAGAAAGACTCCAACTTCCTACTTGAAGGCATTACCAATGATAATGCAACATATCATTGGTAATCTGGATTCTGTACCTATAGGTTGAAATTGAATACATTAGTTTTTTGTTTGTTTTCGAATTGTTACTTATATTTTGATAGCTTCTTTACCTTTTTCTAAATTCTGAACTCTTGTAACTACTATGAAAATTTAGACTTGTTTATGGCGGTTTAGTTTTATGGCTTTTTTGCTTTTTGATGTATTGTTTATTGGGCCGAAGGTGGTAATTTGTCGGTAGCAATGGTTTGGTTTATTTTTGATATCTTAACTATGTTTAAGAATATATTTATGTAGTTTCTATCATTTAATCCATCAAAAGTAAAAACTCTTATCATTTATAGTTATAGTTATGGTCGAGGGTGCATGTGTTTGGTTCTAACAAAACTAACTGTTCCTTATACATAAAAAAGCGTTGAGTTGCAACCTTTGAAAAGCATCGTGATATTTGGGAAAACATTGCAGGATTCGAAAGCATCCCATGCTTACAAAGCATCGCATGATTCAAAGCAGTGTCACTGCATTCGCCAAACTTTATGTTACAAAATTCTAAATTTGGCGAACTTCAACCTGTAGCGTAAAATTTGTCAAAAAACGCGATTTAGTTCGCCAGGGTAAAAAAATCATATTAAATAATCATGAATTAGGGTTTAAAATCGTCATTTAGGGTTTACTGAGCAGAAGTAATAATAAAACTCGTGATTTAAGGTAAAATTTATGATTTAGGGTTTTCTAAGCACCGTGTGTGAGCGCAGGCCGTGGCTGTGTCAGGTTGTTAGGAGCTGCTAACTACTATACTTGCTATAATTTAAAACCCGTCAGAATGTCCATTCGATTCGGCGACTGCTGTAAATTCGCTGGTGTCGGCATTTATCTTCTCGCATCTGAACCTTGTTAATAGTGTGTATTAATATTTGGAGATTTCTTAAGATTTTCACGGCATACACATTCAATAGTTTATTAGATGGTTTATATTTTTACGGCTTTAATGTATTTATATTTATATTTATATTTAGTAGTTTATTAAATATTAATATTAATATAATAAAATATATTATATCATGTTTATAATTATTAAATATTAATATATTAATATAATATAGTATATTTATAATATAATAATATAATTTATAAGTATATTATATATAATATAATATACTTATAATTATGTTTTATAATATATATATATATATATATAATAGTTTTAAATTTAATATTTTTTTAATATATATTTTAATTATATATATATATATATAGTCAAATTTAATCACGACTTTTATTGTTGATTTTTTTAACAACGAATTTTTACGAATTTTATCTTCCACGAATTCGAATGCGGTGACTATGAATTTCAACGCATTACATACCTGCAAAAGCATCACGTTCATGCAAAAACATTGTGTGGCCTATCAAAACATTGTGGGCCTTCAAAAACATTGCTTTCCTGCAAAGGCATTGCAAGCTTGCTAAAGCATCGTAGGCTTGCAAAAGCATCACAAGCTTGAGAAAACATCACATGTTTGAAAAACTATTGCTTGCTTGTAAAAGCATCACATCCTTGAACAATCAAGGCATGCTTGTAAAAGCATCGTAAGTTGGAACATGCAATGTGTGCTTGCAAATGCATCGCATGCCTTCAGAGGCATTGCTTGTTGGGAAATGAATCATATACTTTAGAGAAACATTGTTACAGGCTTAGAAAAACATCACGGTGATGGAAAAGCGTCGTTGCTTAGAAAAGCATTTTTATGTAATAAAAGTTCATATATGTATGAAATTTCAGAAATTATCACAAACATGTTTTGAATTGGATCAATAGATTTACAGATTTGCATCTGCAAGTGCTTGATTTATTTGTATGTTGTATACCCTATTTATATGACAAAAAATAGCATTTAACTTCGAATGTATATATAACTATTTTAAATACATTTGGGTTGGGTCTAATTGGTGAATTTAATTAAATTTCAAAATTTGCCTTTAAAGCTTTGGCGAGTGTGATTTGAGGGCCCGAGCATAGAATGTTTGGCGATCCAAACATTTTGTAAAATCCTGGACCATTGATTTGTCAGCGATTCGAAAAAACCCCATTGGGATGAGAAATATTTGGCTATTTGAGCAAAAAAGGTAATGTATGTGCGTGCTTTGGGTGAAGTGTTGTGCAGGCTGACAATTTCCAAATAGCCAATCATGAGTCTCGAAGTCCCTAAAATTTACCTTGTTACGAATCTTCGATACAAAATTTTTCCCTGGTTTTCAAGTAAATTTTGGCTAATGCATCATGAATAAATTGACTTTTATTGCAAGGAAGAAGTTACTGATGAGGGAACTGAGAGATGATATTCTGGCAGCATCATTCATAGGAATGGAAGAAGTAAAAATTGTATTCTAAATGAGTAGATGTTCGTTATTTGTATTTGAGTTGGAATTTTCTAGTCATCTGCCTGTTTGGAGCATGTTGTTTGGATGTCTTTATGTTATTAGTTTTTTACAGTGACTGGTTACTGGAACTTAATTGCAATAGCTATTGGGATGCCCTTCCTGGAATGGTTGAACACTTTAATACCATGGATTTAATGCCATCCATGGTCGAGTGTTTCTCAAACTATGTACCCTTTCTCATTGAAAGTTACCACTTTGCTCTCTTGAGCCTTGCAAACCCTGAAACTGATGGTTCCTTTGTGCTTCTCTTGGTAAAACAAATCCTGTGGTTTGAGTATAAATGGTTTTATTTTCTTTACATTCACATCTGTTATAGGTTACATCATGTCCTCATTTTTTTGTTTTACCATGGGAAAGAGATCCATTCTGAAAAGAAATGGAAATTAAGAAAGGCATGTAAAGTGTTGAAGAGATAGGATCTTATTTCCTACGTTTACAAATGTGGCTGTGGAGGCTGGTGTGCTCTGCCCAAGGAAGGGGACAAATGCTTTGGGATGTTTTATTATATTTTACAGTCAGAAGTTAGATTAAAGTTTTTATTAATTCAATCAATTTGGTTTGCCCAAGACTCATTATTTTTGGAAAGAGGTGCAGATTCGGGCAGACAAATACGTTGGGGCCTGAATTCAACGCTTTTCAGTCTGAAAAAAGAGCAAACAAGGATTCTAAATGTGGGCAAAAAACAGTTCTTGTGCATCATCTAAGCATTGAAAGCAGTGAAACAACCAAAGGCATAGCTCAAAAAAAAATGTTTTGCCGTCTAGCAGTGGGTGTGCTAGTCATGGTTGCAAAGAATGTCGTTGCCCTCTGTTTTTTTGTACTCTTCTTTCATTTCTTATTTTTATTTACTTTGGATTTGGATGATCAATGATTGTTTTCCCATTCAACTAGGTTAGTGGTATGCACTTTTTTTTCTGTCCCAATTTTTTTATGGAAGAACATTGATGTCTTGAAAAAATAAATGATCTATTTTTTAAACAAAATTTTGTTTTATTCTATGTCCATCTTTTGCTCTAGGAAAGATAGTGTTTTTTAAATGCAAAACTACTACATATTTTTAGCACAAAATGTTAATTTATGATGATCAAGCAAACATTTCGTAGTCCTTATTGTGGAGTTTTTATTTCTATTTGAATTTCACTTGCAGCCAAGATTCTAATACTATTTACCAAGAGTGATGCAGAATTATTATTGTAGATATTTAGTTTTTTACCTTTTGCTCGTCATCTTCAGAGGACATGATGCAGCCATCAGAATAGTTATGGTTATACAAAAATCCAACAAAACTCTTCTAGGTGAATGCAAGTGATGGCACTCGACCTTTATCCCATCTTTATCAGCCAAGAAGCCACAATGTTGATAAAACTGCAACTCCAGTGCCTGCTATCTTATTCTCTTAGGACCCATTTTTGTAAAAAATGTTTTTTACATACTGTTCCACTTTTTAATTTTTTGTGGGTATGCAATACAAAAACGGAGTCATCCATTAAATCAGATTATTTTGTTAAATTGATATGAAACCCTTAGGTTTGAAATCTTAACCTGATGAATTATTTCTGATATCTTCAATTTAGGATTTATCGATTTCTATAAGCAATGGAAATTCAAAATTTAGATAGAATTGTTATTTTATAACAGAATTAATTGATGATGGTGCAAATCCAGACACCACAGTTATACAGAGGCACCATAGTGTAATAAAGGCACTGAAGTGTAAACATTCATAAAATTGAATGCAGTAAATCTTCAAAAAAAATCAGTGATTAGAGGTTGCATTTAAGGCAGTTTACAATTGATTTGTATATATAGTGCCACTTCATCTACCCTCAGGAAGAATCGTAACTAAGGATGAAATATTAAAAAAATACTCCTTTATTTTGTATCTTTCTTTATTGCAATGTAGCATCCTGCGAGTCTTGTACTTTTATGTGTATTGATAAGTTCCAGTTTGAATATCATTTGAACCAATAATTTTTTTTGCAGGATTTTACTATCAGTTTTTCATTTTTTTTTGTTAATTTTTTCATTTTTCATTTTTTGCATAGCTAATTATTGTAAATCGTATCTTATTCCCCCTCTTGCACTCACTGGTACTCTAATTTTATCTTTGTGTAGCTTTTACCTGCAAAAAAATTGTAGAAATTTGTCCAAACATTACATATTTCACTAAAAATATACCTATAGGGGAAAAGATGGTAACAAACTTCGTAAACTACTCCTCTTACTATTATCAGTGAAAACAAGCAAAAACTAGCATTTCAAATAAGGAATGACATACACGATTGTTTTTTTGTGTGTTATAGAAATTTCAAAGTATGATTTTTCTGTTTTCTTCTTAAAATTCCTATAAAAGTACAAATTGGCTATATAGTTAATGGGAGAGCTTTGTAAATATGTAATTTTCTGTTTTCTTACTATCCAAAATATCTATTTTACTTTCGTCATTTTTAAGCAGTATTTTGCTTAAAATATGGCACCCTACCTCTAATTCTTTCCTGTAAATACGTCTTGGTCCTTTATAACTAATGCCCTCTCTTCTAACACTTCTTAGGCATTGAATAAAAAAAACAATTAATTGTACATGGCAGTGACTTGCCACATCGTGGCCTTATATTTTCTGCTCTATGCGGCAATTTATTTTATGCTCACTGATTGAAAAATTGAGGTTCTAATAATTTTCTGAAGGACTTTAGATCTTGGATTTATCTTTTTTGTGACATGGATAAAGGAAACCCTAGCCCCAAGGGAATTGAAAGGAATATAAACAACTACAAAGGGAATAGTAAGATAACTTGCATGTCTCCTATATCTGCGATTCTGATAAATTTTGTATTTTACATGGTAAGCAACCTTCTTTATCTGCAACGATCCAAGAAACACGCCTTAAAAGTAGCTATTTATTTTGTCATGCTAAAGAGTGGCTGCTATGATGAACGGATGCCATTTTATACATTTTCTGACCCAAGAAGTGTGGCTTGCAATATTTTTTTGGTAGGAGCATTTGCTAATTTGTTTTATATTCTTAGTGCAACTTGGATTTATGTAAACTGTGAAATCAGAGCAACGAGACTTTCATTTCAACATTTTACTACCTTCTTTCATTTGTTTTTCGCTTTGTATTTTCTTTGGCTTGTTAGGCGTATTGTCACTTTTAAGAGAATTATTTCAAATACCAGGAACTGCTTGAGTTAGGAGAGGCGGTTGGAACTCACAATAGAGGCCTTTGCCCAGATTTGATTGCTTGCCTTCCAGTTTCTAAATTCAAGAGAACGTTTTTCTCAAGAAGAAAAAACAGTGATCGGTAAGAAGATTGCTTTTCCTCTTCTTTGTTATATTATCATTTGATTACTGTCCTACTTACTATAATATTCTGGCTTATATATTCTACTTGTTCAATGTTAAGTAACGTGCAATTTCTTCCCTAGACTTAAGGGGCCGGGTTGGAAACTAAGTATGAAGTTGTCATTTTGGAGTAAAGTAAGGAATAATGAAATTCTTCTCTTCATGATATACCATCATTTTAACAATCAATCTCTTTAAAAACTGTGACCTTGAAGTAGACGAACTGGCCAAAGGTCACACACATTTTAAATTTGTTCATAGGACGCAGTCAGTGAATAAAAAGGAAACACATTACTCAACATTAGAATTGGTAGAAGCATTCATAATGTGTATATCTCTTTATATAATAAGGTATTGTTTATCCGTCACACTTGAAGCAAGTGTTCTGTGATTTTTGGGTGGGAAAAGGAGTTAGGTACTGAAGGTATGATCAGAAACTCCAGATGGTGTTTCTGAAAGGAAAGACAGCGATGTAAAAAAAGAAGAGATACATCGAAGCATCTAAAGATATTATGACATTACATGATTTATTTAGAACTAGATGATAATCAGTATGATTAGAACGAAAACTGATTACTGCAGGTTATAATACTAAAACATCTTCAAAAAAAAAATCATTCATTTTTTTTTTCTTTTTCTTTGTTAATCTAAAAAAATTACACCATCAATCAAATGAATGGTCTTTTGTATGTAAATACCAAGATATCTCAACAAATGTCTCATTAGCCAGGTACATCAATGTTATGGAGTGCAGGTTTATTAAAGTCAACCATTAGTTTGGAGCACTGACATCTAAAGGTTAACACTTAATTCTACCTTCTATTCCAATTCGGCAGTAGGGGACATTAGTTATTCCAAGAGACAATATGTCAGATATGCAGTTAAGCGTATATTAATGGGTTAATCATTCATGTTGTGATCTGTAACACTAACAAAGTTTATAGGTAAAGTGACCTTGTTTCCGTAAGGTATTATACTTGTTTTAACCCCATTGTGCTCAGTTCCCCTGTGTGGGGGATTCCAAAGTCATGTTTTCAAAACTATAACTGAGTCTAGTATGAACCAGCCGCTGTCTTTGGTACGCAATCAGACTGAATATGTCGACCAAGCAAGGGTTTAGCATCTGAACGTATAAATAATATTTACAGATCTATGATATCAAAATCTTAAGCAAAGTAATGAGTTTGCAGTGAACCAAATTTGGTAGTAGGGTAACTTTCCCAAGAGTTCTATACACGTATAGTATATACCAAATATTACAAATTCAAATATATCCATCAGGGCTTTGAAGGAGCAGAGTACGCCACACTGGAGTAAACTAATAGGAGTCATATTGTGATGATCTAAGTAAGCACTATGGTCAATACTTACGAGTCAAATTTTCTAGCTACATATAGATCCAAGAGCATTTAAATTCTTCATAATCAGGAAATTGTCTCAAACTGCCTAAAAACTTTATCATATGCTTCGATACAAGGGATCCATTTGCACACTCGACAATAAAGCTCCAGAAAGTTATGATCTAACTTGGCATTTTCAGAGTTCTAATCATAGTCATACTGTCTTTTTGGACAAAAGTACAAAAAGATAAGATTATATTTATCTCCAAGGAGTAACAACTTCCATTTCCCAGTTCTTCAAGATTAAGGAAGATTTAATCAGAGTCAACTATCTTGAGCAAAATCATTTAGTATTTACTGCTCTATTTAGTCAATCAGTAATGGATATAGTTGTTCATTCGTAATCCTTGAGACTATAATGTTCATATCTAGTTAGACTAGTTCTCTTACACAATTCCACATACCTTACTGTGCAGTTTCCTACAGATTTTAGATGTCCCCTCATAGCTTTGATTTTTTCAGCAAAATTCCAGATCAAGTTCAGTGTTGTCTTTAGATATAAGTATTATGTTTTCCATATTGATTCAAGGGTTGCAACTGAAACTTATTTCATGAATTGTTCTCAACCAAGAAATTTTTTTACCAGTTATGTGCCTTTATAACAGTGCAAAACAGGGGTTCTAAAGAGAACAAACTTAATGATTACAACCTACACAGTATTATTTTTCAATTATTCAATCTGTAACAAAAGGTCAGCTATTGATTAAGGTGTAATTATTACAAGAAGCCCGAGAGAATATACCCTGAGGAAACACAATCAAGGTAAGGCGAAGGAAATCCAAAAGGTCCGCAGAAAAACAAATGTCCGCAGAAAATAAAAGACCAAGGTGAAGTCAACGAAAAGCCAAGAAATAGAAAAACCACAAACAGGGAAGGGAAATGCATGCACGGGAATAAGGAAACCGAGAACGAAAAGTCGGCGAACGATTCAGTCTAAATATGTCTCACTCATGCAAGCAAGGGCTATTTTTGGCAGATTGATAAGTTTCAATTGACTATTTGTTTTGTTCATGGTTTGACTAGTCATTCTCTTGCATCCGAAGGTCCAACTCAGCTTCAAGCTGAGTTTCTCAGTGTAAGTTTGGCATCGTTTTCAGGCAAAAATGATTGTTTTCTCGATCCGACAGCTCAAGAGGAGTCTATTTTTGACAATTGGCGTAATCTTCCATGCAAAGGAGAAGTTGACTTTCAACTGACCCACCGTCCATTTCTCAAACGCCAAGGAGCTTCATGCAAAGACAAAAGGAAAATATATTTTATTGGAAGGCAAAGTTGGTATTGAGTTAATCTAAGTTGATCTTCCTCTTCTATTTTTCAACGTCAATCTCTTGGCTTTTGTAATTTTCTATATTAATGGTTTTTCAGCCTTAAATTTTTTTCATCCCTCTCTTGGCAAGACCAGACTCTACCATTGGTGAGTTGTGTAACCTCTTCAATCAATAGGACTGTACTTTCAAATTTTTAGTGCTGGCATAGTGTATATTCATTCAACAATTTGCATATGTGCTAGATTTCTCTCCCTTCCCAAATTCTGATTCATACCTAGTTGCTAGCTTATCATATTATGCAGGTCATGTTCAATGTTCTATATGTCTTTTGCTGAAGCTGTAAGTGGATGTTAGGTGGCTGCAAAGTGTCTTGTATCAGACCTCTCTCCATCGTTTTTCCTCATGTTTTGGTCATTGGATCGAACCTTCTCATGAAACATATATGCATAGTGATCAGTTGAAATCAAAGGTCTTCTTTTTCCCTTGTTTGATTTAGTGTTCAAGGTTCCAAGTAGAGTGGATCAATGTTTTAGTGTATCACCATTATTAGGTAGGATTTCCCTTTCAATTTTCTTTCTCCCTTTTCCATGGGAGATCCATTGATACATCTTACAGGAACCAGCCTTTTCTGGAGGTTATTCTCACCATTGAGGCACCCACCCTCTTGAGAAGATCCCATTGTTTCAACCGGATATAGGATTGGTCATTTCATGCATGTCTTCGATTCAGGGTGCAACTCTAGGTTGACAACAGTTTTTGGCCCACCCAGTGGGATCAAAAAAAGAGTTCTTTGCATAGATTTTTTGCAGCAGTGAAAGATATTCAATGACATCCAGTTGCAGAGTTCATAGCATCATTCAGGCAATCGGTTCATGCCAAAAGTTACCACAAAATTAGCAAGTAAAGGTATTCCTTTTGAATTTGTAACTTATAAAAGAACAAGGTCTAGGAGGGCAAATCCATATCCTCAAAGGGAATATTTACCTCCCCCTCATCCTAGCGTTCTAGACACTGCAATCCCCACCATCCAAATGGCCATTAGAAATCAAGTGTTTGCTCCATTCAATAGGGGAAGTCCATTGAATCTAGCATAGTTAGACGACATTCCTGTATTTGCCTTCAAAAGTATTCCATTCTTCTTAGGAGAAAATCAAACCCCTATTGAGCATATCCAGGATGTGGCTAATCTTTGATTAGTTCATAATGTTGTTGAGGATAATGTTGCTATTAGATTGCTAGCTGCTTCTTTTAAAGGAAAAGCATTACAGTGGTATAGAACCCTCCCACTTAGATCCGTTTCCCCCTGGGATGAATTGGGTGCAGCCTTAGTTAAACATTTTGAAGACAAATTTGATCACTTATCTTTAATTGAGCAATTAACTGCCATACAGAGAGCTCCTCATGAGTTCATGTCCGATTTTAATCTTAGATTCCAGAAGACATGGACTAGGATACCAGTTCTGATTAGGCCATCCCCTGAATATGCATTTATGTATTTTTTGAAAGCTCTTAATTCTGACATTAGTGTGATGATATAGTCAATGGGTGGTACTACTTTGCCAGATGCTTATGAATTTGCAATAAGGGCAGAAAATAGTTTGATACAAGAAGGTAAGCTTTCTCCAAGACCTCCAATGTCCATATTTTCAAAAATAAATTTTGTACTAGCCCCTCAAGTTCCTCAAAATCCATCGTTGGCTCCAATTACAGTGCCTCAAGTTCCTATTGCAGCCCCTACTAGTCAAATCTAGTGAGATAGGAGAGTTGAAAAGTTTGCTACAATCTTTCGAAAATGAAATAGTACAGCTCAAAAGAAAGCAATTTCAGTCAAATAGGCCCAATCAATAGCAAAATCAGAACAACTATCAGCCCTTTAAAAATCAAAGGTCTCCTTATCAGGGTTTCAGAGAAAATAGACCACCCTATCAAGCACGAGGAGCCATAACTCTAGCTAAGCCATATGCTTCTCTTGATCCAAATGTTCCTTCCACTTCAAAAGCCATTGTTCCAACCCCACCTCAAAATAATTTGGTGCAGGATTCAGGTTGGCAGCCCTCAAATCTCAATGATGCTCAAAACCAGAACTTGGTATTATCGAACATCACCATGCCACAGAAGACACAAGAAGAGTTCTCTTTTCAAGGTGGTCAATATCATGATACAGGTTTGACATCACAAAGAGCGACTCAAGGGCAGCCTGATGCTATTAATGTAAATTGGCAAGTAGATGATCATGTCGCTTTTACTCAGGGTATTAAAACTAACGTTTCAAATGGTCAAATTGCAGCTATAACCTATCAGAGAATTAAAAGAAGAGTTATTGAGGAAGCCCAAGCAATAGCAAATATTTCAAGTGCTCCTAGTATTATTGCTCAAGGTACAAAAGAGCAGCTTGTTGCTCCCACAGTCCAAAAAATCAGAATATAAAAGTTAGTAAAGTGCAGCAAATAATTCTAATTCATGAGCGACAAGTACCACAAAAAGTGCAATCAAAGGTTAGTCCATCTCAGTTCAGTATTGTAGACCAAAGGAAGAAGTCTAACATCATCATTAGCATGTGGGATTCTCTTTCAATTCCATGGCAAAAGGATAAACTCATTCAAGAACTTTCAACGCTTGAATTGTCTCCAAAACCGGTTGAGAAAGGTGTTGTCTTGACAAATTCGGATCAGCCAACTAAGCAACAGGTGCAGCAAGGAGATAAAATATCAAAGGTGGACAAAATTGAGGTAAAAACAAAGAAAACTCTCTTTTTATCTTTCTTTGATAGTGGGTGATACTTTGGTCATAATTGTATGGTGGATAGTGGAGCTAGCAGTACAGTGATGCCCAAACAGATTGCAGACAAGCTCGGCCTTGTTTATGAGCTAAATACTAAAGGGGTACTGCAGTTGGATGGTTCACGAGCAAAAATGGTAGGCATTATCAAAGATTTGAAATTGACATTACATGCTTGTCTTAACGTGACTATTCAGCAGGACGTAGTGGTGGACCTGCTTTTTTATTTCGTTGTGCCTTTCAAGAGATTTCACCTCAAAGATTAGGGGATATTTATCAGCTGACTGGACCTACTTGTTGTTCAGGACCAGATATGGCACAAAGGTAACAATTCATTCAGAACCTATTGCACGTTTTCACATGGAGCCTTACACGCCAAATGCAGTCAATGCAAATTGTATCATCTCAGATGAAATACTACAAACTAGTGATGTGGAAAAAGACTTGCCTTTGGATGGAGTTCCAGATTTGTTTCTTGATGAGTGGGCTTCCACCTTGCATGAGCATGATCCCTACACGCTGATTGAAGAGGAAGGTCTTGGTGTGTATTGTCTCCATGAGAACGATGCGCCAATTCTAGCCATGGTCAAAGATGACGAATTTAATGAAGGCTTGTGGCAATTATACTTTGATGGATCAAGAAATAAGCATGGGATCAAAGCTGGAATGATGTTAATTTCTTTTACAAAACAAAGGTATTTCTCCTCTATTAAATTTCAGTTTGGCTGTTCAAACAATGTTGCTGAATATGAAGCACTAGTCCATGGTTTGCAGTGGGCTAGGAAGATGAAAGCAAATGGTTTGCAAGTGTTTGGAAATAGTGAACTTGTAGTCCACCAAGTAAGAGTTTTGAATATATGTAATAATAAGTTGCTTAAATCTTATAGACACAGAGTATGGGATTTACTTGAAGATTTTCAAGCTTTTAATATTCAGGAAATACCAAGAGATAGAAATAAACATGCTGATAGGTTGGCTGTTGTTGGGGCACAATTTGATATCCCAGTTGATGTAAAAAGTGATATTTTTCAATCACATATAAAGATAGTTGTAAGGCCTTCTGTTTCGGATAACCAAAAAAATTGGCAGGTGTTTGAAAATGACAATCAAATTGTGAGATTTTTGCAGGAAGAGGTTGAGTTTTCTTTAAGAAATTAGTCGAAGCGCTTACAGTAGTATGATGATCAGATTGTACAACTGAAAACTAATAAGCTACCCAAGGGATTGGTCACTTTTGAAAATATTTTCAATGAAGATGATGAGCTAAGGAAAGAGAAACCATCCTTGTCAACAAAGGAAGAGCACTATGCCAATGTGGAGATTGCAGCTGGTAAGATTTTGAAATTAGGCAAGGTATGCACTTCCCCACAAAAGAAAGCTTTCATTGAATTATGCACAAATTTTGCTGATATATTTGCATGGCAGTATAGTGATCTCAAAGGTTTTGATCCAAGTTGAGCTCAACACACTGTTGAGCTAGAAGACGAAACTAAACCAGTAAGACAAAGACAAAGGCCAATCAATCCAAAGCTTGAGCCTTTGATGAAAGCTGAGCTTCACAAGCTCATAGAATTAACTATCATATTTCCAATCAAGCACTCAACTTGGGTGGCGAACTTCATTCCAGTATGGAAAAAAAATGGTGATATTCGTTTGTGTGTTGATTTCCATGATTTAAACAAGGCTTCGCTTAAAGACCACTATCCATTGCCATCAATGGAACAAATTTTACAGCTTGTAGGTTCAAAGAGGTTTTCCTTGTTGGATGGATATAGTGGTTACAATCAGATTTTGGTCAAAGAAGAGGACCAATTCAAGACAGCGTTCAGAATTAAATGGGGGACATTTGCATACAGAAAGATGCCATTCGGTTTGTCCAATGTTGGAGCAAATTTTCAGAGAGCCATGGATATGGCCTTCTAAGGCCTTCTTAACAAGTTTGTGCTTGTCTATTTGGATGATATAACAATATTTTCAAAAGATGCAAAAGATCACATGGTTCACCTCCAGCAAGTTTTTGAAAGGTGTAGGCAATTTGGGATATCTCTAAATCCCAAAAAGTGTGTATTTTTAGTTCATGAAGGTAAGCTTCTTGGACATGTTTTAAAGCACGGTTTAAACATCGATTCTGAAAGGATTCAATCCATTCTTGCACTCTCCTTGCCTAAAAGCAAAAAAGTTTTGCAAAGTTTCTTTGAAAAGATCAATTTTATAAGGAGATACATTTCAGATTTTGCTACTGTAGCTAAACCACTTACAACCATGTTAAAGGAAAAATCAGAACTTCAGCTGGTCCAAGCAGGGAATAACAGGGTTTGAAGATGTTAAGAAAGCCATAGCAAGTGCTTCTACGCTTTTAAATCTAGATTTTATGAAAGATTTCATTCTGTATACGTATGCTAATGTGGACACCATTTCAAGCATTCTTATGCAACATAATCATGAAGATTTGGAGCAGCCAATAGCCTTCTACAGCCAAGGCTTGCAGGAGTATGAGACAAGGTACTCTTTTGTTGAAAAACTTGTCCTTTCAGTTATAAGATCTTTGAATAAATTTAGGCACTTGTCTAATAATAAAATACGTCTAATGGTTGCTCATCCAAGCATCAAAGAATTTCTTCTGAACAAAGACATAAATGAGAAGAGAGCTAGTTGGATAACCAAAGTAATGGAATATGACGTAGAAATTAAAGTTACAAAGCTGGTTAGAGGCAAAAGACTTTGTGAGCATCTAGCTTAGGACTTGCAAGAAACTAATGAAGTTGTTTTATTGTCAAATGATGAAGAGATTGCTGCTGTTCACACCTCACCTTCCAGCTGGTTTCGTGATTTGGTAAGCTATCTGCATGATGGTTGTTACCCTTCTCACCGAAGTGCTTCAAAAAGAAGGTATTTCAGATTGCAATCAATTCCATTCTTGCTCGTTGACGGCGTTTTGTTCAAAAAGGATATCAATGGAATGTTACTAAGGTGTGTGGAACCAAGCCAAACTCAAAGATTACTTGAAGAATTCCATGGACTTGGTGGAGGACACTTTTCCGCAAGAACTACAACACTTAAAATCATGAGAGGTGGGTACTATTGGCCTACTATATTTGGCGATTGCCATACATGAGTTAGGAAGTGCAAACAATGTGCTATGTTTGTAGGAAAAGTTAAACTTGTAGCCCTGCCCCTTCAGTGAATTGCAGTGGATCAGCCTTTTGTTCAAAAAGGATATCAATGGAATGTTACTAAGGTGTGTGGAACGAAGCCAAACTCAAAGATTACTTGAAGAATTCCATAGACTTGGTGGAGGACACTTTTCCGCAAGAACTACAACACTTAAAATCATGAGAGGTGGGTACTATTGGTCTACTATATTTGGTGATTGCCATACATGGGTTAGGAAGTGCAAACAATGTGCTATGTTTGTAGGAAAGTTAAACTTGTAGACCTACCCCTTTAGCCAATTGCAGTGGATCAGCTTTTTGTCTAGTGGAGATTGGACTTTATTGGTCTCATTAACCCTCCTTCGAGTTCAGGGCATAGGTGGATTCTAACAGCTACGGATTACTTCACACGTTGGACGGAATCAATTGCATTGAAAGAAGCAAACGAAACTAATGTCCTTGATTTCTATGAAGGTTTGCTCACTAAGTTTGAAGTTCCTTCGACCATTATTTCTAACAATGCAATGGCTTTTGTGGGATCTAGGATCAGCCAATGGGCTGTCCAACATGGGGTTTAGCTCAGCAGTTCATCGAACTATTATCCACAAGGAAATGGCCTTGCTAAATCTACAAACAAGAACCTCTTAAGGATCATACGGACTATTGAAGACAATCAGAGGTCATGGCATCTCAAGTTGAAGTCAGCTCTATGGGCTGATAGGATCACCTACAAGAAGTCAATAGCCAACTCTCCCTACAAGCTAGTCTATGGTAAGGAAGCAAGGTTACCTATTGCTCTTGAGTTTCCAGCGTTAGAACTAATGCATCAACTTAAGTTGTTGGAGAATGAGCCTATGGAGATTAGGTATGCAGAGCTTATGGAGTTGGAAGAGACAAGAAATCAAGCCATGCTAGCCATGGAAATTCATCACGCATAGGTGAAAAGAACATTTGACAAAGGAGCTTCCTCAAGAAACTTCAATGAAGTAGATTTGGTCCTCTAGTGGGATGAAAATCGAGCCAAACTAGGAAGTCACACAAAGTTTGATTCCCTTTGGAGTGGTCCATACACGATCTCTAGCTGCAAATCCCACAATGCCTTCCAACTTGCCAAGATGGACAGCCAAGAGCTTTCAATCCCAGTCAATGGGATACATCTGAAACATTGCTATTGAAGAGCAAAACTCTATGTACATAGTGGTTTTTTGCTTCACTCCAAGTGTTGTTCAAGCACAATAGTTTGCTTCAGTTTTGTCCAATAAGTGCTTGTTTGCACGTTTGCTTCCTAGTTAGTTTTTTTGCTTTCGTGTGTTTCCCTTTTTATTTTGAAGGAAGGTTACTTCAGCCATGGTCAAGAGGAGATTTTCAGTCAGAAATCAGGTTTATCATTATTTCAGGGGTTCAAAATATGTACATGGTTTGAGTTCTCAAGCATAGCAGGCATGTTGGGCTAGCTGAGTCGCCAGAAATGTTGACAATCCTTTCACAGGCCAAAAAATTGTCAACCTTACTATTCGAAAGACGGTCTTATGGGTACTAGTTTGTCTTGTGAATCAGTTTCGAGTACTGAATAATGAAAAGGAAAAGGTTTTGCAAAGTTCAATCAAGCCTAAATCCATACCTACAACTACCCAAGAAGCCATCTACAGCAAGGTATCAGCCAAGGAAAGAGCCTACAAGCCTGTAGGTTCGCTTATGAATGAAGGCGAGTGTTTTCTTTCAGACACCTACGGAATACAGGTTTGTTTTTCAGACTTACAATGACTATTCCCAAGTGTTTTCTTTCCAAAGTGTTGTCTTCTCAAAATTTTGTCAGGCTAAGAGATGGATAATTTCCTTGGACTTTTTGTCCGAAGAAATTAAGGAGACAAAAAACCCGGGTTCCCTACGAAAAGCCCAAGTGCCCTACAAAAAACTTGGGCGTCCTTCAATTTTTTCGAAAAGCCAACCCCAGAGAGACACAAGCCCTTGCAGAGGGCACTTGGTCGGTGACAGGACCTTTCCAACTTTCCCGAAGGGCACAGAGGAAGGACACAAACCCTTGTGGAGGGCACTTGGTCGGTGGCAAGACCTTTCCAATTTTCCTGAAGGGCATTCTATCGGTGGCCAAATAAAGACAAAGGAGATTAATTCCTTCGGACAAAAAGTCCGAAGAAATTCGGGACAAAGAAAAATCCGATGGAAAATACACAGGCAAAAGAGAAAACAAAATTGGAAGGAGAATATCCTTCGGACAAAAGTCCGAAGGAATTCCTTCGGACTTTTTGTCTGAAGGATCAATTCGGAAAAATGCAAATAGATAAAGTCCGCAAAAATCCAAAGGATGCAAAGCCCATGGGAAAGTGAGAAGATAGAAATCCGAAGGACACAAAAGCCCGCGGAAAAGTGAGAAAACATAAGTCCAAAGGAAATGCAGCCAAGAATAAATTCGGGAAAATTGGCAAGGAAAAAATCTGAGGAAATCAAGACGAAGCCAAGACAGAAATCTGACAGAAATTAAAGCCAGGGGCAGACAATTTTTCCACAGAAAATTCGCAGATAACAAGAAGCTCGAGAGAATATAGCCTGAGGAAACACAACCAAGGTAAGGCGAAGGAAATCCAAAAAGTCTGCAGAAAAACAAATGTCTGCAGAAAATAAAAGACCAAGGTGAAGTCAATGAAAAGCCAAGAAACAGAAAAACCACAAACAAGCAAGAGAAATGCATGCACGGGAATAAGGAAACTGAGAACGGAAAGTCGGTGAATGATTCAGTCTAAATATGTCTCTCATGCAAGCAAGGGCTATTTTTGGCAGATTGATAAGTTTCAGTTGACTATTTGTTTTGTTCATGGTTTGACTAGTCATTCTCATGCATTCGAAGGTCCAACTTAGCTTCAAGCCGAGTTTCTCAGTCTAAGTTTGGCACCGTTTTCAGGCTAAAATGATTGTTTTCTCGATCCGACAGCTCAAGAGGAGTCTATTTTTGACAATTGGCTTAATCTTCCATGCAAAGGAGAAGTTGACTTTCAACTGACCCACCGTCCATTTCTCAAATGCCAAGGAGCTTCATGCAAAGACAAAAGGAAAATATATTTTATTGGAAGGCAAAGTTGGTCTTGAGTTAATCTAAGTTGATCTTCCTCTTCTATTTTTGTAATTTTCTATATTAATGGCTTTTCAGCCTTAGATTTTTTTCATCCCTTTCTTGGCAAGACCAGACTCTGCAATTGGTGAGTTGTGTAACCTCTTCAATCAATAAAAGGACTATACTTTCAGATTTCAAGTGCTGGCATAGTGTATATTCATTCAACAATTTGCATATGTGGTAGATTTCTCTCCCTTCCCAAATTCTGATTTGTACCTAGTTGCTAGCTTATCATATTGTGCAAGTCATGTTTAGTGTTCTATATGTCTTTTGTTGATGCTGTAAGTGGATGTTAGGTGGCTGCAAAGTGTCTTGTATCAGACCTCTCTCCATCATTTTCCCTCATGTTTTGGTCATTGGATCGAACCTTCTCATGAAATATTTATGCATAGTGATCAGTTGAAATCAAAGGTCTTCTTTTTCCCTTGCTTGATTCAGTGTTCAAGGCTCCAAGTAGAGTGGATCAACGTTTTGGTGTATCATCGTTATTAGGTAGGATTTCCCTTTCAAGTTTCTTTCTCCCTTTTCCATGGTAGATTCGCAACACAGAGTAGAGATCCATTGATACATCTTACAGGAACCAACCTTCTCAGGAGGTTCTTCTCACCATTGAGGCACCCACCCTTGTGAGAAGATCCCATTGTTTCAACCAGATAGAGGATTGGCCATTTCATGCATGTCTTCGATTCAGGGTGCAGCTCCAGGTTGACAACAATAAGCTAACCAATAGTCAATCTCGAGACCTCTTCACTTATTCTCCCTACTTGGTCGGCCATACTCTTATTTTGCCACTACTTCCACTCATCATGGCTTACCTTAATTTGCGTTGACTTATCTTGCCCTCGAGTTACCCCTTTTACCATAGTTTTGGTGGGTTTTTTTCTAGGGTTTACAAACCCTTTTGCAATAAGCTACCTTTGGTAGATCTAACTCTTTATTTCTTTTCTTGTTTATGTTTTTTAAAACATCCTCACCTCATGATTTAGACTTTAGAACTAGTTCCTAGGCACCTTTTATTGATTAAGCTCAAGCCTTATGATGGTAAACTGTAAAACAATAAGATTTACTCAAAACACTGTCATCTTATCACTTGAAAACAACGCAGTTGTTTTGCTTGATATTGTGTATAATGTTAATTCGCAGTCAGAGTACCTTAAATGAAAGATTTGTTCAACTTGAGACATAGAGGAGGCCGAGGCTAGCCCAACAGAGGAGTTGAAGGGGCAAGGAAACCAACATAGGCTAAGCAGACCATATAGGGTGCATAGGTAGGGTCATCAGGATCCTGATGAGAGAAGGGTAGTGTGATAGAGAGGCATGCTAAGCATCGATAGGATCTAGGTCCATGACCATAGGTTGCTGCAGGTGGAACACCTCCAGTGATCCCTCCACAAGGAGCAGGAAAACAAATTGAAAGTTGTCTTACCTTCTAGCTAGTAGTAGAGTTTATACGTTGAGTTAATGCATTTCACTTTGTGTGTGTAGGTGAGATGCCATCGTGGACGGGACCACGTGTGGGATCTTGATGGGGCTATTCTGGGAGTACAAAGTCCTTGGACTGAGAGAGAGGGAGGCCCCACTTCTCGATGCGCTTGTATGAGCATGACCTCACATGTACTATGGGGAGATTGCCATGAGGGTGTCACTAGCGTTGCCTCACTACAGACGAGAGTGGCAATCTAGGCCTTGGAGCTCAGACAAATGTGAGGGGAGAGACACATAGGCGTGGCTTGATAGGTGGACATCAAAGCTCTCCATGCGAGGCTAGACGTGATGAAGCGACAAATTAGAGGTGATCCTTCTCTTGAGGGGGCGAGAGAGAGATTGAGATCACCCCCAACATGGTGATTGACTCTTAGAGGCAAAAACATAGATAGATAGTAGTTCATAGGCTGACTTGGATTTTGTGTCTAGCCACATGTGAGGTATAGTTTCGAGGCTTGCAAGCCTAAGCTCACCTGAAGCCATGTGAAGTACCTAGAGAGATATATATTGTATTGAGATTGATTATATATACAATTCTGATTCTTAGTACAAATGTGTACCTTTATGTTTTAAGACTTCAAGTACAAGTTATTAGCATATAAAATGCTAATAATGAACCCATGCGCACCCACACACACATGGGACATAGGTAGTGGTGAGAGAGAAGAGGTCATCCACACCACAATAGGTAGGGCTTCTAGAATGGGCCCTTAGACATGAAGCATCGTAAGGTGGAACCCATTGATCGGATGCCAAAGGGCATCACCCTCAAGGGGGGAGAGAGAGTATGTATCGTTCTCCAGGTTCTCATTGGAAATGAAAAGGCCAAAGCGCTTGAAAGCTAGTTTACCTCTCTTGTGGTACTCCTTGTTAAACATTAGTATAGTATCATTGATGTGGAAAGGACGAGGTTGTACCAAATTCTCAAATTGTTGGCGTTGGCATCTCTGTTAAGCACAGTTGTGCTCTAGAGCATCTATACGACACTCGTCTAACTACTTTGACTCAACTAAATGGGAAGTGCACCACTCCTCATTAAAGAGAGATCTAGAGATCTTGATCTATAAGGATGGGATCAAGACCTCTAATAGGAAGTACAGCCTCAGAGCCATAAACTAGTTAGTACAGGGGTGGCAGTGTGAAATTGGCCCAATATGCCCAGAGAGCAGGATATAACATAAAGTGCCGATCCCGCCTTGACTCAAAAACACTGTAGAGGAGAATCTTATTAGAAGGTTTAGTCTGACTATCACCTTGTGGGTAATCAGTCAAGGAGAATGGAACTTGAAACCAAAATTTTTGGCCAATTGGAGTATCTTGGGGATTTAAAAACCAGGGCCATTTTCAGAGATGACTATTGAAGGAATCCCAAATTGACAAATGAGCTGATGTAATAGGAATTTGGTGATTATGCGCCCACACATGCTACTAAAGGGCATGGTCTCAACCCACTTAATAAGGTAGTCAATGGTAGTGATGAACCTACAATGTCTATTAGATGAAGTGAGCTTAAAATTTCCAATGAAGTCGAGAACCCAATTGGAGCAAGGCTAGGGCCGAAACAAATACAAGGAGCGAACAAGGGCATTGATCACATCCCCTCTATGCTGACAAAGCTTGCAAATCTTAGCGTATTGGACAACATCCTTAATAAGAGTGGGTCACTAGTAGCCCATCTTGATAATACACTGAGTGGTGCCCTGCCTGCTAGGGTGACCATTGCAAGTGCTTCCATGAGACTCCTTGAGAACAAGATGAGTGTCCTCAAGGGTGAGACATTCCATGTGTAATGTCCCCGATTTTTGGCCAAGAATAATTAAACAAAATTAATTATTTATAAAGTTGTCCACAAAAATTAAATCAAAAAGATTACTTTATTTTTAATTAATTTAATTAAAAATGACTTAAATAAAATAATAAACTATTATAAAGTCACTTTTTGAAAATAAAATATTTAAGTCACTTTTAACAATAAAATAAAACTATAAAGTGACATTATAAGGGAAAAGGGGAAAAATAAAGTAATAAAATAAGTCTCCACCAATGTAGCCACCAAAAGTGGGAAAAAAGGAATTATAATTAGAGGCTCTTGGGTTCATTTGTATCATCTAGATTTCTTTGGCAAATTGATATTAGAGAGTTTTCTCTTGGCTGAAAATTATTTTTAGTTGCATCAAGGAGTTGATCCCTTGATTTCAAGTGGTTTGGAGATGATCCCATTCCACAATGTGAGGTGAATTCATGTGGAGTTCATCACTGGGTTTAATTGGTGATTTTTGAAGGTGTTTTTGCTTCATTCAAGCTAGGGTTGGAGAGGGATCTCTAATTTCAGCTAGCAATGGAGTTTGGCATTCATGTTTGGCTTTGATATTGGTACATTTTCATCTATAAGATGTTTTCATCTATAAGATGATTATAGAGGGTTCCCAATTCGATCGCTTGGCAAAAAGAGGTGTTTGTGTTGATTTCTATCACTTTTTCAAGGTCTGAAATTCATGACAGCAGACTGTAATTTCATATCAGCATCAGATGTGAGTCACTAGGGTTTATGACAGCAACATATAGAAGTCTGAAATTTATATCAGACTTAGCTGATTGTACTTTCCAGCCCTCTTCATTTGTAATCAGCTTTCAAATCAATAAAGAAGATAAGCTATCATTGCCGGGTATGTTCATCTATGTTTATGTGACTTGTTTGGTTGCCTAATATCTATGTTTCATGTTCATTTCTTGTTATTTGGGTCTATGCTTGGAACCTTTCAATCTACATGATATTACAAACCCTTCAAGTACTTTGCAATCAAAACAAATCAGAATTTTTAGTTAGATCCCAATAGTATTTCAAAATCAGAGATTAGTGCCATTTGATGAAAAGTGTTTGACGAAATGTTAAACAAGATGCAAAGTGTTTGACAAAATGTTAAACTAAAGTTGGGAAAAATAAGAATTTTAGCATTTATCCTAAGTGGGATATTTCACCATGGGCACATTGTCAAGAACACTCTTTAATAGGATCTTGCCAACAATTGCATACAGTATGGAGAGTGTTGGCAATTTGAGCAAGGAGACAGTTGACAGTTTGAATATCATGATCCAGAAAGCCATTTGAGGACTGAAGAATTGTCATTCCTATCTAAGGTAGCATGGAATTGTCATTGATGTCAAAGGTTGATGTCATTGAGATTGACAATGATCATGCATTAATGCCAAAGGTTGAGTTGAGTAGACTTGTGGAGTAAATCGGGTTTGTGAAGTGCTCTTGTAAAATAAGTAAAGCAGTCTCGAAACTCCGAACTGGTCTAATAAAGTTGATCGGGTTTATGGAATGACTTTACTTCTTTCATGTTTATAAGTAAAGCAATGTCGAAAACCCGAAGTGGTCTAGAGGAGTTGTTCAGGATTCTGAAATGACATTGCTTGATCGGGTTTATGGATCGACTTTACTTCTTTCATGTTTATAAGTAAAGCAATGTCGAAAACCCGAAGTGGTCTAGAGGAGTTGTTCGGGATTCTGAAATGACATTTCTTGATCGGGTTTATGGAACGACTTTACTTCTTTCGTGTTTATAAGTAAAGCAAAGTTGAAAACCCGAAGTGGTCTAGAGGATGTCGGGGTTTTGAAGTGACTTTACTTGGTTGGGATTTTGGAACGACTTTACTTCTTTATGTTTTATAAGTCAAGCAATGTTAAGACCCTGAGTTGGTCTAAGAGGAGTTTATCGGGTTTCCAGGATAGCTTTACTTCTTCCATTTTCATAAGCTAAGCAGTGGGAAAAACCCCAATTGGTCTTGAGAATTCTTTTGGGAAAATGTTAAGGAATCCTGTCAGACATTGTTTGCGACACTTCTTTTTGCTTGAAGAAGTCTTTCTAGACAAAAAGCCTGCAACAATTCTTTCGAAGGGCAAGTGGACCTTTTCAAAAATTCCAAAGGGTATGTTTTGAACGTTGTGAATGGCAAGTGGACCTTTTCAAAAATTCCGAAGGGTATCTTTTGAACGCTACGAAGGGCAAGTGGACCTTTTCAAAAAGTCCGAAAGGTATCTTTTGAATGTTGCGAAGGGCAAGTGGACCTTTTCAAAAAGTCCGAAGGGTATCTTTTGAATGTTGCAAAGGGTATGTGGACACTTGCAGAAAAGCCTAAGGGTAGATTATAAAAAATCCAAAGGGTCTGAGGACCGTTGGAAGATTTTCAAAGGGCACTTCCGAATAGATGCCAATGACAAATTCTTTCGAAGAAATTGGAGGACACTTCAGGATGAAATGGACCATTACAAAAGTTCCGAATGATGGTTTGCAAAATGGCCGAAGAAGTCCTTGACAGAAAACCCGCGAAAATTGAACTGGACAAAAAGTTTGTGGATATTGTCCCGAAGACAAAGGCGCGCAACAATTTGTATAAAGGAACCTTCTGAAGGATTAAAGCAAGGATAAAAGATGAGCAAGTCTACAAGGATCAATGTTGCAAGGAGCGTTACAAGAATGCCGAAGAAAATAAGATCACGCTAACATGCCGAAGTTTAACGACACAATACAAAGGGTAAAGATCGAGCATATCGAGGACAATCGAAAGGAGCGGAAGCGAACCCATCATATAAAAAGCAGTGAGATGCGAAAAGGGAAGAAAAGAAGCTCGATGGTTAATGACAAAACAAGAATTAAAATACATGCTGCTTTTAAAATCAACGGCTCACACTTGATCGGTGCATTAGATCCAATGGTGCGAAGCAAAGCCAAATTACCCTCCGAGTGCACACGCATTTGACAAGTGTCAAGAGGTCATAAGGAAAGATCCAACTAAGAAAAGAACGTGAACTTGGCACAAAGAAATAAATAAAAAGCCCGCATTTAATGTGTTCTAACTGTTTGTAAAGGAACAAGTAGAACTAGTGATGAACTCGATATATCTTCACGGAGCTCGAGATTAATCTAATTGATCAAGGAAGCGGCGCAATTAAGAACAGTAGAAGTGCAGATGCCAAAGATAGTAAATAAATTTGAACGTTGCCGTGTGAAGCATGAATCGAGACACGAAGTCAAAGTCACATTAAATGCAGATCAGAAGCTTGAACTTGTTAAGAGCTGTTGAAGTGTGAACACTTTATAGTTAGAAAACCCAAAGATGCATTTGTCGACATATGCTACGAACAGAACATTTGAAAGTACTTTTTTGCTATTGTTATAATAATTAGTGTTAACTCAAAAATTGTCAAGTGAGGACTTATGCAGACAGCATAAAAAGACAAAGCAAATAAGGTGTGTCAAAATAGAAGATATCCAGACACAGAGAAAGAGGCAGAAAAGACGAGAAGGCACATAGTGTGAAGGTGCAATTACAGAGTAGACTTTTAACAGAGAAATTGAACAGGATTCATTTTGAATCTCTTTTGTATTCTGAAGTTGTAGCTTCATATCTCTGATAGGTTGGTGCCATCAAAAAAACTAAGTTGGTGCTCAATTAGGAAGGTGGTGCTTCCTTAGAGTGGGTGCTCTGAATGTAACCAATGAGGTTTGTCTATGAGACATCTTTTCTGTGAGGATAGATTAGAACAATAGATTCTAGCAGCGTTTTTCACTGTGGTTTTTGCCCTTGGGTTTCCACGTAAAAATCTGGTGTTGAGTATTCTTGTGTGTGTGTATGATCTCTGCTTTTGTTCTTTACTTTGCATATACATTTTGTATCTTGTTTAAAAGTTTTAAGAACTAGGCTTTAGCTCATCTCCTAATTCTCCCCCCCCTCGCAGTAGATAGTTGTGTTCAACAAAGAGCTTACGGATCCTGTAGTGCTCCTGAAAAGAAGTGTCGTTCAGATAAGATTGGTCCTTTAGGTAGCACACGATATCTCAATACCACACATAGTTGGGTACTTCCCTTCGGCCTATGACATAGACCATCTTATAGAGGAAAAGTTGATGGGAATTCAGAGAGCCAAATACAGATTAATTTAGATTATTCTCATGCAAAGAGCTGAACACAATATGCAACAAATTTTCCACACAATAATATATTTCACTCTATTAATTCATCTGGGACATTATACATAGTTATAGGAATATTTCCTTAACCTCTCCCCTATTTTCTCTCCCGAAATCCTTCTAATTAAGCACATGATATATTGTTATAACAATATAAAGAATATATCTCAATATATTAATTCTAACGTAATATTGTTATATATAACAATATTCCGTTTTACTAACTACTAACTAATTACTATGGTAAATGTTATTTACCATGTTACCATACAGTAACTTACACATAGTAAATTCTAATTTACCATCTTGTAAATACCTATTTTCACCTAATGTGAAAACTATCCCCTACATTCCCCCCCATAGTTTTAACATGGTACAATATCTCTGTTTCTGATTGTAGCATGCTCCACATCCGTGTGCTCATGATTTGCATGCATGTGCCATAGCACATCTCTTCCATCACACTCATCTGTAGTTGGTTTCAACAGGTTTACCAATAACCTTCCAAAATGGTTTTCACAGGTTCACCAATAACCTTACAAAATGGTTTTTTCATAGGTTCACCAATTACCCAACTCTCCAATTGCCTAACAGCCACCAACCCACAATTGTCCACAATATAGGAGAAATGATAGTCTGACGCTCTAGAATCAAACAAAATAGAAATTGAAATTCCTCCTATTTTCCCTGTGGTTTCAATGATCGTTGCCTGGTACTCGGCTTGGTGATCATCCACTGCTACATAAATCCTATATCCTCGACCCACATCGCCCATTGTTTTCTCCAACACTGGGGCCTTCTACCTGCTAGCAGCTGATGGTCCAAGAGGACAATTTCGTGCATAAGGATCAGTAGATCCACATGTGAAACATGCACCCTTCTATTGGTCTCAATCTGAAGGGGCTTCAGTTGTTCTAGGTTTGAAAGAAGCAATTGGCCTTGATGGTCTTGCCTGCTCAGATTGTTGGGTTTGTGCAGTCCCCAATTGTTGATACTCTTGAGGTATAGCATCACCTCGCCTCTAGTAGTATTGATCCAACCAGTTCTTGCTCCGTCTACGGCTAGAACAATTACTCTCCTGCTGTCGTTGTTGAGGGGGCCTAAATTTGGATTGAGTTGCTTTCCAACCTCCCCTAGGTGCAGGTTGTGCACCTTGTGACCTCGAGTCGCGTTGTGATTGCAATTTGCCATGAAACTTCTCTTGTGCATCTCGAGTTTTTCCACGAAACTCCTTGGCGAAGTAGGCCTTTTCCACTACTGCTGCCAAGGCTACAGGAGTTAAAATGTGCACTGCGCCAACGAGCTCCAAATTGAGGCCTCTAATGAACCTGTTCACTTGGATTGCCTCATCCATATAACCTTGCACATATCTGATTAAGTCCAAAAAATGGCACTCATATTGTGCCATAGTGCCACTTCCCTGTTGTAGGTCATGAAATTCATCTATCTTCTTTTGAACATATATCGGTGACAGGTAGCGTGCTCTAAAATGCTCCTCAAACAATTCCCAAGTGAGGGAAGTTGCTGTCAAGTGGAGCTTCTGCTCCTCTCCTTTCCACCACATCTTGGCTGCATCTTTGAGAAGATGGGTGCCCAAATAGGGCTTCCCGTTGGAGTCACAATCATATAAGGTGAAACATCCTCTCATACTTGCCAACCAAGGTTCTGCTACAAATCCTTCCTGAGTGCCATCAAAAGTAGGAGAATGCAGCCTAATAAAATCCTTAACTAGGTCTTGAGGCGTAGGCTTGGGATGGTGGTCTAAGTCTCTCATCTCTCTTGCCACTCACCGTGGTGATGCAAACCTCTATCATCCTCATAATGGTGATGGGGAGGACTCCTAGTCCTCTCTCTCTTTTAACTGATTCTTCATTGTCCTAGGATTGCTATGGAGAGTGCCTCTCCGCCTCAAGCGGTGCTGCTGGTAGTCTCTCCCGCAAAACGTCCCACATCTGTTGCATGGATAAAAGGAGTTAGCATCCAATTTGATTCAGTCCCTACTGAATGGGAGGCTCATGCTCACCAAGGGGATCCTCATCATGACGTGCTCAACGTCCTCCTCTCATCCTACATGCCAACAAGAAAGACATCATAAAACATTCAAAAACTAGAAAGCTAGAAACAATTTAAACTACCTAGAGCTCCCAATGTTGTAACCTGGGCTTTGATACCAAAATGTCATGCACATTTTTTTCCCTAAAAGACAAACACGACACAATAATAAACCAAACATAACATCTGCGATCATGGATAAATACCAATATCTATTCAATTGCGCAAAAACATATCTTACAACTGGCATGAGAATTTAATAGATGCAAACCAATAATTCGAAAGCCCATAGTCTTGATTCGTTTGGCCAACACTTAGGATTCTTTTACAACGTTGCATCAAAGAGGGGCTGCGTTAATGACGTGAAGACGACCGTCAACTTCCTACTTGGCAGTTGTTTTAGTCAGCGGATTCCATGTGTCCGCTTCGGGTTTGCTCAAGCCTAAACTTCCAGTGCATTGGGCACTGCCACTTGGCAGTTCTTTGATAGGATTAACTATGAGCCAATTGGGTTTCCAAACATGCAAATAATTTTGTCCAAAAATTACTAGTGAATATGGGATCTCAATCATTGACAATAATCTTGGGAGTACTATGCAATTTCTGAACTGTATTGAGAAAGACAAAAAACACTGTACTAACCACCAATGGTTGAGATAAAGAACACAAATTAGCATACTTTGTGAGTCTATCCACAACCATGATAACATTTCTACTTTCAGATTGTGGTAACCCAGTAATGAAATCCATAGACACCTCTTTCCATCGTTGACTAGGGATAGATAAGCGCTGTAAAAGCCCTGGGGTTTTAATGGTTTCACCTTTATTTTGCTAACAGATCATACATTCGGCCACATATTTGTGTACATCCCCCTGGAGTCCTCAAAAAATATTCTTCTTGACTCTGATAGGTTTTCAAAAGGTCTGAGTGACCGCCAAGTGGAGATGCATGAAGTTCTTGAAGGATTTTCTGTTTGAGAAGAGAATTCTGACACAAATATAATCTTTTTACCATAATGCATTCCCCTTCCATCCCATGTAAACTTTTCAATCCCATCTAAACCCTGTTGCAAATTCTGAATCAATACATGGGTAGCACTGTTATTCTCCCATTTTGACCTTGCTTACTCGACCCAGTCTACCTGCCAAATGGTCATGGCACATAACAATGCCTCAACTGGTTTATCTCACCTAGATAGTGCATCGGCAACCACATTTTTTTTTCCTTTCTTGTAGACTAGTTCAAAATCAAAGCCTAACATTTTTGTCACCCATTTTTGTTGTTCTTCAGAGGACAACCGCTGTTCCAAAAAATATTTAAGAATATCATGATTAGTCTTTACCTGAAAGTGACGACCCAATAGATAAGGTCTCCATTGTTTTACTGCATGTAGAATAACCATCATCTCTTTCTCATAGATGGGTTTGAGCCTATTTTTACCCTTCAATCGATGCCTTTCAAAGGCAATGGGCCTACCCTCTTGCATGAGTACTGCACCCATACCATATCTAGATGCATCACATTCAACCACAAAAGTCATAGAAAAATCTGGAGTAACCAATACTAGAGTGGTGCACAGAGCCATTTTTAGTTGTTCAAATGCTTTGGTAGCTATATTAGTCCACTGGAAGGAGTCTTTCTTCAACAAGGAAGTGAGTGGTGTTGCAATACTACCTTAGTGTTTGACAACCCTGTGATAGTAACTAGTTAGCCCTAGATATCCCCTTAGTTGCTTGAGTGTCTTGGGAATCTGCCACCTATGATGGCTTGGATTTTTTTAGGATCAACTTTTACTCCCTCATGTGATACAATATGACCCAAATATTCCACTTCCCAGACTCCAAAAACACATTTGGATGGTTTAGCATACAACTGATGTTGCTCGAGAACTGAGAATACCTGTTTCACATGTTGCAAGTGGTCTTCCCAATTTTTGTTGTAAATAAGAATGCCATCAAAAAACACAAGTACAAACTTTCTCAAAAATGGCTTAAAAACCATATTCATCAAACTCTGAAAGGTCGATGGTGCATTGGTGAGACCAAAATGTATGACCAAAAATTCATAATGGCCTTTGTGAGTATGGAAAGCTATTATAGGAATGTCCTCACGAATCCGGAGTTGATGATACCCAGAGTGAAGATCTAATTTGGTAAAATAAACATCATGTAATTCATCTAACAAATCATCAATTACAGGAATAGGAAACTTATTTTTGATGGTGAATTTGTTGAGCTCTCTATAATTTGGGCACATCCTCCAAGTTTCATCCTTCTTTTCGCAGCCCAGGGACGCTCCCTGGGTGTCTCCCCGTGCTCCTCCTACGCTCCCATACCCGTCGCCATATCTCCCGCACTCCCAGGACTTGCAAGGGACGTATCCAGTAATGTAGTATAATAATTTAGAAATACGGCGCTTTATCAAAGCATGGATTTCCATTAAAGTACACAGTATGAGTGCCAAATATTGATGTATTATATAACTACAATGCCCTTCATAATTGAAATAATCGGTTCGTTATGTTACCTAACAGGCTGAGGCTAACACATATGATAATCAAGAACCCCTTAATGTAGGTGCTCATCAATGGTCACAAAAATAAATTAAAAAATCCTCCCACCAAAAATTGAAAAAAAGATCCTCTTCAAATGTACCTGCAATTGCTATGATATTGGAGAAATTTGGGCCACTGCAATTCCTTATAAGCCTGGCATGGCTATGGTCAAATGCCCTCGAGGTGCCCTACCAATATTGAGAGAGATGTTTGAACTTTGACCAACTCAACAAGTCTGAAATCACAGGAATATATGGGGAAAAGAAGATTAATGGCCATGTTGAAACTTGGTGGTAATGCTAGTAAATTTAACTCCTGTACTCCGTACTTTATCTAGCAAATTGTAGCAGCAGGAAAACACAAAATGTACCGGAAGTAGATAAATTGTGGCAGTGCTAGACAGAATAAGGAGGGGATTTGATAGATATGACTTGAAATTAGTAACAAACATCATTTTTGAATGCTCCCATATTTTAACCGCAGTAAAAGTGCTGACATTAATCAGACCATGTTGAAACTTGGTGGTAATGCTACTGGATTTAACTGCTCTACTCTCAACTTTATCTAGCCAATTGTAGCAGCAGGAAAAGACAAAAACATACTGGAATTAGTTAAATTGCGGCAATGCTAAACAGAATGAAGAGGGCTTTGATGGATATGACTTGAAATTATGTAGATTTTTATTCAATTTAATGGTTTTTCCCTACAAATATTATTTAACTTGCTTAGGGGTTATTAGGTCACTGGGGAAGATAATCCCGCATGCATGACAATGTTGGGTCATGCCTATCTTTCACCTATATATATGCCTTTACTAAAGCTATTGTTATCAATATGATCAAGGCAATTATTGCATTTCTTCTTGCATAGTTTTGAATACAAGCAGGGTTATCATTGCAACGAAATTCTTGTGTGTTTGCTCTACCAGAAATCAACTATTGGGTAACAACGTCATCTTTGAATGCTCCCATATTTCAACCCATATAAAAGTGCTGAAATTAATCAGACCAGAAGCTGGCTCATCCAAAGTGAAAAGCAAGAGATTGCTATGCCATAGTTGTTGAACCCCCAAGCATACAAAGAAAAAAGGAATAAAGGTGTCATTTGCTTGTATACAAATAGGAAACAATTGAGCCCGTAGTTGACCATGTCTTTGAACAGTCTCAACTGTAATAAAAGTTCCGTTTGAAAGATGCCAACACAAGAAAATTTCTGTTGGAATTTCTACAATGTCTACGTGAGGTTAACAGTCTATCTGATGAGATAAATTGGCATGAAAATCACAAGGCACAAATACCGAAAGAATATTTTTCTGTCTTGGACCCAGACTTTGACCACTATCCAGATTATCTTAAGGAAAATATGCTAACCTTAGATCCTGATTTAAAGAATTTGCATTATGAGAAAACTGATGATGTGGCATGACACCCTCTACCAATCCTTGAAAAGCATGTCTGTCAATCTAATTGGTACAAGCTTGATTACAGAAATGGTAAACCAGGCAGATATTATGGTCCAGCAATAGTTGCAAAGAACAAAAATCAAGAATATATTATAGCCAAAAGGGTAGGAGTTCCTCAACCTTGCCTCCGTATCGGTTGAGGGGTGCTTACGTGATCTTGAAGTCAGTAGAGTGCATAAAGGCCCTAAAGGTCCTCTCCTATTGATCAAGGGGTTCACTTGCATTAATTCCTCGACATCCTCTCTCTATCGGTGGGGGTCAATTATGCACTTGGTCGATTTCAGAAGGATGAGGGGCACTTATGTTCTGTAAAAGTCAGCTAAGTGCCTATCCATCCCTTGACTGATAGGAAAACGAGTGCCTCTCGACTTGTCCAATCATACCTTAACCCCCCTCCCCCCCACCTCTGCTCATCCATTGTTTAAAAAATAGATACAATTGAATGCCAAACTTCTGTCATTAAAATCCAAACCGTGGAGCCTGGAATATGAGGTCAAGGCTTAGATATGGGTACACCATACATGTGGTGATTGATGCTATAATGTTTATTGCACTAGCAATTTAGAATAGGATAGCTTCAAGTGATTATTAATAAAGACTATTTAAGTTTCATGTGCATGATAATGCAATATCATTCAAAAGGAGTGGAATTCAGGAGTGCGTAGTCATGCAATAGAAAACTGTTTTATTTATTGTTCAGTCAGAAATTGCAATTGAAATTGAATTAATTTACTCGAGATGATGGCCAATTTGCCTCAAAGCTATTTCAGCATATAATGTTCAACTTCCAAGCTAAAACTTCTAGGCTAGGAAGTCTCATTAAACTTGAGATTTGACAGCCACCTTACATGCCAAACACAAATGTGAAGATGGCTAAATATTTTTGGTGTTTGGTATCTTACATCTATGCCAATTAGTAGTGACGAGAAAAGGCAAGAAGCATTGTAACCTGAAACTGAAAACATAATAGCTTCTCAGTTGAATGGCGAAGCAAATATGAAACCTACAGCATTATATAGTATTAAGAACAAGCTTTTTGTTGAGGATTATCTCAAATATTTTTCTCTAACAATATGCTTAATTTTTTTAATGAGTACATCCTGTTAACTACATCAAATTTGACTAGTTAGGTGTTACATGTATACATATTTTAATTTAGGCCATAACTCTAATTGGCTCGGATGTATTAAGTATCTTCTTTACTGTAGCCAAGGCGTAATGCTTTTACAATTCAAGCTGGCAGTTGATTTTATCTTTATCTGAAATTTCTGTTTAGCATTTCATACTTCTACAACTACTTATCATCAAAATCACTACAATAGGAGCGGAAACAGAGTTTCTTTTTGCTGTCCCCCTTTTGAGGGAAGTTTGTGAAGTGTGTGATTGGGGAAATTGATCGTGCTATATGTTTTGTGATTTATCTTGGTTGCACTTACTGAAATAGATTAATTTAGTCAGTTGGAATTCTACAACCACTTAAAACATATTTATCAGAAACTAATTTATCTTAGTTTTTGGTGCAACAAAATAACGATACTCTTGTTTTGAAGTTTAAGACTTTTGAGGGGTTTTGAATAGGTGTGTGATTTGCCATATCGACTACAAGAGAGGAGATCGAATGATCACTTTGCCATGCAAGCACCCTTACCATGCAGAGTGCGTTACAAGATGGTTACAAATCAACAAGGTTGGCGTTGCTTTATCTGTGAAACAAATAGAAATTCAATTCCAGTGCAGTTTATGCAGCATATGCCCGGAAATTAACCAAATTTCTTCTTCTGTTTATGATCTAGGCATGTCCTGTTTGTTATGTAGAAGTTTTTGGGTCTGCAAGGTGAAAGTTAATGGCAGTACCATCACAATGGAGCCTGCAAAAAAGTACTCACTCAAAGAATTGAGGATTATCGTTTGAATTTTATGATTTGAAAATTGACAAGTGGCTTGAATCAATAAGAATCACACAAGTATATTCCTAACTCTAAGCATGTCTTAGATTTTTTTTACCACAATACATTAAATAAACAAATGATTTTTGTATTTAGTGGAAGGTTGACGTCAGAGAAAATTGGCTAGCAGGATAGGTAAGGTGCAGATTTCTCCTACTGTACAATTCCTGGCATAAAACTGTACTTGTCTATATTAATGTCTGGTCCATTTGAAGAATTTAAGCTATTGTTGAACTAAAAAAGTTGCAATATTGCTCTCTTTTCTTTTATATAACACTGACTTTTCATATACGAATGTGTGATACAGTGAAACATAGATTGTAGTGTGGGCATTATCACCGAGTCTTAAAAATCGTAAGTTTGAAAAAATATATGTATTATGACTAGTCTGCCTTCGTTTTACATATGGAAAACATGAGAAAATAGTTTATGCAAATATGGTGTCCTCCATTCACAAATGTGCGATTCCACCCAAGCTTGAACAGATTAAAATAGTGTTGTGAGAAGTGTTTCTTGTGACAAGTGTCAATATTGGAACAACTTTCGTGAGGATCGGTCATTATGCTAACATTTTTTTTACAGGGACGGTGTGATTTAGAAGGCTAAATCTTCTAGTTTGATTCAAATATCTCATTCGTATCAGTCTTTTCTAGTCATGGTGATGCTTTGGTTTTGGTTTTGGGATCTTTAGTCAAGTTGATGAATGAGTAGGAGTAGGAGTAGGATGTTGTGCATGACAAACATTTGATATTATGCAGTTTGTATACCATATATCCTACACAATTGTGGAATGTGGGGCAACGCGAATATACAAGTGTTTTGTGTGTTTCACTAAAATATTCATCAAGCAGGGGCTTAGGATCCTTAAGCTAGGCCGAGGATTTTGATTTTTAAAATGAAACCCTTGAGTTTGACTTGTCTTTTTGAAATGAAGTAACAATCATGTCCCAGATTATGGCCATCTTTTTGTATGAACCTCTCGCTGGTATATGAGAAAAATGCACCTTTTTTTTTTCTTTTCACGTTAAAGACCCATAATCATCAATTGAAAATTGGATTCAATTCCACATGGATCTCTAGTCCTATGTTCCCAACCAAGTTTGATTAAGTAAAAAGTCATAAAAGGTTACACTAGTGCAAATGCCACTCTTGATTTCAATATTCATCAGGGTACAATATCCATCACTCCTTTCAAAATTCATTATGAAATACCACAGTAATTTTTCATATGATCTACAAATAAATATTCATTATTTGCTGCTCAAAAATATATCCCCTATTCATTTCCATTTACATACCAAAATAATATTCATCCAAATAATACAAAATAATTATTTACCATATTTTTTCCTTTCTAAATTTCTAGGTACAAACCAAAAAAAAATGCAATATTCTTCCTTGTTTATACAATTATGATAATTTCATTATTGTTAGTTGTAGGATGCAAACTATATTTTTGCACATATTTTTGTAGAAGTTTATGTGTGGCATATGCACATTTTTTATATTTTGTGAAAAGAAACTATTTGTGTAAGTCAATGTAACGAATGGAAGACTAGATGTTTACCTCAACCTGAACAAGGAAGGAATCAAAAGGTCAAGAAGGTGAAGAGTCATGTTTTCTATGAAACTTATATATATCTAGCACATGTAAAAGGATATGGTTAGCTTTTCGATCTAGTTTTGATTTTAATACAAGTCATTGAATTTTTGAGTATTTGACTTTGCTTTGTGTTTTGAGTATGTCTTCTTTGTGAACTTATGCATCCTCGTTTTATCTTTCACTGTAAGTACAAATTGATGTTAAGGAGTCTATTTTATGAACGAAATTAATATAAATATGTGAATCTATGCGATATTATCTCTGTAAGCATATCTAAAGAATTTTTTTTATGTATTTCAGTGCGTCGTTTCATTTAGAGGACTCATTTTAACAACTTAACATTTTACGAGTCCCTTTGCAACCTTTGAGGCTACAACAACTAGCATGCCCTATTGAGGAAATGAAAGAATTGTTGCTAACAATGGTTCTGTTGTTGGGACCGCAAAATGTTAAAGATGGTTGCCTAGTCAAAGGGACTTGGAAAATTGGCTAGATTTGAGGATATGTGAATTCGCAGAAGCAACTGTTAGACTAGAAGTGCACGCCTGGGAAATTATTTTTACTCGTGGATAAATTTATGATTTTTTTTGGTGTGAGTTGTTCGAGTTGTTCGCTGTGTGGCTATCTAGACTTGAATATTATTGCTTCTAACCTTGTAGCACATAACACTTTGTTTGGAGAGAAGAGAAGCTAGAGAGGTTAGGAAACCTAGACATTGAGTGGCCCTGTGTGATTGATCATTGAGTGAAGATTATCATTGATAGGTACGTTGCGTTTGAAGCTACATATGATTGGTTTGTTAGAGTCATCAAAGACATATTTTAAGCAACTTCCTTTATTGTTGAAAATGCTAGTTGTGCAAAAGGTTGTACCGATTCTGACGAACGTGCAATAGTTGGACAGGGCAACATGGAGATGCAAATTGAGAGAAGATGAATGAAGGATAGAAGAGTTGTGGACACTTGACTAAATGAACCCTAAAAAAAGAGTCGAATCAATGGATAAAAAAAGACATAAGATTCCAAAATTGTTCTAGGCCTTTAACGAGAGCTCTAACAACATAAAAGATTGAACAAACATAATTTGGTAAAAGATGAAAAATTGAAGATAGTTGTAAGTAGGGGTGATAGAGGAATTGTGTAGGGAATAAGAGGGAGCAGATCTCCAGTAGAAGTGACTAATTTAGATGCTCATGAGGAGCTAAAAGAGGATATACAGACCGAAGGGAATGTAGAGGCTCTCTGGGACTTTGACTAACCTAAAGATGAAAAGGGAAGAGGAATGAAGAATGAGCGATGAGGACATTGAAGGGTTGTTAGAACAGGTAGATAGTATGTGTAGTGAGCAGCCAGATCAATAATATTTGGATTGGGAAAGGACATTTTGGGATGCTCTGTTGTAAACAAGGTCTACACCAAGCTCAAAAGGGGTTGACAACCCAATGATAGTTCATTCACTTCATGGGGACACATCCCCTATATCTATTAATTACAAGGATCAGTATACCGAAAACATTTAAGGAGCTAGCAGACACTAGCAAGTGGTTTGAAGAAGCTACACAAGTTATATATAGACAATTAAAAGAATTTGATGGTGAAGCTAGTGCAATACCAAATTCAATTGCACTCAACATCCTTGTCAATATCACAGGTAGTTTGCACACATCGGTGAAGACACCTCCCAAACCAATTGTAAGTAATCCATCTTCAAGAACCATGTCACTCCTTGTGGGATATTTTGTCACATTGATGCCATATGATGGGTCTTTTGATCCTGAGTAGTATTTATTGACCCGTGTGTTGAGGTCAATATACCCCCATTTCTGAAAAATGGGGATCTTTGTGTCAAAATGTGCAATTTTGTACCTTAAAATAAAAAATTCACTTGATCAAAGTGTCATTAACATGTTTGCATATTATTTGTATTTTAAGATCATCCACACCTAGTTTGGTGAGCATATTTGTGCATGATTCTGGTTTAATCTTATCTAAGTTTGCTAACAGTGGTCTTCTTGTTTCAGGGTACATGATCAATGGATTCTATTTAGAATGGACAAAACCCTGGGCTTCATGATTTAATGTTAATTTGATTTTTTACGAACCTCCGGTTTGTTGAAAATCAAGTTGAATTCATATTTGAATTGCTAACGCCTTGGTCTAAATTTAGTCTAAGTGCTTCTTCTAAAATTGGCGAGAGCTTTGATTTAAATTTTGTCGGAACACTTTAAATCTGCTATGGACTTAGTTTAATTTTTATGCTAAGGCTTAGTCGTGTTTATCAACACGATCAAACCTTAGTCTAAAAATCTATGTTTGGCCCCTTTTGTGTCTTGAGCCCACCTTTGTCCTATTTATTATTCATGCGGTCTAAGCTACACGCAAATCCTTTTGTTATATTCCTCACTATCGGGTTTTATGTTTTCGTACTTATCTTTGTTGGGTTTTTCCTTTGGAGCTTTTGTCTCGAATGAATTGGTCTTCGGGGTTTATGTTTCAGGTATTATGTCCAAGTGCTTCTAGGACTTATGCAATTTAGATGATTCTATTCAGAGTTTTTGTCCAGGAATTCTTTCAGACATTTTGTTCGACAGATTTGGCTTTCAGGACTTATGTTTTCAATGTTTCATTTATTTCGGACGTTTTCCCTGAGACAATTTCCTTGAAATGCCTAATTCTTTCAAACATTTTGCCTGAGACAATTACCCCAAAGTGCTTAATTCTTGTGGACGTTTTACCTGCAACATTTCCCCTAGATAAAAGCCCCAAAACAATACCTTACTGCCAAGTGGCACCCTTGAGTAGAGGGCATTTTATTATGAACTTAGTCTAAGATTTTAACCTAGGTCCCTTTTGAATTAAATTCAAATTTGATGGGAACTTTTATTTTTACGCGGGAGCAATTATCATGTCATGGACTCAATTCAATTTTTATCTTAAGGTTTAGTCGTGTTTTTTAACACGACCAAACCTTAGGGTAAAAACTTATGCTTTGTCTCTTTTATGTCCCGTGACCCATTTGTTCTTTTTTATCTTAGCGTGATCCAACTAATGTAGGGTCCCTTTTGTATGTCCTAGACAAGCCATAAAACTTTATTCTAAAGTTTTAAACCCCAGGCTAAAACCTTATAACTTATCTCTTATTATTTGTGGGATCCTTTTTTATTATATTCCTAACCTTGGTCCAAAATCTTTATGCCAAGTTCCTTTTAATTCACATGGTCACATTTTATTATGAACTTAGCTTAAGTCTTTTATCCTAAGTGCTTTATATATATTCTTGAGCTTAAATATTGTGTTTTTCTGCAGGATCAACGACCTGTGTTGAATCGGGTGAAGTTAATCCAACGGATCGTAACAAACTTTGACAATTCAAAGCCCCGAGACAGTGAGAAGTGTCTCGAGTTTGTTGAAAGGATTTTAAGTAGCCAATGGTGGTGCATTGCTTGGATCATGATTCAATGGTCCGTGTTTGCTTAGACAAGATTAATCCAACGGTGTGAGTGGACATTGACTTCTCAAAGCTCGAGCAAATGCGAGATCACCAAGTGGCACACACAGGAAGAAGAATGGACTCGAAAATGATAAGTGGTAGGCTCAACAAACAGTTTTGAGGACGTGTTTAAAATTGACAGTCGTGTGCCCGTCAAAGATGTTCACGCGAACACCAATTGACGATCGCGAGGATGTCAAATTTTAAGATGGCAAAGAGTCCTGAGGATGTGTTTAAAATTGACAGTCGTGAGGACGTCAAATTTAAGATATAAAATAGTCACGAGGATGTGTTTAAAATTGACAGTCACGCACCTATCAATGACGTTCACGTGGACGTCAATTGATGGTCGTGAGGATGTCAAATTTAAGATAGCAAACAATCTTGAGGACGTGTTTAAAATTGGTGATCACGCACCCATCAAAGACATTCACGTGGGCGTCAAATGATGGGCACGCAGATGTCAATTTTAAGACAACTGCTTAGATCCAAATTGTCTAAAGATCTACAGACCACGTTGATTTGTGCAAACGGATCGAACGGTGCGAGATCAACGCTGGTTTTTTTTTAAAGACAATGGTCATATTTTGTACAATGATGAGCAGGATGCCACAAATGCCATGGAGATGCCACATCAGAGCCATGTGGGTGCAATGTGCCAAATTGGAGACCTTGCGGCCTTGGTAATGCAAAGGTAGAGATCTAAGCTCACGATGTTTGCACTGGCTACCACCATTAGAACACTGTAAAACCTTCAGAAGTACCCTAGCAAAGTACAAGAACCCTAATCAGGGCATGTGAATGTTATACTTGAGTCGAAGACGCTGAATTGTCATTTGTGTAAAGGTAATTTGATCGAGAGTCCACCAGTGAGCAGTCTAATAAGCCATCATAGCTTGGAGAAGTGTTCCCTGAGGGAACATGGAATTCTATTTTGAACTCGGATGTTAAGTAGTAGGAACCAAAGGAAATCTGGGCTAGACGATAGTACGGTGATACCCTGATCCTAAACAAAACAGAAGAGGATTACTAAAGGCCAAGAGCATCAAAGAACCATGAAGATCTTAGGAATATCCTTCCTATAGCTAAATATTATCTATTTTGAAAGTGGAATATTCTGTTTGTAAAGGCATCTGTTGTTTGTAAAACACACTGCCTATAGATCAGTCCATTGGGAAAGTCTTGTGTATTTCTAGAACATTTATGGAAAGAATAGTTGTCCCTACACTTGTACTTTTTTAATTGGTTGGGACTGATCGACATGCTTTCTACGATCTTATAAAAGGAGCATTGTCAATTGTAAGGAGGGAGTTTTTGAGCCAAAACTTGTGTAAACTTTTGAGCAACCAATGCAAGCAAGGATTTTGAAAAGATTGTCTCATTTTGTTTGTGTGAATTGCTATATGGTTTCTCTCTCACTTGTCTGTTCTGAATTCCAGATTTGAATAGTTCTTCTAGACTCTTGGTGTATATCATTGAATGCAAAATTGTTAACTTGTGACAATTCTAGGTTAATTGAAGGTTTTGTAGTTTGCTTCCTTTTATTTGCTCTATATTTGTAGATGTGCATATGTTATATGCGAGTAGGGGTAAATCTTTAAAGTAAACTTGGTTCTTATTTGCATTATTTCCCACATTCCTTTAGATGTTTGCCTGATGTTTGATAGGATATGAACTTACGTTATTTCATGTCATGCATTGGTTAAGTACATGCCTGGATGACATTTGAACTTTGTCATGATGTTTGGAGTAAAGATCAGTAATATATTTTCTCTCTACGCCACCCTTCTTTTTGCTTCTTTCTTAACCAATTCACTTTAAGCCTCATTGTGAATATCCATTTTAGTTTAGTTTTAGGCTTAGATTTGAGCACAATTCACTTTAATTAGTATAGATTTTCATCATATTTGCAATGAATTACAGGGCACGATGGCTTCCAACCACCAAACATTATAAGTATTGTGAAACAGTCCACTCGCCTTGCCTCTATTCCATCAACATATAACATGATTATCACAACTTGTAACTCATGTACTGTATTCTTTGAATTCTAAAATGAGAAGTGTTTCTTAAACACTCTAAGCACCTTGTGATACATATTTAGGCATCAACACCGTGGAATGAAGTGGCTAGGGAAACGTGTCATGGACGATGCAACCAAGAAATGTGGACTTATAAGAGCCTTAACTAGTAGAGCTCTAGAATACATTTTAAAGAACAATTACGTCAATCTGATCTTAAAGGAGGTCAAAGATAAGTTGATAAGAGAATTTAAGATGTAGAAGTGCATAATTCAGAGCATTCAGGATATGAAGGAGATCAATTTTTTTTTTGGAGAATCAGTATAAGATTATGACTACCGATTTTTTGATGCCATCAATAGAGTGAATTTCCAAATCTAGGGTCATGACAAAGATTCTTGGTTTGTTGAGGCCCTGTACAACAAGATTTGTTTCACCATAGTGCAAGCTTAGTTCTAAACAAAATTTGAGGCTAGGTATGTTATGATAAGGGTAGAACAAATAGAGGATCGTGGAGAGTACCCTACCAATACTACAAAGAGTAATGCAAAGCTAGATGTGTTCTACGTAGAATAGAAGAAATGTAGAAGGAAAGAAATCAAGATTGTTTATCTAATGCATTGAGTGTTGACAAGAAGGCTACCATGGGAATGAATGTCCAAAAATAAAAAGAGATTTATGTGCGTTGTGCCCCATTAGTGATCATGCAACTGTGAATTGTCATTTGTTGCAACAAGATGTGCGACAACCGCAAAATGTGTGTTGCAACAAGATGTGCGACAACCGCAAAATGTGTAATGCACTTTGTACAAATTCCATACCCATGATGACAAGAATTACATATATCACAAATAACACAATAAATATTAGGGTGGGCCCCTCCTTCCGCACAATACCATTCAAGATGGGTTGCCATCTTCACTGAAGTATCAAGGGTGGACTCTATTGTCAGCTCAACAACAACTTAGTTGGGTATCCACTTTGCAACAATTGTAGACCAATTGGATGCCTCCATCACCCCAAAGACAATATGAAGGCTATTCTAATCAGTAGTAGGGATGGGGATCACCTCAAAGACATGAGGGTTATGAATGGGGAAACCAAAGTTGTGGGCAAGGGAACATGCATCCACAATAGCTAATTATGTGCTACATATGTGGATAAATAAGTCATACCACACATAATTGTCCTTGCAATCCTTAACGAGAAACCTATTGTGTTTATTTTAGAATTGCAAGACTTTATAATACTGAAGATTGTCTTGTGCTAGAGAAGCAAATGAAGGAGAGCATGGTGCACAATGGGAATATGATAAACACTTGTTTGAAGGATACCCAAAACCAATACAAGGAGCAAGGTCTTCCACCTCCACATATGTGTACAAAAATCACAATTTGAAAGGTGAGGACAAATTCCCAGATCATGCGAGGGAGGCGGTCTTGATAAATGAAGCGACACAATTGTTGTGATCCATACAAAATAAAGATACTAGTGAAGAAGACCTTGCGACTACTGAGGCCCATATGTATGGACAAATCGTGTGAATATTATGGCATGATAGAGAGTCATGACCTTGATAGACCTTTTGAAAATGGTAAGCATTTTGCGTAATGAAGATATTTATCAAAATATCACAAATTTATTTTATAATTTGCCAGAATGTGCAAACAAAGGAAAACAAAGAGCATAACAGATGGACTGGTATGTAAAGACTAAGAAACCATGGGATGTGGACGCAATAATGGATTTTGAGATCGTAGGCTATGAGATCCAAATGCAATCTTTGAATTTGGGAGCACTATAAATATTACCCAGATCCACTTGGGAAGCCATCAAAAGACAACCTCTATGTTATAGTCCTATCATTTTGAGTTTGGTTGATTATGGCCAAGTTTGAGCCCATTGAAAGGCTTGAAGATGTAGAAATCAAGGTAACCAACCTAAGCTTGCAAAGAGATTTTGAGGTGATTGACACGAGGATCGATGGAATTCACTATTTGACTCTAATTGGGAAGAAATGGGCCTATAATGGTCATATGACCATTAATACAATAAAAAACCAATTGGAAGATCATCAAGATGATCTTATTATTTTCATAACCTCTAAACAAGTATGAGAGCAAGCCAAATATGACACCAAAAGAACCTTATTCTCCATATGCATGTAAGGTAGATGGTTTAAGGTTAATTTGTAGCTTGTGGCAGAAGCACTGCGAGATAGAGCCTTTCCTTATAAATCGTAGCTTGTGCAAGAAGCTCAAGTATCTTAGAGAACATAATTACCAAGGAGTCAACCAGTTGAAATATCTCAGGGATTTGCTCAAATTCAGAAGATTGGTTATAAATCATCACCCATGCGATCACCCACACGATCAAAAAAATGAGAAGATCTATCACTTGTGTGCAATAGACCAAGTTTATATTGAGCCCACAAGGGAAGGTGCATTACCATGGGGGCTGACTTCTTCTGTTAGTGGAGACTGAGATGTTGATATGTTCAATTAGGTCCATGGTGATCATGAAATAAGGCCTATGCGAATGGTTTTCCAAGAAGAAAGGCAAATCCCATAGCTTTTTGCCACATAGAATTTAATAGATCTCATTCACAAATTTGGAAAATCTTGTTCTGCTCTTGGAAACGATGTGTGCTAAATTATGCGCTGAAGGGAGTTGCAGCTAGTTGGTGGGTTTTAAATATATCAAATGATCTCTCTTGGGAAGAAGCGTGCAAAATTTTGTGAGCTAGATCCTACATCACACCTTCCATATTATAGAAGAGTCCAATGTTTTAGGAAGGACAATGTCCAAAATTACATGTTCATTCATTCGTGATGGAAATCACAACATATAGAGCCAAAATATTAGGTCCATATTTCTCAAAAAGACTTTAGCCCCACTGCCAAGAACCTGGTACATGCATTAAGAACACAAATGAGAGACTCAGACATGGCTTCAGATTCAACAAGATTTCATTTAGAATTTTGTCTTTGAGGATGAAAATCCTTTAGTGCATAAATCCATACAAAAATAAAAACTATACGTGTCATGGGCAAGTAGAGGATATACCTCCTACAACTACACAAAAGTCTCAAGTCGATGACGACACAAGCATTCATAAAAATGTAGAAAAGTGCTGATATGACTGGGAGTAGGAGGGGTTCAAATTGAAATCTTGCAATTGGATTTGGAATAGTGCAAGTGACTCTATGCACACAAAGAGCGAGGGAGACATGAATTTAAAAGGATTGTTTGAGCCTGAAAGGAGCTTAAAATTGAAGAAGAATGAAGATCAAGCTAAAGATGATCAGCGACACAACTTGAATATTATAGAGTAACTAGGTCAAAATGAAGTACTAGATTCCATGATAGCTAAAGGAAGATCTATCATTAACCTCTACAAAAAAAGGTGGAAAATATAAGTACAAAGGAAGTACCAAAGATGATGACTATCAGAGATTACTAGACCCAACGATAGGTTTCAAAAACTTGTGCAACTGTTGTGATATTATGAAGATGTTTTCCCTGTGAAGTTCAACGAAGTCAAGGGCATCGACCCTTCATTAGGAAAGATGCATATTAAACTTAAAAAGTGAACACGCCCAATTCAGAAGTGACCATTGGTTTGAATCCCAACATGAAAATGAAGGCAAAAGAAGAATTTAACTATATGGTAGATGCATGAATCATTTATCTGATTGAGAATTTAGGTTGGGTAAATCCTATGGTCATGCAACTAAAGAAGATAGGAGAAATCCATGTATGTGGATATTATCACTCACTAAATGATGCTTGCATCAATGATCCTTTTTGTGTTCCTTTCATCACAAGGTGCTTAACGTTGTTGTAGAGCATGAGGTACTCTTTCATAGATGGTTTCAATGGATACGACCAAATTCCCATCACAATTGAGGATCAAATCAAGATGATGTTCACAATAGAGTGGGGATCATTTGCTTATAAAGTGATGCCTTTTGTTTGAAAAATGATCCAACAATGTTTTCCAGAGTTGTTGTCACTACTTTTAAGGATTTCATTAATGATTTCTTGAAAGTTTACTTGGACGATTGGTTTCTTCCTATTCAAGGAACCTCTATCTAAGATGCGACTAATGTTGGAGAGATGTCAGGGACCATAAATCACATTAAATTTGAAGTGCATATTCTTTACACTATTTGGTGTGCTGCTTGGACATGTGGTCATAGCAATGAGATTCTGGTGGACCAAGCAAAAATCACACTAATAGTGGAGCTCAAACTACCTATAATCCTTCAGAAGTGTGATCATTTTTTGGTCATACCAGATATTATCACAAGTTTATAAGGGGATATGCATCCATTTTATCACCATTGGAAAAAAAATTGTGCAATGACAATAAGTTTGAATGGACTACATAATACGAGAAAACCTTTTACAAAATTGAAACAGAGACTAGTCACAACCCTAATTATGGTTTTCCTAGACTGAAATAAAATGTTTCATGTTCATGTCGATGTATCTGGTTCAACAATTGAAATTGTTTAAGCACAACTAGGGGAAAGAGACTTGGATCTTCCAATTCATTTCGCAAGTTGTAAGTTGTCTATGGTTGATAAAACTTACATGACCACAAAGTGAGAAGCTCTGGCATGGTCTTTGCGCTCTAAAAGTTTCAACATTTTTTGCTAGCTTATCCTTTTGAAATTTTCACAAATCACCAAGCACTACGATACTTGGTGAATAAACCAATGTTGAGAGGAAGGATTTCAAGGTGGCTAATGCTTTTTCAAGAATTTCAATTCAAAATCATTGTGAAACCAGGAAGGGAGAATGTCAACCAAACCACCTTAGTTGCATTCAAATAGGGGGAGAGCCAAAATACTTGCATGATGAATCCCTAGATGCACATCTATTCCGGGTTAGTGTGATCCCTGAGGAGTTAGAAGAGATCCTAAACTTTTTACAACATAGTACGGTTCTAGAACACTATAACAAACATGATACAAAACAACTTGTGGCACATGTTGTCTTTTAGCATAATCAATGGGTTTCTCTATAAGTTGGGAAAACATGATGTATTGCACAAAGTGGCATTGGAACATGAAAGACCTTGGGTGTTGGACTAGGCACATCTAGGAGTTGTGGGAGGAAATTTTACATGTCAATTGACTATGAGGAAGATATTACAAAACAGGATTTGGTGGCCAATTTTGTGTTAAAATGCACTGAGTTGTGAAATATTGTGATGTATGTCAACACACATGCAAACCAAATTAAAGGGATGAAATACCATTGAATCTAGTTCTGATGACAACCATTTGAGCGGTAGAAGATTGTCTTTGTGGGGCCTATAGATTATTCATCTAAGAGGTCCATTGCTTGATATATAATTACTACAGTCGATTACTTCGTCAAATGGTTGAGGTAGTTGTGACTCCAACTTGTAGTGCAAAGGATACTGTGAATTTTTTGTATTAAAATATTCTAACAAGGTTTAAGTGTCCAAAAAAGTTAGCGACATGATGATACATTTTTTAAATATTGTGACTACAAAATTTATGATCTCATGCCAAAAGAATACAACTTACCATCCATAGGCAAATGGTCAAGCAAAGGCATCTAATAAGGTACTAGAGAAAATGCTAATGAAGATATCAGGCCAGGTATATGGACTACAAAAATAAGATAATATTGGTGGAAACCAAACTTACATTTTCATTTATGAAATAGAAGAAAGATTACAATAATTAGGCCACAGAGTTATTGTTCACTTCATCTCCTGCGATGACTATTCATATTCTACTACAAGACAAAATCTATCCTACCCCTAGGATTAATTAATATTACATACAAAATAATACATCCTCCTCTTAATCCGTAGGGATTATAATGAGACCAAACATGCGTATGAAATTTCAAATTTATCTCTTCCAAGCGCTTTTGTCAGAATATCTATCGATTGCTTTGTAGTTGGACAATGTAACAATTTAACATTGCCATCTTTTACATAGTATCAAATCAAATTAAATTTTCTATTGATGTGCTTGGTTTGGTTGTGAAAAATTGAATTCTTTGCCATTTGAATTGCATACTTGTCAACCATGAGTGGTGTTGATGAAACCTATGTCACTTGTGAATTTACAAGAATCTTTTTGAGCCATATTCCTTTGAATTGCTATATATTCTATTTATGTTAAAGAAATGGCTGGGATTGACTGCTGCTTTGATTTTCAAGAGACGACAATTGTTTCTAGTTCATTAGAAAACCTAAAGTAGACTTTCTATCTTCAAAATCACCTGCATAGTTAGAATATGAATATCCAAATAGATTGAAGTTTGTTTCCTTGGAGTAATTAAACCCAAAATTTTGTACTCCCTTGAGATGCGAAAAAACTCTCTTTGCTGCTACCTAGTGACTTTTTTTAGGTTGTTGCATGAATTTAGGAAGAACACCAACAACAAAAGAAATGTTTGGTCTAGTTATGATTACATAGATCGGACTACCAGTGGGTTGTCTATATTGAGTTGCATCTTCAAAATATTTGGGATCTTTTGAAGTCAACTTCAAATTTTATTCCATGGGCGTACTGATTGGTTTACAGTTTGTCATTTCAAATTTGTGTAAAATTTCACCATTGTACTTTTGTTGTGTGATGAAAATGTACTTAGGTTTCTTAATACAATTAAATACCCAAATAGTAATGAAGGTAACATAAACTAAGATTTTAAAACCTTTCATTAATTTTGCTTTGATTTTTGCAATTTGCTTTTCATTATTTCCCGTGATGAGTAGATCGTCTACATATACAACTAGAAAAATATTTTTTTTTTGAAAAAAAAACGTTGCATTTTCATTTTCAAAACACTTGGAAGTCATGCTCAAAAGGTACCACGTGATATTTTCATAACATGCTCTTGAGGCTTGTTTCATTCCATACAATGATCTTACCAACTTACACACTTTGTGTTTTTGGTCGTCAACTGCAAAACCTTCTGGTTAATTCATGTAGACTATTTTTTGAGTTTACCATTTAGAAAAGTAGTTTTCACGTCCATCTAATGAACTTTCCATCCATTTTGTGTTGATAAAGGCAACAAAGCCTAAATAATAATCCATTTCTCTATTGGTGCAAAGGTCTCATTGTAGTCTATCCCTTTTTTTGGGCAAGTCCCTTTAACATTGCTTTGTGTTTGTCACGTGAGCCATCTAATTTGTATTTGTTTTGAATGACCCACTTGTGACCAATAGGTTTACAGCCGATTTGGAGGATCAACCAACTCCCGAGTTCCATTTTTGACCAAAGCATCATATTCACTTTTCATTACTTTTCTCCATACGTCAAGTTTTTCATCATGGCTGAAAGAAATAGGTTTTGAATCAAAATAGGCATTGACTTATTTTGTTGGATGGTCATCCAAGGTAAGCTTTTCTATCCTATCTTGATTTTTTTCTAAGATCTTGTATGATTGTTGTGCGGCTATATGTGCACTTCAAGTTCCTATTTTTTCAAGCTCATGAGGTTTGAAATCTTTCAATGTCCATATGGCCCATTTTGGCATCTTTTTTTTAGTTGCTTGCTAAATAGTTGGTGCCTCATTTTATTGATTTGAAGTTCTTTCATGTGTTAAAAATGACCACATTATAATGGGTTTAATTTTATTCTTCAAGGGGATTATTTTTTTCAATTATAGGAGTTAATAGAGAATCAATTATTTCTCAATTACATGTCCCCTAGTTATAGGCCCCCCCCTTCATTGTTTGGAACCTTCATATCAATTTCATTGAAAACATCAAATTTTGCATATTTTTCAAGTTTATTCAACTGTCGACTTATGCTTGTTGTGTCTTTTATAGTTTCACAAAAGATAACATCTCTTGCGACAATAAATTCCCTAATTTTATTATCATATAGACCACATACCTTTAAGCATTTTGAATATCCCAAAAGCATACATTAGTCCAACTTATTCTTTTTCTCTTGGGACTCAATTCGCAACATGTAGATTTGAAAACCCAAAGATTTTGCACTCAAGGAAGATGACCACATCAAAGTTCATATGGTGTCTTCATTTGAAGGGTTGATGATGGTGACATGTTTCAGAGATAGATTGTTGTTTGAGTTGATTCGACCCAAAAATACAAATTTAGCCCTTTGAAAAATAGCATTGCTTAAAACATGTTCATTATGGTTTTGTTCATCCTCTCAACTACTCCATTTTGTTGAGGAATGCAAGGAACTGTGAGATGATGTTTGATTCAATTTTTATTGAGATATGATTCAAACACCTTTGATGTGTATTCACCACTATTTTCAGTCCTAAGTGTCCCAATGCGAGCTTGTGATTCATTTTCAACCATTCTTGAAAATTTTGAAAAAGTTTTGAAGGCTTCTAATTTTTTAATTTAGAAAGTGGATCCAAGTATTTTTTCTGTAGTGATCAATGAACAACATGAAGTACTTGTGACCATCAGAAAAAAATTGATAGAGAACACAAATCAAAGTGATCAAATTGTAATTTTTTATTGGCTTTCCATTATGAATTTTGAAATGGTTCTCTTTTGTGTTTAACCAATATTCAAGCTTCACACTTTTCAATATGTTTGGGTAGAGTTGGCAGACCTACAAAACTATTCTTTTTCATTGTTTGAATGTTGTCATAATGAGTATGGCCAAATCTTGCATGCCATAAAAGTCTTGTTGACATTCCTTGTTCAACAAGATGATCAAAAGTTTTTGGAACTACAAGCTCACTTGTGAGTTTCAATAACTTTCCTTCCTCAAATCCAGTCATAACAATTACATTATCAATTTTTTATTATGATCATTGCATCTACATCATCCAACATAATGGAGTGGCCTTGTTTTTGAATGAACAATATGGACAACAAGTTCCCTTTTAGTTGAGGAAGGTATATGACATTGCAGAGAATGAAATCTAGAAGCCTTGGTGACTTTAATTAGATTGTCCCTTTTCCTTAAGGTTGCATATTTGGTTTGTGTACCAAATATAGTGGACCACAACTTTATTCATGAACTTCCTAAAAAATAAGGTTGTTGGTCATTGGGCTAAGGATTGTTGGGCACATAAGAGGTTCTTAGCACAACAAAAGGCTTCAGGTTCCACTCCTACTACAGATAGTAGACCTCCACAATGAGTTACTTCTAGATGTACTTTTTGTTTTCATGGTACAACCACACATACCTTTATAAATTATCGACATATTCGGCAGTATATTGATGTGCTCCATCCAACAAAGGCACAATCTACTGATAATATTTTACCTCCTCCTAAGATCCTTACAGAATACATTCCTAAACATGGGGAGGTTTATTGCCTTAGGTATTAGTGTGTTACACATCATAAAAATAGGTGCAGTCTTGAAACAACTTTTTCTTAATTTTACATGGGCTACACCATTACCTTCTTAGCATCGTCTCCAGGGTTGTTCATGGGCAAAGGCTACCCCTTCCTTGCCACCTTCATCATCCCAGAGATCAGAAGCTTTCACGCGCATTATGGCACTGTTTCCTCACATTGATTACCCTTCACAGGGGATGCCACACACACATCCCTCTTATTCTAGCATCCCTACATTCTCCATTGAGACAATGCAACAAGAAGTCCTCTCATGTCTCTTAGTGAAGATAAATGAGACTATGATCAATTTTAGATTCCAGTTATAACAAGATTTATCAAATGTTATTGATGATGTATGTCATCAGATCTATTAATATTTGTGAGCACATTATTGTCATGGCATATTATGGCTCAGATTTCTACATGATCGATTTTTTATATTTTTACTTCATTATAGCATTTGTGATGTATTCCTAGTCATTTATTATATTATTTATTTTCTCTATCTTTACATAATTACCTTTACATTATTGTTTCTTGTTTTACAACTCTTGAATCTTCCTGCAATTAATTTTAGCTCTTTATATACATTGTACACACTTGTTTTCCCTTTTTTTTGGGGATGATTTTTCCTTACATAGATGTTTTTGTTAGATCACTTGTTAAATAGTATAGTCATTTATGTGACATGGCACTTAGACCACACCCTACACTATTCTATTCTCCCTATGATCAGCTACAAAGCATATTTATCATTGTACCATTATTTACACAGATCTCTCATGATCCCCCCTTTCCCCCCTATATATCCCTCATCTTAAGTTTGCATATGATTAGTCTTGAGATTGCATATTTAATTGTGGGAAAGTCTAAAGCATTTTCGACATGGACATAGGCTTTAAGTACTTTTATCTTGTAACCAAGTTATAAGCTTCTTTGTGTTAATTACCTATATTAATCTTGTTTGGTTTTCCAAATCAATACAAAGGACAAATAAATAAAAGCTATAAAATTCAAAAGCCAAATCATTAAAATGAAAGGCAATGATCAAAAGGCAAAAATAAAATATTCAATAGTAAAAAAAACACACCAAAATACATGATACTTCTTTGGCACATATTTTATTCTATTCAAACTTCAAACTCCACAATTGGCCTCATAATAGAGCCGAGGTCCATTGAGGTGTGGTAGGATAGTAGATTGGGATAAGATGTCTCGTTATTATATCTTGTGCCACCTACTTTCTCATGCAAGTACCCAATCTTTGTAGTAGACTGATGGATCTATAAGGGGTCTCGAGGAATGAGGAACATGTTGTGGGGAGGTAAGCACATTTTATTTTATTTTTTTAAATAACCTTCATAAGATGATCTATGTACTTCACTCATTAGCAAACTAGTTTGTGTCTAATAGGAGTATCTTAAGATTTTGTTGTCCAAACAAAATCTTAAGCACTTGCACATTTGCTGAGTATGTCTCATTCCTACTAAGGGTTATTACAACACCTATGTACAAGATTCATATTCCTTATTTTTCATAACATCATTCCTACACTCCCCTTGATGCATATTAATTTTACACTGATCATACCTCTTTGGTTATTCTTTTGTGAGTTGCAGTGTAAGACCTTGGATAGGACTATGCCTTCCTCACAAAATTCTTTTTTTCCTACAAACAAATACCACTTGGTTATCCATTTGTAAGTTACAATATAAGACCTTGGATAGGAGTAGGTATTCCTCACAAAATATCTATTTCCCTTATATAAACTACATATGATATCTTGTCACATGATAAATTTACTCTTCCACATGATTGATTAACACAAACCCTAATTTTGGGTTTTCATTCTTATTCATACTTTCATTTTCACACATTTTGTATCTCAATTATTTACATATTTTCATTTTTGTGTACATTGATATTAGTTATTAACATTGTTATTTCTTTGTTTACATATTCTCAATTTTGATTACAGTGTTATTTCTTTGTTTACGTATTCTCAATTTTGTTTACATTGATATTTCATTGTTTACATATTCTTGATTTTGTTTACATTAGGATTTTCCTTTTCTTTCATTTCTCATTTACATCTTTGCTTATTATCTTAGCTTCTTTTTATTTATTTTCAATTTCTTCATGTTTTCACGTGTTTCCAAATGCTATTTTTGTTGTTCAATTTCATTCTTTGTCATTCTTTTTAACTATGCATTTGTTTATATTTGCTAGGAAAGAATCAATACATACATAATACGATTTCCCAGAGCATATATCCAGATCAACACATGTGTTAGAGAGAAAATAAAAACATCCATAACTTCCACGAGTCATCCAAAACAATGTGTGTGTGTGTGTGTCTAAATGTCTCATATAATATCACATGATAAAATACAAAAATAACTCTATAACTATGGTCCACCTTGCCTATCTAGTGGTGGACGAGCTACACTACTCATAGAATCCTATGATTGTCCTCTATGAATAGTCCACTGAAGTGACTTTGTACATGTATGTAGTCCCTTCACATCCCTGTAAATGGGCCACTTGGCCCTGCACCTATGTCAACTATCTAGCCATATAAAACTGTGCAACTCGCTCTATAGCCAATTATTGACATGCCTGTAACACCCCATCACCAACACCCAGGGGTAATACCACCTAGGCAACATCATATTTCCTCCACAACTCTCAAATTACCGTACCAACCAACTGAAACCAGCTAGCATACATCAATTTTGAAAGAACCATTAGATCAATCCATTGAGTCGTATCATGCTCAAGTAATACATATCCAATATATCATTATGTGCTCTCTCAACCATGGAGGACTATCTCGCCTTCTCTACTATAACATCTATAAAATTAAAACCAAATGAACATAAGATCTCACATATAAATCTCTAAAATAACTACATCTATCTAGCAGGTCTATCAATATATCATAAACTCAACATAATACACATTAATTACCAATAGTAACTCCATTGGCTCAACCACCTAGTATATCCTACGAAACATGACTCCATGGTGGTGCAAAGCTTCTATAACACTTAGGATAAATCACACGTGCATGATGTGGTCCACTACAAATCTACCTCACAATCAACCAACTCATCACAGGCTGCACTATGGCATCTCTCTATGTGTCTCTCAGTGGGTCACCCTATGGTTCTGCCTATGGTGGTGCCTATGGCTGAACTAAAACCTTCATCTCCATCATCATCATGATCATTCTAATACATGTTGTTGTACAATAAGAATCACATCATCTACTCTTTTGGATACCTTTATATCTCCTCCCTATCGTCGTTGCCATTGTCTTCCGCATGTTGGATGGTGTGGTTGTATGATAGGAACATCTACTAGTACTCTTGTACCCCCTGCACCATGATGCTCCCTCACATGATACAACCAATATGTCAATGATACTATGAGAGTTTATGGGTGTGGTCACCCAAACTATCCTAGTAATTGAGGCACTGGATGTGCCTCCACCCACCAAAGATAGTGCCCAGTAATATTCACCACAATTGTGCCTAAAAAAGACTTGGCCACGAGGGACAATTATGTTATGACTAGATACAACTATCAAATAATCTATCCTCATGTGATCCTCTATAACTCTATGGTGTGTGGTAAAATATGAAATATATGATCCTGCACCTATCATCGCATATGCGACAAGGCAATGGCAACTACATGTGGTAACCTTGTAGGCTGATACACTAGGAACCTCTCAAAAATCCAACTATATAACTAAATAATACAACCCATAGTCATCTGCCCTCATGAAAAAATATTATATTAATCATGCACTAATTGCACATGAATCATTGATCCTAAATCATACATAGTACCCTACTCCAATATAGATCAACATAATGCAATAATATACATTGACACCTTCCCATCTGACTTATGACAGATCACACAAGTTGTCACAAGTCTAATAATGGCCTTCTAGATATCTGAAATTGCTGACACATATAAATCAAATAGGCACACTCATAAGCTGTCCTACGTATATCTCTGAGTCAGTAACCCATAAGGTTAGGGCTCGTCTCCCTGCACTATATCCAGTGTATCACATGACACTAAAAAACTTACAAGTGGGAGTCCCAAGAAATCATGGACATCCTCAAGGCTGATACCCACCTCAATGGTATTCCCATCCACCACCCACCTAAATGTGTTAGCTACTCACTCCTATGTTACTAATAACATGGAAACTAACTCCACACTAAGTGGAATCAGTCGCATTTTCATAATATCGCTAAAACCCAAGGTGGTCAACTAAGCTCAATCTTATGCAGATCTGGTAACCAAATTGCATCCACTAGTATCCAAAGTCTCCATCGCCTCTATAAAATATCAAAAAAATAAAGCACCAATAAGCTCTCCATCTTAAGTAACAAACAAATATACTCTGGAATATCAACTTCATTTTCCTTTTCCTTACCTTTCAAACTATGTCATTTATGAAAGATCTTCCAAACTGTACATATGCCTTTTGTTGTATATGACTTTCCACATGATTCTATCTATATATATGAGGTCTATTCCTTATGCATAGAATTATGTTTACTCATTCTCAATTGACTATACTAAGTCAACCACCCATTTTTGCATTTCCTACTAGATTGACCACTTTTTCCACTAAGTTGGACACTTAATTTTTATACACGATCAACCATGGCCTATGTTATCGACCAACTTTCTGTAAAACAACTACATCAACCACTATGTATATTAGATCGACCACCTCTTTGTTCAACTATGTTGGCTAGGTGTTTTAAGTGTTTAGGACTTAGTATATGTAAATCTTAGGTTGTTAAAGGGTTGGGTATAAAGGGTAAGTACAAATACAATTTGCAAATATATATACCAAATTGATTTACTCAAAATGCAAATACAATGAAGATATTCACTTATTTGGAGTGAAACATGAGTCTCTAGATGACATACAGGATGGAATAGGCCTATGAATTAGTCTGAAGTCCTTCATTTTACAACTAGGGTTGAGAATTATCTTTAAATAGTAGTGTGGTTAGAGGGACAGTAGCACACTGCATTAGTGTCCAAGGTATTATTGACAATCAGACTTGCACCCTTGTGAAGGTAGTTTTAGGCCTTCACAGTTTGCTAAAACATGAAGACAATCCTAAGCTGTGAGTGGCCTAATCAGTGGATTGAGTCTCTAGATTCTAAGGGCTAGCTCCCTTTGGTGTATCAATTAGGATCTCTACTCTGTGCTGCAAACTACTAAGAAAAAGGAATAAATAAAACTAAAGAAAAAATCTTATCTAATGATGGTAATACACCTATATTTTGGTTCATCCATTTAATTTGAGGTTCTAAAACACTGATTAGATAAGAAAAAATTGAATCTTCAATTCCAAATGACTCTTATGCATAATTATATCATGAAAAGGTTCTATTTAGTGATCAAATCTTGAGAGAAATGATGGAATAGGCCTGATTCAAGGCACTAACTAGCCACTTATATCCATTATAACTTCAACTAAACGACACTAAACATAAAACATGACCCACATAATTTAATCAGCTAGTAACTAGGTAAGAATCAAGACTTGACAAAAAAAAAATTATATCACATATGCAAATCACTGACATAAATACACTATACCAACACCCTAGAATCTGAAAGCAATCCTTCTATTTATCTAAAAAAGGTTACAAAACTCAAATTTTGATAGAGTCTGGATTTGCCAAAAGAGGGATTGATAATTCAAGGCTGAAAAATCAACTTATATAGGAAAGTCATACACAAGCAAGAGATTGGCGCTGAAAATAGAAGAGGAGACCAACTCCTACATCACCCAAAGTCCAACTTTAGCTATCAAAAGAGAACTAAGACCTCAAATAATATCTTATGCCTTATGCCTTGCATGAAAATCTCTTTGGCGTTGAAAATGATGGTGAGCCCATTTCATAATCCTTATTTATAATAAAGATTAAATTCTTCAAACATGCATGGATCTTTGGTAATTCAATTCTCTTCGTGCATGATGCTACTCCAATCCTTAGATGAAGAACCTTATTTTGAATAAGAGTTGAAAACATTGAAAGCCTTCGATCAAGATAAACAAGAGTGCATGCAAGACCTATCAACTAGTCAACCAAAGTGCAAGACTAGTCAACTCCAACTCACTCCATTTTACATGAAAAGGCTCTTAAAATAGAAGCATGCATGAAATTCCATGTTGGCCTAGAATGGATTAGGTGGGCCTAAGTTTGAAAAGTCAAACTTTTGCAGAGAATGCTACACTAATAGCCAAAGAAGAAAATCCCTCTTGATTTAACTTGGAGCCGAGTTGATTGAATGCATGAGATGACTAGGAGATAAGCATGACTTCAACAAATAATCAATTGAAGCTTTGACCAATCAACTATAGACAGCCTTTGTTTGCATGGAAAATGACCTTGATGAAGGAGAGGTGCATGAAAACTCCAAGAGAACAACAAATACATCACATAAAAACTCAGATTGAACTCCTTGTTAGCTTATTCCAATGCCAAACCCAACTTAGCCCTTTTGAACAATTAGGTCAACTAGACTAGTTAAGCCAAAAAAGTCCAGTTTGAAAACTTGGACACCATGAAACCTATAACAAAAGCCATGAAACCTCCATACTAGAAGCTCTTTAGGGAGTGACTATATGATGATATATGGGTTGGCTATAGGTGTCATTTGTTTTCAACTATTTGTCTTTGTTTCGCTTAGGCTTGAGGCCCTTTCCCTTATGTACTTTCCAGTGGACATTTTCCTTTGGCTTGTCTTTTAGACCTTTCTTTGACATTTTTGCATTGAACTTTTCCTTTGGAATTGGTCTTTGAGATTTTCCTCTCAAACAATTTGTTTGGGATTTTTCTCTTGGACTTTTCCTTTGGCATGTATTCATTCGGGCATTTGTTCTCGTTCTTTCCCTTCGGGCTTATTGCTTGCAGCTTATCTCATTTATTTTCTTTAGACAAAAAGTCTGAAGGAATTCTTTTTATTTATTTCCTTCGGACAAAAAGTTTGAAGGAATTCTATCTGAACATTTCCTTCGTTCATTTATTTTGGATAAAATTTTTGAAGGAATTCTTCTCTTTCGGGCCTTCCTTTTGGTTGTTCCCTTTGGCATTTGCCTCGGGCAATTTTCTCACAGGTATTGTTAAGTGTCCTTCCGGAATGGGAAGTATCCTTCGAAAGTTTTGAATGGACCGTTAAAACTTTTGAGAATGACCCTTTGGGAACTCGAAAGCACCCCTCAAATTTTTTAAAGTGCCCCTTAGAATTTTTCTTTGGGAAGAACCCTTCAGCATTGTTGGAGCGGTCCACTTGCCCTTCGGCTTTTTGTAATGGAATTTTCAGAAAAAATGACAAGCCCTTTTGCCTTTATGAAATGTGCCCTTCAGACTTTTTAAAAATTCCTTTCGGGATTTTTGTTTTGGTCCACTCATCCCTTTGAAAAACCCTTTTTCTTTTGAAAATCCCTTAGGCTTCATGAAAATTTCCTTCTGGAACTCAAAAATGAACCTTTCAAAATTTCAACAAGTGACCCTTCAAAACTTTTGTAATGGTCTTTCAACAACTTTGAAATGGTCTTTTGCCCTTCAAAAAATTGTAACGATCCACTTGCCCTTCAAAAAAATTGGAACGATCCACTTGCCCTTCGAAAAAATTAGAAAGGACTTTTCCGAAGGAAAAGAACTCTTCGGAAAAAAATTCAGTCCTCAGGTTTTTTGCAATGGACCTTCTCGAAGAGAAAATGAGCCTTCAAAAAGGTTGTAAAGTCCATTTATTCAGCTTTTTGTTCATTTCTTTCCTTTGGACAATTTGGCCAAAGGAATTATTTTGGCTTCTCTCCTCGGGCCTTTCCGAAGGAATTCATATCTTCAGACTTATTGAAAAGGACCTTCATGAAAGAATTGTTTCCTTCGGACTTATTGCAGATAATCCTTAGGAACCTTTTGAAGATGGACCTTTTCAAAAGGAAAAGAACCCCTTGAACTTTATGAAAATGCCTCTTTTTTGGACCCAAAGAAGCCTCCATAATGCTTTTCTCAAAAAATTCTCTGAAAACCAAAGTGAATGTCTTAAGAAGCCCTATTAATCATGGATTATTTCAAGGACTTTTCGGGATCAATAACTGACTCACAAGATAAAATGGGATGATATGCAAAGTTTTGAATGATAAAGGTTGAAATTTGACATGTGGGGTCAAAATTGTCAACATTTTAGTGACTCAATTGAGAAGCATGCCTGCTTTGCTTCAGAACTCGGACCATATACATGATATTTGAACTCATAAAACAATGGTAAATTTGGTTCATGACTGTAAATTCTTTTGACTTGGAAAAGACAATCTTTATCCTCCAAAATAAGAAGGGAAACACACAAAATAGAAAAACTAACTAAACAAAGCAAATGTGCAAATAAAACACTTATTTGGGACAAAACAAAACTCAACTAATGTGCTTGAATAACACTTGGAGGAAAAAAACTATGTACAAGGAGTTTTGCTCTTCAATAACAATGTTTTAGATGTATCCCATTGAGTAAGATTGGAAACTCTTATCCATCCATCTTTGCAAGCTGGAAGGCATTATAAGATTTGTAGCTGGAGATTTTGTATGTGCCACTCCAAAGGGAATCAAACTTTGTGTGCCTTCCTGGTTTAGCTCTATCCTCATCCCACTTGAGGACCAAATCTACTTTGAAACTTTGTGAAGAAGCTCTTTTGTCAAAATCTCTCTTCACTTGTGCTTGATGAATCTCCATGGCTAGCATGGACTGATTTTTTATCTCTTTCAGCTCCATAAGCTCAACATACCTGACCTCCATAGGCTCATTCTCCAATAGCTCAAATTGATCCATTAGTTCTAAAACATGAAACTCAAAAGAAATGGGTAACCTTGCTTCCTTACCATATACCAGCTTGTATGGAGAGTTGGCTATAGATCTTTTATAGGTGATCTTATCAGCCCATAGAGATGACTTCAACTTGAGATGCCATAACCTCTGATTGTCTTTAATAGTCTTTATGATCTTCAATAGGTTCTTATTTTTAGACTCAGCAAGGCCATTGCCTTGTGGATAATAGTTTGATGAAGTGTTAAGATAAATTTCATGTTGGATAGCCCATTGACTGATTTAAGTTGTCACAAAAGCCATTGCATTATCAGAAATAATAGTTGAAGGAACTCCAAATCTAGTAAGCAAATATTTATAAAAATATAGAACATTGGTTTCATTTACTTATTTCAATGCCATTGCTTATGTCCAACATGTGAAGTAATTTATAGCAGTTAAAATCTATTTATGTCTTGAACTTGAAGGAAGATTTATGAGACCAATAAAGTCCAATCCCCATTGGATAAATGGCTGATCCACTGCAATTGGTTGAATAGGTAATGTTTCAAGCTTCACTTTTCTTATGAACATAACACACTATTTGCACTTTCTAACCCATGCATGACAATCATCAAATATACTAGGTCAATAATACCCACCTCTCATGATCTTAAGGGTTGTAGTTCTTGCAAAAAAATATCCTCCACCATGTCCATCATCGAATTCTTCAAGTAATCTCTGAGTTTGGCTTCACTGTATACATCTTAGCAACATGCCATTGATATCTTTCTAGAACAAAACACCATCAATAAGTAAAAATAAAATTGACTGCAACTTGAAATATCTTTTTTTAAGCACTTAGATGAGAGAGATAAATACCATCTTAGAGATATCTAACCAAGTCGTGAAGCCAGTTGGAAGGTGATGTATGACCAGCTGTAACCTCTTCATCATTTGATACCAAAATAACCTCATTAGTCTCTTGCAAGTCTTGAGCTAGATGCTCACAAAGTCCTTTGCCTCTAATCAGCTTTGTGACCTTAATTTTCAGCTCATATTCCATTACCTTGCTTATCCAACTAGCGCTTTTCTCATTTATATCTTTATTCAAAAGGAACTTCTTGATGCTTGGATGAGAAACCATTAGGTGTATCTTATTGTTAGATAAGAAGTATCTAAACTTTTTAAAAGACCTTATAACTGAAAGTACATATTTATCAACAAAAAATTACCTTGTTTCATACTCTTCCAAGCCTTGACTGAAGAAAGCTATTGGTTTCTCCAAAGCCTCGTGATTTTGTTACATAAGAATGACTGAAATGGTGTCCATGTTAGCATATGATACAAAATGAATTTCTTTGTGAAATTTGGACTTATAAGTGTAGGAGCACTAGATATGGCCTTGTTAATATCTTCAAAACTTTTTACTCTTTTGGACCAACTGAACCTTTGATTCTTTTTTAACATGGTTGTAAGTGGCTTAGCTAAAATGACAAAATATGAAATATATCTCCTTATGAAGTTGATTTTTTCAAAGAAGCTTTGCATAGTCTTTTTGTGTTTAGGTAAGGAGAGTGCAAGAATGAAGTCAATCTGTGCAGAATCTATGCTTAAACCATGCTTTGAAACAACATGTCCAAGAAGCTTACCTTTATGAATTGAAAATACACACTTTTTGGGATTTAGAGATACCCCAAATTGCTTAAACCTTTAAAACACTTGCTTGAGATAAACCATGTGATCTTCTGCATTCTTTAGAAACACTATTATATCATCCAAATAAATAAGTACAAACTTGTTAAGAAGGCCTTGGAATGCCATATCCATGGCTCTCTGAAAAGTTGCTCCAACATTAAATAAATAGAATGACATCTTTCTATATGCAAACGTCCCTCACTTGGTTGTGAAGGCTATCTTAAATTGGTCCTCTTCTTTGACCAAAATCTAATTATAGCCACTATATCCATCCAACAAAGAAAACCTTTCTGAACCTTCAAGTAACTATAAAATTTGTTCCATTGATGGCAATGGATAATGATCTCTAAGTGAAGCCATGTTCAAATCATGGAAGTCAACACACAATCTAATTTCACTATTTTTCTTCCATACCGAAACAAGATTTGCCACCCAAGTTGAGTGCTTTATTAGAAATATAATAGCTGACTCTATGAGCTTATGAATCTTAGCTCTCATCAAAGGCTCAAGCATAGGATTAATGGGCCTTTGTCATTGTCTCACTGGTTTAGTTTCAACCTCTAACTCAATGGTGTGTTGATCTAAACTTGGGTCAAATCCTTTGAGATCACCATATTTTCATGCAAATATATCAACAAAACTTGTGCATAACTCAATGAAAGCTTCTTTTTGTGAAGGAGTGTATACCTTACCCAACTTCAAAATCTTACCAATTGTAATCTCTATATTGGCATAGTGATCTGCCTTTGTTGACAAGAATGACTTCTCCTTCCTTAAATCTTCATCACCACTGAAAATGTTCTCAAGTGTGACCAATCTCTTGGGCAACTTATTTTTCTTTTAGTTGCACAACTTGATCATCATACTATTGTAAATACTTTGATTGGTTTCTTGAAGAAAACTCAATCTCCTCTTACAAGAATCTCATAATTTGATTGTCATTTTTGAACACCCACCAATTCTCATGATTATATGAAACAGAAGGTCCTTACAACCACCTTTATATGTGATTGAATTTTCTCTCTCTTTATATCAACGAGAATACTAAATTGTGACCCAATGGTAGGCAACCTATTTGCGTGTTTATTCATGCCTCTTGGTATTGCTTGAATGTTAAAAGCTTGAAAATATTTAAGTCCCATGTTCTATGCTTGTAAGATTTAAGCAAAAAATTTTTACATACATTCAAACCTTTTACTTGGTGAACTACAATTTTATTATCACCAAAAACTTGCAAAGAGTTGACTTTCATCTTCCTAACCCACTGCAAATTATGAATAGTGCTTCATACTCAGTAACATTATTTGAACAACTAAATTGAAACTTAATAGAAGAGATATTTTTTATTTATTAGAGAAACCACCATCATTCCATTCCCGGTACCATGTTTATTTCTTGATCCATCAAAGTATAATTACCATAAACCTTCACTAGTTTCATCATCCTTAACCATGGCTGGAATTGGTACATCATTCTCATGCAGGCAATACACCCCAAGTCCTTCAATTAGATTATAAGGATCATGCTCATGCAAAGTAGAAGCCTACTCATCAAGAAATAAATTTGGAACTCCATCCAAAGGTGATCCATTTTCTACTTCACTAGTTTCTAGCACATCATCCGAGATGATACAGTTAGTGTTTACAACACTTGGCATATATAGATCTATATGGAAACGTGAAATAGGTTTAGAATAAATCATTATCGTGGTTCCATACTTGATTTTGAACAAAAAATAAGCTCAAGCAACTAACAAATATCCCCCAATCTTTGAGGTGAAGTCCCTTGAAAGACACATAACAAAGTAAGGAGGAAAGTCTACCACAACAACATTTTACTGAATAGTAACATTGGGACAAGCATGTAATATCAATTTAAAATATTTGATGATTCCTACCATCTTTTTTGGTGACCCATCTAGTTGTAATACCCTCTTAGTGTTTGGCTCATAAACAAGGCTGAGCTTGTTTGCAATCTGTTTAGGCATGACTATATTACTAGTTCCACTATCCACCATACAGTTATGAACCAAAGTATCACCTACTATCAAAGAAAGGTAGAAATAAGGAGTTTTATTTTTTTTACCTTAGTTATGTCCACTTTTACCATCTTGTTTATTTTTTGTACTTGTTGCTTTGTTGGCTGATCCGAATTAGTCAAGACAACACCTTTCTCAATCAATTTTGTAGACAATTTGAGAGCTGAAAGCTCTTCGATGAACATATATTTTTGTCTTGGCATGAAAATAGAATCTAACATGCTAATGCTGATATTATACTTCTTTATTTGATCCACTATAATAAAATGAGATCCACTAACCTTTGGTTGCACTTTCTGAAGCATTGGTTGTTCATGAACTAGAGGTAGTTGATAAACTTTACTAACCTCTATATTCTAATTTTTCTAAGTTGTAGGGGTAGTAAATTATTCTTTTATACTCTTAAAAACAACATTAGGAGTACTTGAAGCCTTTGTCACCTCCTACAACTCATCAATGGCTCTTTTTTTAGCTCTAGTTATAGTTGCAACTTGACCACTTGAATTGTTAGTTTCAACACCTTGAGTAAAAGTAACATGATCATCCATTTGCTAATTTATATTAATGGCATTAGGCTAACATTGAACTTGTTGAGTCTCTCCTTGTGACACCAAACCTGTATCTTGGTATTGACCTCTTTGAAAAGAAAAATTTTCTTGTGTCATTTGTGGCATAGTGTTGTTTTGTGATACCAAGGCTTGGTTTTGAGCATCATTGAGATTTGAAGACTACCAACCTGAATCCTATATCAAGTTGTTTTGAGGTGGGGTGGAAACAATGCCATTTGAAGTGGAAGGAGCATTAGGATCAATGGCAACATAAGGCTTAGCTGGTGTTATGGATCTTTAGATTTGATAAGGTGGTTTATTCTCTCTAAAACCTTGATAAGGATGCCTTTGATCTTTGAAGGGATGATAGGTGGTCTAATTTTGATGTTGATAAGGCTTATTAGCTTGATATTTTTGTCTCTTGAGTTGCACTATTTCATTCTAAAAGGATTGTAACAAGCTTTTCAACTCTCTTATCTAACTAGCTTGACTAATAGGGGCTGTAATTTGAGCTTGAGGTGATGGAATAGGAGCTAAGGATGGGCTCTGAGGAATTTGAGGGGATAGTATGGACTTTATTTCTATAAATATAGGCACTGGAGGTCTTGGAGAAATCTTACCAACTTGTATCAAATTGTTCTCTACCCTGATTGCAACCTCAAGCATCTGGTAATGTAGTACCATCTATTGACTGTATCGTCACACTAATGTCAGAGTTAAGGGCTTTCAAATAGTACAAAAATACATATTCATGGGATGGCTTAATCAACACAGGTATTTTGGTCCATGTCTTTTAGAATTTGAGATTAAAATCAGACATAAACTCATGAGGAGCTTTATTTATGGTAGTTAATTGCTCAATTAAAAATAGGTGATCATATTTGTCTTCCCATTGCTTGACTAAGGCTGCACCTAATTCATCCTAGGTAGAAATGAAGTTTAGTGGGAGGTTTCTATACCATTGCAATGCTTTTCCTTTGAAGGAAGCAACAAGCAGTCTAATAGCAACATTATCTTCAACAACATTATGGACTAAACAGAGATTAGATACATCTTGGATATGCTCAATAGGGGTTGTTTGATTTTCCCTTGAGAAGAATGGGATATTTCTGAGAGAAGACACAAAAATGTCATTAAACTAAGCTAAATTTAGTGGACTACCTCTATTGAATGAAAAAAACACTTGGTTTCTGATGGCCATTTGGATAGTGGGGTTTGTAGTGGTTAAAATAGTAAGATAACCAGGAGACAAATACAATTTTTGAGGATATGGTTTTTCCCTCCTGCATCTTGATCTCTTATATGATATAAATTCAAAAGGAATACCTTTACTTGTTGACCTTGTGATAACCTTTGGCATGAATGAATCATCTGAATGATGTTATGAGCTTTACAACTAGATGTTGGTGATGTTGAATATCTTTTTCTGCTGCAAAACTTATTTAGATATGCAAATAATTTATTCGAGGTCCCATTGCGCATGCCAAAAATTATTGTCAATTAGACTCGCACCCTTGTGAAGCTAGTTTCAGGCCTTTACAATCTACTAAAACATGAAAACAATCCTAGGATGTGGGTGGCCTAATCAGTGGATTAAGTCTCTAGATTCTAAGGGTTAGCTCCCTTTGGTGTATCAATTAGGATCTCTACTCTATGTTACAAATTGTCAGAAAAAGGAGAAAATAAATTGAATAAAAAATCCTATCTAATGATGGTGATACACCTATATTTTGGTTCATCGACTCAATTTGAGCTTCTAAAACATTGATTAGACAAGAAAAGATTGAATCTTCAACTCCAAATGACTCCTTTGCATAAGTATTTCATGAAACGGTTCTATCTAGTGATCAAAGCTTGAAGGAAATGATGAAATATGCCTAATTTAAGGTACTAACCAGTGGTTTATATCTACTATAATTTTAGTCAAAAGACATTAGAAACCTAACATGACTCGCATAATCTGATCAGCTAGTAACTAGGTAAAAATCAAGACTTGACAAGGAAGAAAAATTATATCACATATGCAAATCATTGACATAAATACACTATACCAACACCCTGGAATTTGAAAGTAGTTCTTCTATTTATTTAAAAAAGGTTACAAAACTTAAATTTTGGTAGATTTTGGTCTTGCCAAAAGAGGGATTGATAATTCAATGCTGAAAAGCCAACTTATATAGAAAAATCATACACAAGAAATAGATTAATGCTGAAAATAGAAGAGGAGACCAACTCCCACATCACCCCAAGTCCAACTTTAGCTATCAAAAGATAACTAAGCCTTCAAATAATATCTTTTGTCTTATGCCTTGCATGAAAAGCTCTTTGATGTTGAAAATGACGGTGAGCCCATTTCATAATCCTTATTTAGAATAAAGATTAAATTCTTCAAACATGCATGGATCTTTGATAATTCAATTCTCTTCATGCATGATGCTACACCAATCCTTAGATGAAGATCCTTAGTTTGAACAAGAGTTGAAAATGTTGAAATCCTTTAATCAAGATAAACAAGAGTGCATACAACAATCTAGTCAACCAAAGTGCAAGACTAGTCAACTCCAACTCACTCCATTTTTCATGAAAAGGCTATTGAAATAGAAACATGCATGAAATTCCATGTTGGTGTAGAAGGGATGAGGTGGGCTTAAGTTTGACAAGTTGAAATCTTACATGGAATGTTATGCCAATAACCAAAGAAGAAAATGCCTCTTGATTGAACTTGGAACTGAGTTGGATCACTGAATGCATGAGATGACTAGGAGATAAGCATGACTTCAACAAATAGTCAATTGAAGCTTTGACCAATCAACTATATATAGCCTTTGCTTACATGGAAAATGACCTTGATGAATGAGAGGTACATGGAACCTCCAAGAGAACAAAAAATACATGGTGTAGAAACTCAGATTGAACTCCTTGTTAGTTTATTCCAATGCCAAACTCAACTTAACCCTTTTGAACAATTAGGTCAATTAGACTAGTTAAGCCAAAAAGGTCCAATTTGCAAACTTAGACCCCATGAAACCTGTAACAGAAGCCATGAAAACTCTAGACTAGAAGCTCTTTAGGGAGTGACTGTAGGATGATATTTGGGTTGGTTGTAGGTGTCATTTGTTTTTAACTATTTTTATTTGCTTCGCTTAGGCTTAAGGCCTTTTCCCTTATGTTCTTTCATGTGGACATTTTCCTTTGTCTTGTCTTTTAGACCTTTCTTCGGCATTTCTGTAATGAACTTTTTCGTTGGAATTGGTCTTTGGGATTTTCCTCTCGGACAATTTATTTGGGCTCTTTCTCTTGGACTTTTTCTCTTTGGTCTTTGGCATTTGTTCTCGTTCTTTCCCTTCGGGCTTATTGCCTGCGGCTTATCTCCTTGTTTATTTCCTTCAGACAAAAAGTCTGAAGGAATTCTTTTTATTTATTTCCTTTGAATAAAAATTCCAAAGGAATTCTATCTAAACCTTTCCTTCTTTCATTTCCTTCGAACAAAAAGTTTGAAGGAATTCTTATCTTTTAGGCCTTCCTTTTGGCTGTTCCCTTCAACATTTGCCTCGAGCAATTTTCCCATGGGAATTGTTAAGTGTCCTTCCCAAATGGGAAGTATCCTATGGAAGTTTTGAAAGGACCATCAAATTTTTTGAGAATGACCCTTCAAGAACTCAAAAGTGCCCCTCAAATTTTTTAAAGTGCCCCTCAGACTTTTTCCTTGGAAAGAACCCTTCAACATTGTTGGAATGGTCCACTTACCCTTCGGCTTTTTGTAATGGACTTTTCAGAAAAAATGATGAGCCCTTTTGCCTTTATGAAATGTGCCCTGTGGACTTTTTGAAATATCCTTTCAAGATTTTTGTTTGGTCCACTTGTCCCTTCGAAAGACCCTTTTTATTTTGAAAATACCCTTAGGCTTCATGAAAATGCCCTTCGGGAACTCAAAAATGAACCTTTTAGAATTCTGACAAGTGACCCTTTGAAACTTTTATAATGGTATTTTGAAAACTTTGAAATGGTCTCTTGCCCTTCACAAAAATTGGAATGGTCCACTTGCCCTTCCAAAAAAATGGAAAGGACTTTTTCGAAGGAAAATAACCCTTTGGAAAAGTTGTTTCGGTCCTTGGGTTTTTTGCAATGGACCTTCCTAAAGAGAAAATGACTCTTCAAAAAAGTTGTAAAGTCCTTTTCTTCAACTTTTTGTTCATTTCTATCCTTCGAACAATTTGGCTGAAGGAATTGTTTCAGCTTCTCTCGAGCCTTTCCTTCATACAATTTGTCCGAAGGAGTTCATATCTTTGGACTTATTGAAAAGGATCTTCATGACAAAATTGTTTCCTTCAGACTTATTGCAAATGACCCTCGGGAACCTTTTGAAGTTGGAAATTTTCATAAAGAAAAGAACCCCTTGAACCTTATGAAAATGCCCCTTTTTTGGACCCAAAGAAGCCTCCATAATGCTTTTCTCATAAAATATTCTGAAAACCAAAGTGAATGCCTTAAAAAGGTTTGTTAATCATGGATTATTTCAAGAACTTTTCAAGATCAATAACTAACTCACAAGACAAACTGGCATGATATGCAAAGTTTTGAATGATAAGGGTGGCAATTTGACCTATGGGGTCAAAATTGTTAATAGGTACCACACTAGTGTGTTGTTATAAATAGAAACCCTAAGACTTGTGGAGATGGTGTCAGAGCATTTTAAGGACCTATAGTTGTGTTCAAGAGCATCTGATCATCCGTCTATCACTATTTTACTGATTCTTCTCCCAAAACTTAATGAATCCTTGCACACATGAAACAACAATAAGATCAAATATAAAAGGGAAGGAAAAGATGGGTTGTGGGGTATTACAATCATGCGGTATAGAACACCTGCTATCCTAATCATTGCTTACATTAACCCCAATGATAGGGGTCTCAAATTTCATGTAGTTATCCCTTAAAGAATGTGCATAATCAATGTGCATGGTGTGTTAGAATGACATTCGCTTAGGCCCTTATTTGATCAAGCATATAGATTTAGGTGTGATTGTTGAGTAATATACAAAGTGATGAACTATGCCATTAATTGATTTTATACAATTATGTGCCAACATAGTAAGTGCTATATGTAAAATACCTTGTGAGGCTCTTTATATTGAAGGAACTTTAATTTGGATGTGAGACCCATGTTTGATGATTGACAAGGTGAAAGAGAAAGATAAAATCATAAGAGGGGACTCAAGGAAGGGTAAGGACTCAAAACATGTTGAAAAAGTTTGACATTAGCGCTGAAGTAGACACTAACACATTGTGCTAGTGTCCAAGACTATGCTTGTGTCCTAAGACCACAAAGTTGAGCAAAGACTATGGTAAATAGGCCAAGGGACCCTTGTGACTAGGATACGATGACATAAGACCATTGGGGGTGAAACAAATAGCGGAAAACAAGTCATAAGAAAGATCAAAAGACCAAACTGACCCGCAAACAAGACTCACATCTATCATTAAGACCTTCTCGTGAAAGAGCATAAAAAGACACAATACTTGTATTTGTTTGACCAAATTAGGGTGTGTATATTTTCCCCCCTTTTATTTTAGTAATGCAATGAAATAGAAGTGTTAGAGTAAAGATAAAACTAAAATGTGTACCTAGACTTACTTGTGTGATCAATCCATGTGGAGGATGGATGTGCTCTTGGCTTGGCCCATTCTTGGCTAGAGAAATGGAGAGGAGATGGAATGTTGTTTGTGAAGAGGAAATACACAATGTGGATGCCCTTTGTATTGAATATGTGTTGTGAACTAAATTATGATGAAGAAAACCCTATTTTGCCCCCATCTTAGTATATGAATCAAGTTCGAGGAATATCTATAAATGTGGAGAAACAATCCATGCTTTCCCCCACTCTAGTATGTGAACTGAGTGTGAGAAGTGTCTATAAATATGGAAAAACAAGCCCTGCTTTTCCTCACTCTGGTATGTGAACTGAGTCTAAGAAGTAATATACTTGAAGGTTGAAACTATTGCTTAGCCTTTGTAATCTGGGTTTGGTGACAACTATGGATCAATCGTTGTAGATGACCATATGACCCAACTTGGTGAAATCCTAGTGACATCCTGGTGACAATCTAAGTATTATCTAGTAATTTGAACATAGTGAATGGTATAATTTGCCATTACATCTATGTAACCTAGTGAAATCCTATGGGATCAAGTACTTGTGCCATGCATCATGCCATCAAACTTGATATCTGAGTAATGTAACTTTGTAATCTATGCATCAAATTATGTCCATATAGGGAGGATGTACCATGTACGTGCCCCCATAGTCATAATATGAGTTGGACCTATGTCAAAACCCTATGTAAAGTTTGAGAATATGAACCAATTTTTGACAAGATCATAGAACCCAGTAAATCTGAGTCAACTGATGTGTCTAAACATCTAAGCCAACTTGCATATCTGAACATCTATGTCAACATGTGTATCTAAATATTTGAGCGAACCTGTGTATTTGAACATCTCTATTAACCTATATATCTAAACATCTATGTCAACCTATGTATCTGAATATCAAAGTTAACCTATGTATATGAATATTTGAGCAAACTTGTGCTTTTGAATATCTAAGCCAACCAATGTATCTGAACATATGAGTCAATCCATGTGTCGGTAGTGGGAAATTTGAGTGTAGGTCAAATTTTGTATCTGAGTAAAGTAATATTAATGTGAATGGTGTATGTGTGCCCCCTTTTTGGTGAGAGAGCCAAGACTGCAGTAAGTTTGTCAAACCAAAAGTGATGTTTGTAATCATGTTAGTGATTGTTAAAGTGGCTAATGTGAGCATAAGATCAATTATTTTGACATTTGTATTAGAATTATTTTGAAATTGGGAGCAATATAGGATTGTGGCCTGTGTGAGTTTCTTAAGGAACTATAGGTTTTGTCATCTTGTAGAGTCAAATTGATTGGGATAGTAGTGTAATTAGTATGGTGTAGGTATAGAAGTAGACTCTATAACAGATACTACTCATGGTGCACTGCTAGTAGTTAGATGTGTAGATTTTGTAGTAAATAAATAAATTAGTTTCCATACTTAAATTGTGTTACGATCTCTATGGTATCTACCAAATATCTTAATCGATGGTCGTGCTGACACTGTGATTTGATCTCTATGGTCTCTACCAAATATCTTAATCAATTGTCATGATGACACTGTGCTCTAATCTTTGTGGTCTTTTCCAAATATCTTAATCAGTTATCATGCTAACATTGTGCTCCGATCTCCATGATCTCTACCAAATATCTTAATTGGTTATCATGATGACACTATGTTATGATCTCTATGATTTCTATCAAATATCTTAATCGGTTGTTGAGCTAAAATTGGTGGTTGAGTTACTTTCCATTTTTTACTGTGTTGCTATAAATAGGTCAAGCTCTGTGAATTGGTTGTCATCACTACTAAATCTATGGTGCATGAGATCTCACATAAGTAGGTGTCTTAGAAACCGCATGGCTCACATGATGAGTAACCCATGGATCCTTGAAAGGAACATCCAAAGATAATCACTCATAGAGGAGTGTGATCTAGGAGAGTGTAGAGAGGGAGATCTTGATGCCCCCTATGTGAATGTTATAATGCCTTTGCCAACACATTGGTCAATATAATCTCTAAGGGCACAACAATGATTGTCCCAATATCCATTGATTCTATGAGAATTATAATATGGGTTATTTCTTATTCTTTGAAAGTGGTGTGTTGGATGATGATAAGTAAGAGAAAGGGTGATCACCCCTCTATCTAGTAATGTAAAAAATAAATCATGAAGCCTATCTTTGTCTAAAAATTGTATGGATGCACTGTTGGTGTTCTGTGCTCTATTCATTGTGAGAGATGCTATATGAAGTGGATTTTTGCCTTTGTTGAGTATCTTTATTGGTTGTTTCTATTCTAATTTTTATGAGGCATCTATGTGTCAGGTGTTTATACCATATCGGATGATTATACATGTGATAGGCCTAAATCCAAATCTAGCTCCTCAAAATTTGTCTCTAAATGTGGCTTTGCTAATCCTAACTCTTGATCTAATGTGATAGCCTTGTAGCATAAGTATCAGAATGATTTGGATGTCTCATATATCAATGTATCCTTGAGAGGGAAGGTGAGACCTCTAACAAAGTGTATTGTACATCAAAATCTATCAAATAGTAGATCAATTGTTTCATGCATAATTTGAATCGTAGAATGTAATCATTTACTATTTCTGACCCACCCTGGTGTAGTGAATGCAACCTCTCATATGTGACTCGAGGCCCCTTATTCTGAATATAATGCATGAGAAAGACTTATTCTAGCTCATCATATATATGTAGTGAAACACTGGGGAGTGAATGATGGAACCAATTTAAGGCCTCACCTTTTAGGGTCTGTGGAAATAACTGTAAGAGAATCAAACTTCTAGTGCGTTGTGCCATAGCTTTCCTATAAAATTTAAGGTGCAAGTATGGGTTTCCATGTCCATTAAACTTTGGTAATATTGGTATCTAAAACTACTTTGGTAACTTTGTATTGAAATTTTGCATGGGATAGGATTGCCATGGATGGCATTGGAATCAACCTAAGAGTAGTATGCTTTACTTTTCAAAGTGAGATAGTGTACTTGTTGTTGTAAATCACCCATGACATGCATCAAGAAGATTACCTCATGTGAAGGTATATTAACATCATAAAGGGGTTTATTTAATTCTTGGATCTTGTTATTAATTTTAGTCATTTGTACCCTACATCAGGGAATATTTTTAGAGAGAGTTGGTTTTCTCAAGGTAACCTTTGGTGGGGTGATAACTTGGACATAGTGAGAGGGAAATGGCCTATCACCCTCATAGAGGTTAGGATGAGAAATGAATTCTACTATAGTAAGCGGGGGGGGGGGGGAGAGCTAAAGGAGATTCATTGATGTATATTTTTTTTAAATTTGTAAAGAAGTATCATAGGCTAATGGATAACAGATACAATACTATCATGTAAATGTAAACTATAAACATAATTAAAAGTTTGCTTGTGTTTATCTGAAGACATATTATCATTTGAACTAGAATTTGATAAGCAATCAATTTGAACATGAGAGATCGATGATGTAGGGAGAAAATTAAAAGGACTAGGCTCTGTTATACCCAACACACCCCCATTTTTGAAAATGAGTATGTTTATTCAAATTCTGCAAATTTGTTGTATAAATTGAACATCCCACTTGACCATAATACATTATTTGAATACCATAGTTTTCATCATGCTTGTTAGCACATAATCTTCATTCGACCTCATCTAATGTTGCTAATGTTTGATTCTTATGTTTTCATGTTGCAGGTTTAATGGGGTGTCATTTATATGAACACTGCCCAGGGGTTTATACCTTAATGCTAAATTGAATCTTTAATTTTAATCCTTGGTCTCTTATTGATTAATTAGATCTATGTTTAAATCATGTGAAAACTTTATTCTAATGTTTAGCCTAAGTCCTTATTGAAATATATTCAAAATTTATGTGGGGTCAAAACATCTAGAGAATACTTTATTGTATTAGCCTAAAGCCTTATTCTAAAAGCCTTAATGTATTTATTAATACAACATAAAAATTTAGGCTAAAAAATTACATCCTAATCCCTTACTTTATATAATTTATTATTTGTAGGAATAGGTTAAATGAAAAGTTGACACTTGTCACGATATCAAAGCTTAAGTCAAAGATCAAATGATATGTGGGCTCTCACCCAGGTCAGAAGGTTAAATGTTCTAAAGATTAACACGAGCTTAACATTAGTCACCATCTCGAAGGCAACTCACAGATCTAATGATGCGGTCCTTCTCCAAGTTACATATAATTAAGACCTTAGTCTAAATTTTTATGCTAAGTTCTTTATTTTATGCCCACAGAAACAAACTAACAAGGAACTTCCACATGGTGAGACCTTAGAGCTCAGAATTAAGATCAACAACTGGTGTGATCAAAGTCAAAGTCAAAATTTTCAATAAATAGGAGCAACATCAATTTTGATTGTCAATGAACGTGTTTGTGTATTCTCTCTCCAATTTTTGTGTAATTAGGCTTATCTTCTTTTGGTTGTATAATTCAATAATCCTTAGTGTGCAACAACTGAAATGAATTATTTCTTGTCTTGATTGATATGTTAGTATTAAATGGGCAAAAACTATTGAAATATTAGTAAATTACATTGATTATTGGCAATTAAGTTGATTGATTCATGTTCCTAATTGTGTAGAAGTGATTTCTTTTGATATAATTTTTTTTGTGTGTGCAAAAGCTGTTTCAGATACCTCATTAGACCAAGCCATACTCTCCTGATTAAGGGTGTGAAACAACTTCTCTAAAAGGGGAAACCTTTGACTGAGACTTGTGAGTTTCTTATAGCAGTATCCCCTTAGACTTCTAAACCATATCTGATTGCTAGTGTACAATAGTTTCTTGAAATAGGCATATGTTTTGAAAGTACTTATCTATTTAGAAACCAACCAAAGAGGTGATTCTTGAAAACATAGAATCTTTTTTCTGCCTTACCCTCCCCTCTTTTTTTGATTTTTTAAAAGATCTAATCACTTTAGATTAACAACCAGTGATCCATCCAATTCACATAGAGATTCATTACTTTTCAAGAGACCACACTTCCATCCAAAAACCTTGTTAATAACCTGCGTGCTCTACCAACTATTCTATCAATAGGTTGTTTAGACCACATACTTGCAACTCATGTCCTGGAGTGAGGTTTACCTCCATTGAGATTCTAAAATATTGGAGGCTACCTCATTGATTGTGGTGTGCATAAAAATTGCATCAACAATTTTAGTGGCACTAGGAGGGCCTCAATGTTTGAAAATAGTAGTTATTCCTTGCGTAGAGTTATATTGGAGTCACCCAAGAGAGTGACCAAATCTAATTCCTAGGATGATTTTTTAGTCTCACCCTCATCAAATCATAGGAGACCTAGAATTGTGCCAACAACTCCAATTCATAATAATCCACCTCCTCCAATAGGGAACCCTTTACCCATAAGGAACACTTTGCCTATTAATTATCTGATGGCTCAACCACCTTGGTTAGTTAGATTTATTATTGCCATCTTAGGAGATGTTCATGATTTACCCAGGAATCTTAAGAAGTATTTTCCATCTTTTTCTCTTTCATGAGCAAGGAAAGTGGAAGAACATATGAAATATTTCAAAGTTGCTTTAAGATTAATAAATGTTGTTAATGAAGATGTTACATGTAGGTTATTCCTTTTTACATTAATGGACACTATCTATGATTGGTATTTAAATCTAACAAAGAAATCCATTACTTCTTGGGATGGATGTCAAGCTACTTTTCTTGTATAATTTGGATAGGTCACCAACTTTGGTTTTGTATACTAGCATGAAGAAAGAGCCTAATGAGCTTATTCTGGCTTTCAACATGTGGTTTCAAAATATGTACAAATGATTAACCCCAAGGTATAAACTAGATGCTGCATTAGCATTGGGGATGTATACAAATGCCCTAGACCCCATCACTACCGTGTTCTTGAGAAGAGTAGTTGCTGCTAATAATGTGGAATTAGCATATGAAGGAGCCATCAATATAGATAGACATCTCAATCCCTAGATGCCTGACATACCTAATGTCAACAACAACTTCCCAACATTGAACATGATACCACATGTAAAGCAAAACGTTCTAGCATTCAATCAGAATCAGCTCTGCACACTGCCTCCATTAATATCAACAACATAGTCAAACTATAACTTCTTGAATAATCATGCACCAGGGAATGGTTACCAATAGAATCAACAACTAGCTACACTTTTCACTAGTGTTTTCCAAGGTACTGAATCTACAAAGGTAGAACTAGATTCTATCCAAAAAATGGTTTAAAAGTTAAGCAATGACTTCTTAAATATGCAAAGGAAGATGGGCACCAATGGCCCAATAGGCAATCATAAAATTGGATTCCAAAGGTACAATCGACCATTCAACAGACCCACAAACAACATGGAACAATCTAACAAGTTTCCAAAGATTAACATGGCAGAAACAACTCTTCTCAATTGGTGCATAATTCACAATGCTTCTGAGCATGATGAGCTCAACTTCATTAAATTTTGCACAACATTTGAAATCTTTCAAAGAGAGGTGGTTAGATAAGATCATATGCATAATCCAGATCCTGGACCTTCCATCATTGCCAAGATCCTGGACCTTCCATCATTGCCATGTTATTTGAAACTCATGAGTTTTCTTTTCCAATTAAAGATGATAATGAGCTAGAGGACAACACAAATGAAGTTCATGCTTTCAAAAAATTCCAAAAAGGTGGCTACAATGTAAGGAATAAGTAACCACTAAAAATGTCAACTCCTTCAAATATTACTACAATTCCACCTAATCCTAAAGATGACAACAATCCACCTCCTCCAAAAGGGAGTGATCAACCTCAAACCAAGGAAGAACCTAGTAAGGGAGGATACAATGTTATCAAAGACATGAAGAAGATAAAATAAAATATAACTCTTCATGAGTTAGCTTAGATTATCGAACAAAAGGAGTTGCTCTATAAGTCTATTATGGGGAAGACACCTTTAGAGAAAGCGAAAGTATATATGGATAAATCAAAAGCATCTAACATTAATGTTATATACAAGAGCAAGCCAAAATTTCCACCCTTCTTGCTGACTATTAGGGCATTTGGTAAGAATATTCATAATTATTTAGTTGATTATGGAACATTTGCAACTATCATGCCTACTTCCATATGTCAAAAGCTTGTTTTGACTCTAAGTCCTTCAAAGATAATAGTCTCACAGCTGGATAAAATAATGGTACCAGTAGTTGGAGAGTTAACCAATGTATGTATTTAAGTAGCATCTGAACCATGAATCTAGATGACTATTGATATCCTTTTAGTAGATATACTTGAAGGATATGGATTATTGTTGAGTAGAAATTGGTCCAAAACACTTAATGGGTATTTTTCTACAAACTCCTCTCATAAATGGCTGCCATGGAGAGGAGTTACAAATCAAATTAGAATTGACATAGAACCAAGGATGAAATACTCTATCATGGATTATAATGTCAAGAATGAAGAGGTAAAGTATGAATCCCTTGTCTTAGTATTTACACTTTTTCTAAGCATAATCAAGTACAAAACCCATAATATGAAGGTTTCAATTAGCTGTGGACTTTGCACTTTGATGGTGCTAGATCTAAGCAAGGGTCAAGCGTAGGGATCACGTTGATTGATCCACAAGGTAAGAAATTCCTATAAGTATATATATTATAGTTTCTATGTACTAACAATAGGGCTGAGCATGATGCTTTGATTCTGGGATTACCATTTTCACTCAAGAACAATGTAAAGCAAATACTAGTATTTGGTGACTTGGATTTGGTGGTCAATCAAGTCAGAAATAAATACCAATGCAAGTTATCTTATTTAAAAATGTACAAGCATAGAGCATGGGACCTGATTAAAATCTTTGAAGCTTTCAACATAGTAGCCCTTCCCAAAGAGCAAAATTAGGCTACCGATTCACTAGCTACTTCTGCTACTAATTTGGAGCCCTTCCTAGAATCTAAGCTAAAAAGGTTCTTCATTGAATTGGTGTCTTGTCCTTTTGTTCCTAATAACACAAAAAAAATTTGAGTTTTTGATAATGACTAGTTAATTATTTAGTTTGTAACTAATTTAGAATCTGAGTCCTGAATCATTGATGACAAAGATATTAATCACCTCTATAAAGAGGAATTAGACACAGGAGGTATTCTCCAACTCAAAGAAAGTCATATCCTAGTTGGGTTGGTCTCTTTGGAAAGGCCATTTGACATAGACCCTAAAGCTCAGAAGCTCAAGCAGCCCAAGGTCAATGAATCTAACTTTAGGAAGGAAAACTTGTGAGATGAGAATAGCCCATGCTATGTTAATATTGGTATTAGTTGCACACCATAGAAAAGACAGTTAGTAAAGGATTTAATCATTCACTACAAAGACATCATTGCCTAGACATATAGAGATTAGAAATTCTATGACCCCTAGGCCATTACTCATATGATTCCCCTCAAGCCAGATCACAAACCATTTAGATAAAGGTAAAGACCAGTCAATCTTATTTTGAAGCCTCTCATTCAGAGAGAAGTGGAGAAGCTATTAAGCACAAAAATCATATTTTTAGTAAGACATTCTACCTGGGTAGGTAATTTGGTCCTAGTAAGAAAGAAAAATGACGAGATAAGACTCTGTGTGGATTTTAAGAACCTAAATAAGGATTATAAAAAGAATAATTATCCTCTGCCTTCTCTCAATGAGGTGATACAAATAGTAAGTGGTTCTAAAATGATGTCCTTCTTGAATGGATTCTCAATCTATAATCAATTATTGATGCAATCTAAGGATAGAATGAAGATAACATTTACCATAAAGTGAGGGGTTTATGCGTATAAGAGGATGTCATTTGGCTTAATAAATGCAGGGGCTACTTTAAAACACACCATGGATCATGCATTCAAAAGACTAATAGGAAAATGCATAATCATCTACATGGATGATCCTACAGTGTTTTCAAAGAACATGAATGATCATATAAGCCACTTCTAGTCCATATTCGAGAGATGCAGAAGGTTTGGTGTTTCATTAAAACCAAAGAAGAGCATATATAGGGTCACTAAAGGCAAGCTATTGGGACGTATCATCACTAAAGATGGGATCACCATTATCCAGATATAATTCAAAGAATTTTGAAGATTACACCACCAAATAGTAATAAAAATCTCAAATCATTCTTTGAAAACAATAACTTTGTAAGAAAATTTATTTTAGGATTTTTGCAGAGATTGTTAGGCCTCTAAACACCATGCTCAAGTAGGATGTCAAAATAGAGTGGACAATTGAAGCTTGAAAGTCTTTTCAAGACATTAAATATGTACTATCATAGGCTCTAATACTAATCAATCAAAATTTTAATAAGGATTTCTACTTACATTCATTCACTTTAGAACATATAATTGTTACTATCATAATGCAAAAGAGAGCCGACATCGAGAATCCAATTGTGCTCATGAATTTTTTTTTGAAAGATGTAGATCTCAAATACTTTATGATCGATAAACAAATTTTGGCCCTTGTCAAAGTAGTGAAGTAATTTCAGGAATTACATCTTGAGGAATAAAATCATTGCTATCGTGCCTAATCCCACTATCAAGCACACCCTATCGTAGAATGAATTAAGGGGACGTGGATGGCAAAGCTGAAAAAATTTGATATAGAAATCAAGCCTACAAAAATCATACTAGGCCAAGGCATTGTTTAGCTCATGACTGAACTTGATCCATGCATTACCATTGAAGAGATACATGAGTTTCAAGTGTCCAAAGGAAAATGGTATATCGATGTCATACAATATTTGCTTATAGGTACTTATTCCATAGAACTTAATAGAGAACTAATGAGAACTTTGGAACTTAAAGCTATTCATTACATGATTAAGAAGGGAGTTCTTATAGAATAAATTATGAAGGCATTTACCTCAGGTGTGTGTTTGCAGATGAAGATAATTTTTTTATAAAAAACTTACATAAGAAGATAGGCAGTGGTCATTCTTTTGAGAATACCATAGCCCACAAGATCTTAAGAATGGGATACTAATGGCCAATAATTTTAAATATGCTCATGCTCACGTTAGAACATGCCATGAATGTCAATCTCTAGCCAAAAGAGAAGTACATGTAACAATGCCTTTATAGTCAGTTGTTGAAGAAAGACCATTTACGTAATGGGGTTTATAATTTATTGGCATTATCTACCTAAACTCCTTAGTAGGGCATAAATTTGTGCTTACTGCTATGGATTACTACACTGGATGGATTGAAGCCATAGCCACAAAGAATTGTAGAGCACAAAATGTGATTCATTTTTTGGAAGAACACATAACAACTAGATTTAGCATGCCTATTTCTTTGGTTTGTGACAATGGACCAGATTTCATATCAATAAAATTTACTAAGTGGGCACATGACAACTATATTATTATTAGGTTAGCCTCTAACCATTACCCCCAGGGAAATGGACTAGCAGAATCAATGAACAAGAATATGATAGATGAAATTAAGAAATTAGTAGGGGACAATCCTAGAGACTGGCACAATTTATTGAAGTATGCTCTTTGGATAGATTGAATGAGATAAAAATAAGCCCTTAACGTTTCACCCTATATATTGGTGTATGGATGTAGCCCTATATTCCTAATTATGCTGGAGTTACCCACTTATTAGTTTATGTAGGACTACATGGAACCATGTGATGAAGTAAAGTAAAGATTGATGGACATAATAGAAATGGATGATTCAAGGATTGAGGCCTTACAAACATTCAACAATCTCCAAGATCTAGTCAAAATATGGTTTGATAAGAGAGTGAAGATCAAATCATTTAAGATTTTGGATCTAATGCTAGTTTGGGATAAAGTCCATGAGAAGAAAGGACATCATGATAAGTTTGCCCCATTATGGATTGGACTATACCAGATTTTGAAGATCATAGACAATAATATATTTTGTCTAAAGGACCTGCAAGGCAATGAGCTTACATATCCAATCAATGAATAATTTCTAAAGCACTACTTTAACACTGTGTCATCCGCATATATTACTAATTGATGAGGGACAAACAAATGTAGCTATAGGATTAGTTTAGTTTCCTACTTTCTTAGATTAGTTTCTTGATTTTTTAGATTAGTTTCTTAATTTCTTAGATTAATTTTTTTTGGCAATATAAATTATGTTTTCTCTAACTGTAACCAAGCTAAAAATCCAAACCAACTAAGCTTGACTTATAAAAAGGGGAAAAATTAAAAATTTGGCAATTTGGGACTAGTTTATAGATTGGGCATATTTCTATGTTTTGAGTCTTCAAGATAAAGGTATGTAATCATGAATCATTATGGATATTGTCATAATTGAATACTTTCACCATGTATGTGGAATTGGCTCTCATTGTACTTCATATAAATTTAAAAAAAAATTCTTATTTTATTGAATCAAATACACTTATCATATTAAATACCTGTTAGAAATGATAATTCTAGGTATAGATGTGGTTGACAAGGATGTTAATGTAATGATTTATTTTATAGTTATAATAGCTCATTGAGGTTGCACCTCTTCTCTTTTCATTCAAAAATAAAATAAAAACAAAATAAGAAAAGAACTGATGGGTTCAAAAGAGCGAAATAATATCTAAAAAAAATCAAAAGAATCACATGATGAAATAAAGTCAATGCACCACATATCATGATCAAAAGAAAATAATGGAAAGAGAAAAAAATAAGCCTAAGATATCTTTGTCAAGGATATGGACATCTGGCTGGCAATAGAGCAATATCTAAGCTTCCCTTGATTTAATGAGCTTTAAGCAATACTGCAATGAAACCTACATCTTCATCAAGCATTTAAAAAACTCATCACAGTAAGGATTAAATAAATTACACATTTGACACACACAGATCCAAAAAAATTTGGAAGGCAAGTATGTTGTGTGAATCAACCTAGGAGTCACTTTCATGTTTTTGATTTGAGTATTCTTCTGTGACATACTTTAGGATTGATTTAAAGATTGCTAACCAAAATTTTGAGTTCTTGAATACTTGAGAGTATTCACTCTATGAATCACCATTTTTGTACCCAACACACCCCTATTTTTGAAAATAAGGACCCTTGTTTAAATGTTGTAAATTTGTGTTATAAATTAAACATCCCACTTGACCAGAGTGCATTATTTGAATACCATAGTTTTTATCATGCTCAAGTGTCCTATTACCACATAATCTTCATTTTAACTCATTTAATTTTGCTAATGATTGATTCTTATGTTTCCATGTTGTAGGTTTAATGGGGTCTCATTTGTATGAACACTACCTAGGGTTTTATACCTTAATGCCAAATTGACTCTTTATTTTTAATCCTTAGTCTCTTATTGATTAATTGGATCTATATTTAAATCATTTTAGAACATTAGTCTAATGTTTAGCCTAAGTCTTTATTGAAATAGATTTAACATTTTTGTGGGGTCAAAACGTCTAGGGAATGCTTTATTGTATTAGCCTAAAGCCTTATTCTAAAAGCCTTAAATGTATTTATTAATACAACATAAAAATTTAGGGTTAAAAATTACATCCTAAGCCTTTACTTTATATATTTTATTGTTCTTAGGAATGGGTTAAATGACAAGTTGACAATTGTCATGATCTCAGAGCTTATGTCGAAGATCAAATAATATGCGAGCTCTCACTGGGGTCAAAAGGTCAAATGTTCTAAAGATTAGCATGAGCTTGACATTGGTCACCATCTTAGAGGCAACTCACAAATCTAATGACATGTGTCCTCCAAGTTACATACAATTAAGTCATTAGTCTAAATTTTTATGCTAAGTCCTTTATTTTATACCCGTAGGAATGAACTAATAGGGAGCTTCTATGTGGTGAGATCTTGGAGCTCAGAATTGAGATCAACGAACCATGTGATCAAAGTCAAAGTCAAAAAAATTTCAATATACAAGATAAACATCAATTTTTATTTTCAATAAATATAATTGTATATTCTCTCTCCAATTTTTATGTAATTAGGATTTTCTTCTTTTGGTTGTATGATTCAATAATTCTTAGTGTGAAATAACTACAATGAATTCTTTCTTGTTTTGATTGATATGCTAGTCGATGTGTAAAAGCTATTAAAGGATTAGTAAATTACATTGATTATTATTAGAGAGTTGTCAGTGATGTCATGCTAATATCATGAAGGTGTCCTGGTGAGTGGATGAAGAGCCTTGATAGTTTATGTGACAATGACAAAATGTACAATGTGTTTGTCCTAGTATGCTTGAAGAAGGCTTGGTTGATCTTCAGAGTTTACTTGATTTGAGATGTTTAGGGATGAGTTTGAAGTATTGATCATGTAAAATAGGTCCCATAAGAAGTGTTCTATGCTTTGAGTTCTTATGTGCATAAGTGAGATTCATTTGGTTGTTCATAGTTTTCATCTAGACACTTTAGATCCAATGGCAAAAAATCTAAGTAGGCAGTTTGATGATGTCACTATTGTCATATGGATATGATAAAGGGGGAGTTGGTCATATGGTTATGATTACATTAGTCCCTAGTTTTTATGCATCATATCTCAAGTCATGCATCGAAGCGCAGTCAAAGATATGAAGGTGCAAAGTTGGTTTCTCAGTCATAATTCATTTTTCCCTATACTTAGCAAATTTGTATGTGACTAGATAGAGATGAGTAAGCATATTGATAAGGTTAAAATTCAAATGTGTGAAGGTGTCATAATAAAATTATCATATTAGTTCATTCATTTTTATGCCTAGTTTATTTTCATTAAATTTTAGATCATGTAATGAAATACGTCAAAAGATATGCATATGCAAAGTTGGGCTCCCAGGCAGTTTGACTGTGTTTTTCCATACTTAACCAAATTTGTGTGTGATAAGTAAAGCTGAGTAGGTATTTTGATAATGATATATCTTGCACATGTGAAGGTGTCAAAAAAAATTGATCATATGAGTTGTTTTAGTTTTGATCCTAGTTGATTTTCACTAAAATTTAGATCATGCGATGAAGCACGTCAAAGGATATGCTTGTTCAAAGTTGGCCTCTCAAATAGGTATTTGACATAGATGGCTCTGTGATAGAAGATTTTGAGAAGTCATTTTAATGACATAATATCTCGCATGCACGAGGGTTACAAGAGTTGTTTATCACATGGTTGGATTCTCTTATGTGAGGAAATCACGTGGTCCAAATTTGAGATCATGTGTTGAAGCATGAAGAAAGTTATTAAGGTCCAAAGTTGGATTTCTAAGCAAATAATCAAGGTTTTCATACTTAGTCATTTTTGCACAAGTTAAAGTTTGAGCAAGATCGATGGTACATGTTGCTCCAAGAAGTTAGGAAGTAGTGAGATGAGGACAAGTGCATGATATTTAATGACTGAGTAAAGGTAAAGGATAAGGATCTAATGATGAATAGGTGTTCGTACAGATTGATCAAATGGTGAGCATTAATAGTTAAAGACCTAGTTGATCCATAGAAATTGATAGAGCATGTTGAGTCAACATTTCAAGATTACACGAGATGAGGTCAAAGTGACTAAGGTTTAATGTCTGGCATTGACGAAATATATGTTAAATATCAAACAAGATTGATGATGCATATTCAATCTGAGCTAAGAGAAAACAAGATTCGAGCATTGTGTTTGAAAGTTAATTATGTCTATTTAAATTCAAATATTTGAATTTAACACAGGAAAAATCAAAGCTCTGTATTTTGTCCATATCTTTTGATAAAAGTCAAATTTACTGGTGCTATAAAAAACAAAGTGGTAGGGGACTCCAAGGCACATCTATTTATATAGATTTGAAGATCTAAAAGTGAGTACAATCAAGATTTTGAGTCTATAAGTTGATTGTGTGTTTGTGCTTATTCTATAAATGATGTGAAAAAGATATTTGAGTTCATTTTGATGTTGTTTCGATGTCTCTTGATGAATTGGATATTGAAGAGTGTTGTAGACTTCATGAAGATGCTTTATGAGGATTTTGAAGGTGTGATCAATCTATCTTGAGTATGAAAAATGCTTAAAAAGTTGACTATGTATTCATTCATATTGTTCCTATGCACCAAGTTAGTGTTTGAGTTGTTTGAACATATCCAGAGGTGAACAAAGATGTCTATAATCATTTGAGGATGTCAAAGGAGACATAAGGAGTGGATCCATGTATTTTAAAGTAGTCCTGTGTTCTTGTGTTTGTTTGATGATTTACTAATTGAGTGAATAATTCTCTATTGATAGAATGATAATATGATTACAACACTAACCAGATCTAGATATGAGACCAATAACAAAGACATTCACCATGAAATAATGAGAGTAAAGTTGATCACATCATAACATATATATACCATGAAAAAACTTCATGAAGAGGTAAAAAATCTACCAAGATTATTCATTATTTGAGAAATAAAATATATCAAATACAAGCTTTATCTTCTTTCTCTTCTCTTTTTTTTCATTACATCTTACAATATAAACTCTTTTTATATAGGCAAGGTAATATGCCAATTATAAATAATTTTTTCCAACCACTACATTAATGGATCTAATCTCTCTAAAAGTCATTTAATATATTTTATTATTTATTTATACAAGAATAAACTCATGATAAATAGTAAAATGTATTATTATTTAACCAATATAATTTAATATATTAAGGGTATATAAATAACACCACGTACCATTAATTATTCCAATACTCCCCCTTAATGTTAAGTGGGGATACATGGTATTTTTTACAAGGTAACAACATAACAAATTTACATTCCATGAACCATCCACATGATGAGTTTTAAGAGGTAATAATTGAAAAAAATATTTTTCATCATGTTATAATCACTTTTAAAAGAATTATGCTATGTAAACATAGTCATCCAAAAGTATTACACTTTTTAACTATAGACATTCAAAGGTATTACACTATGAAACCATAATCACATAGTCACCTTTAAAAGAATTACACTATGTGATTATAGATACCCAAAGGTATTACACTATGTAACCACAATCACATAGTCATCTTTAAAGGAATTACACTATCTACCCATAAATACCTAAAAGTTTTACATTATGTCCCCATAGACACCTTTAAAGGTAATACACTATGTTATCCTAAATCATTTAAAGTGAATTTAGGTTAGCAAGATCGTGAGACTACATCCCACAATCAGAATACATATCATAATTTCTCATGAATAATCAACTAAAAATATTAGAGTTCTTTATAACATAAAGACTTCCATGTTATTATGTGTTGGGTACAATATAAACTTTCATATGAAGTTTATCAAAATCACATAAAGTGATATATTACAATGCTTTACAATGAGAAGAAGTATAGAGATATAGAATGAAACATATGATCCACACATCTTTTAAGAAGTGACATTGTTATGCACACTCCCCCTCAATGGCAATTTCGATAAGCCTAGCATTGAATAAATTTTAATATGCTTTAATTTGTTGGTATTGCATTAGATTTTTAACTAAAGTTATATAATTTTGACTATCACCAAGAAGGTTGGTATAATGAGAAACTTTCACATGATGTTCTTCTATCATCCTTCATAGCCACAAAACATTTTTAGCAACTTCTACAAATGATAACACGTATACCAAATATAAACACATATCCAGAAGTAGACTCATCATAATATGATTGGTATCATAATAAAAAAATAAATTAACATAATAAAAGAAAAATAATATAAATCAAAATTTACAGCACTTTTTATATACCGAAGTATTCACTTTGCTAATTTTCAATGATCCAAGTGTGGATCCTCCATAAATCTGGAAGCAACACCCACATTTTATAAAACATATATCCTGGTAATAGTTATATAAATCAAAATATCAATAAGATATTTATAAATAGGGGTTAGCTTTATTTCACATAGTTTTTGGATCAAGCTTTAACACAACCTTCAATAGGAATATATGTAAGCTTGCAATCAAGCATGTTAACTTTAACAAGCAGATTATATGATGCACATACAATAAATTTACTAATAATTTGATATTAAGTTAATCAAATATTACATATCTTATTATAAATAATTCATATTATAATTTGAGTCATAAATATTATTTTTTCTTTTTAAAGTCGACAATACAAGTTTGCATTTTATACTAAATCGATAAAAAAAGGTTTAAATTTTTTTTAACGTGTTTTATACTTGATTTTTTAATAAAAAACATATATTTTAGTAAGTAAACAACACTAGCCACTTTAGTTGATTACAAAATAATTCAATAACATAAATGATTGCACCAAGGGCGAAAGTTACAAGTGTTGCAAAAGTGGACTCAAGTGTCATAAATTATATTATTTGACCATATTTTTGTAAAAATAATAAGTGATTTAAAATCAACTCAAGGACCTCCCAATGTGTCCAGAACATGTCAAAACCTATAAATCGACTGGTTGGATGACTATGATCGACAAACAGTTGATAGAGTCAAAAGTTAAATAAATTGTCAAACACAACACATAGTCTCACATGAATGAGCACATAAATTATTTAAAAAAATATATATTAAATTAAATTTAATCAAAATAAAGGTTAAGGAGATTTAAACACAAGACCTATCTCATGCAAGTGTACTAGCAAAAATAAGCTATCCAATCCACCCACTAAACATGTTAATACAATTAACACATTAGATTGTATTTAACCCTTTTTAAGTTTTGTTATTATTTAGAAAAAAAAAATTAAATACATGCATTAAAATAATGAAATGTAAGTATGTATTTAAATTTTGAAAAAAAAGATTTTGAATGACATGTGTGGGATCCATTGCTTGGGTGGAATAATGAAATTAAATAAAAACTTTATTTTTTAAATATTTTTATAAAACTATGGACATACTCATTAATTTGTCTAGCAAACAAATTAATGACTGAAGCATGACACAGGTGAAAGCTAGGAAGGATTGTAGGAGCTCTAGACATCTATTTTCAGTGATCCAAAACTTAAAAATACTTGAAAATTACCTTCCAAAGTTATTAGTAGACCCAGATGTCTTTTACAAACTGTAGGATGATATTTTAATGCTCTTACTACTGTTATGGTGTATTATGATGCCCAAGTAGAAGTAAAAAAAATCTAATTTTTTTAATACTCTTTAGGGTTTAAAAATGGCTCCAACAGGGTTAAATATTATATAAAAAATAAAATCAAACTTTAAATCTCAAAAAATGATTGAGAATACATGATTTCTATTTTTTTCTTCTTCCATCGTAGTACCAGGGCATACAAGGATGTGAAAAGAGGATGAATAAAAATAAATAGAGCTTAAACTGGGGTTTATAAGGTTTAGAAAGGTTTAAGTAAGCTTAAAAATAAAAAACTCAATCTTCAAAGACTTAAAACCAGATGCAAAGGCTCTAAATTTTTTTAAATTTTTTTCTACTTCTTATAGGTCGTACAAAAATGCTTGGGAGAAGAGAAAAAAATTAAAATCAACTACAAAGGTCCAAATCAAGCAAAATAAGGGTAAAAAATACTTAAAAATAGCCAAACTAAACCAATGAAATGACCAAAATAGAGATTTAATGCCCAAAAACAATTTTTTTTACTTATTATGTTTTTAATGCTAAAAATAACATCTTAAGCTGACGTAAAATTTCAGATCTTCAATTGATAGCTTCAGTGACTTCTATAGAAGTGTTAACATACCAAAAAATAGAGATCTAACATTTAAAAATATATTTCAAGTTATAAAAACTTTAAAAATAAAATATTTACTAATTTTTATGATATTTAGACTTTCAATAGACCCAAAAATTGTGTCCAAGTCTGGTTTTATTTTGAAATACTTTTATTTGCTCAGATTTACAACTAGAGAACTTCAATCACCTTCACAAAAAATATTAATTTAAAAAATAAGAAAATCTTTAAAAAAATTAATGCTTAAAGAAGAATTTTTAGCCCATTTTTAAGACTTTTAGTTAGATCAATAACATAAAAATAAGCTTAAAATATGAAAAAATATACAGATCTGAAATCTCTAGGCTTTAAAAAAGAAAAAAGAAAATAGCTTACTTTTACTGAAAGAAAAGCTTAAAAAACTCTCATGAACATACAATGGCTTGAAATATGGATGAATCTAAACTTGAACACAAGTCAAAGACTTGATCTATGATCTTGCCACTTGATCACAAATCAATCGACTCTGATACCATGACATAACAAGAAATATAACTGCAATACTAGCTAGATCTAGATGTGAGACCAATAACAAAAAAATCACCATGAAATAATGAGAGCAAAATAAAACACACCATAACACATACATACCATAAAAAACTCATAAAAAGGTAAAAAATACACCAAGATTATTCATTATTTGAGAAATAAAATATATATAATATGAGCTTTCTCTTCTTTCTCTTAATTTTTTTCATTACATCTTATAATATAAACTCTTTTTATATGGGCTAGGTAATATGTCCATTATAAATGACCTTTTTTAACAACCATATGAATGGGTCCAACCTCTCCAAAATTTATTTAATAAATTTTATTATTTATTTACATGAAGATAAACTCATGATAATAAAATAAATTATTATTTAACCAATATAATTTAATGTATTAAAGGTACATAAATAACACCACTTAACCATTAATTATTTCAATATCCATGAGACCTATAAGAGCTACAATGACCTTATTAAAATGTAGTTGCTTAAAAGTGATCTATAGTTTCTATGACTGACCTATGAGGATTGTATTGAGATATGTCTCGATGAGATAGTTGCCTTAAAGGTTAAGGCATGCCTAATGGCCGACCAAGGTGTTGATTATAAAGTATGCTCTATAATTAGTGAAATTAAAGATGGTGTTTTCTTGAATTATAAGACTTGAATGAGGGAGCGCCAGTGTGGATCCAAGTGAAGGAGATAACCTTTGAAAGAGAAGGTACAAGTTAGTGATGACCACTAGAGAGTGAATAGGATTAGACATGCTTGTCTAAACAAGGTGCTGAAGATGATCACATAGGTCATTAGACCTAATAAGCTTAGAAGAGGTAGAATGGGTGAGTATGTTCAAGAGGTTATTTGAGAGAGGCTTATGTGTGAATTATGGAGCAAATGAGTGGTAGAGTGCTATGTGGATGAGTTGATGAGTAAATCAGTTTGAGCACTGTTTGTATGACATGTTAGTAATAATTCTATTGGCATATTAGTTTTCTTACTATTTGAGTGTGAGTGAAGGCAAGGTGAAGACTGTGTGATCTTGATGGTTGATCTGAGAGACAGATCAATATGTGGATTGTGTGTATGACCATCTAGTCACATTGTTGAAGATTTGACAGAGTTGTTTCTATGAAGGATGCATTGAGTGTGCAAAGTTAAAGAGTGATGTTAGCTAGGATATGTAATGTGTCCTAATTGATCTCTATGTATTGGTTCAAGTATGTAAAGTGCTTTGACCAATAGGGAGTGTTGAGTGAAGGTGAAGTGTGATAATCAAAGTTTCATCATCAGGTGTTGAAAACATTAATTCAAAGGTGGAGTTATTCATAGGTGTTTTTATGGTTTCTCAACATCTAAGAGGGTTGCAGCCTCTTTACGAGGTAAAATTTGAAAAAAATCTAGTTGTTGTGGTTGCTCATCTAGACAGGTATTGAAGCTCCTTATGGGATTGCAGTCTTACTAAAATTAGGAATGGTAGTTTCTTGATCAATTGCTTGCTGATCTAAATTGGTTATTATTTTATAAGACAATAGTCCAGATACAGGTTCTAGTGGGTTTTATTCCCCAAGGGGGTTATCGTCCTTCTTCTTCATTGCTATGAATATTTTGTATGCCTTATGAATGTATATTTTGATTGATTAAGAGTTTGAAAAGATTAGAATTGAAGTTAAAATATTTGAGCTCACTGATTCACCTCTCCTCTTAGTGATTGTAACTCTAATAATTATTGGCAATTAAGTTGATTAATTCATGTTCTTAAGTGTGTAAAAGTGCTTTATTTTGATATAATTTTATGTGTGTGTGTAAAATCTACCTTAGATACCTCATTAGCCTAAGCCATAATCACCTGATTAAGGGTGAACAACAATTGATCTAAAAAAGGTAAATTTTGACTGAGGCTTATGAGTTTTCTATATTAGTATCCCCTTAGACTTGTAAACTATGTCTAAATATTAGTATGTAATAGCTTCTTACAATAGGTATAGGTTTTGAAAGCACTTGTCTATTTATAAACCAGCTAGAGAGGTGATTCATGTTAATGCATAATCTTCATTTTTGCCTTATCCTCGCCTTTTTTTTAGTTTGTTTTAAGATCTACTCACTTTAGATTAGTAAAGAACTATCCATTCAATTCACATAGAGATTCACTACTTTTCAAAAGATCACACCTCTATCCAAAAAACTCGTCATCAACTCGCATGCTCTACCAGTTATTCCATCAACATGTGTTTCAGACCACATATCTATAACTTGTGTCCTGGAGTGGAGTTTACCTCCATTGAGATCTTAAAACATTAGAGGCTATCTCATTGAATTTGGTGTACATGAAAATTGCATCAACAAACTTGATATATTCACTAAAATCAGAGTAATCATTGTTATCCCAAGCAGCTTCATCAAAGTCAAAATTTATTTCACTTATAGAAGGGGAAAAGAGGTGTTATTCACATGATCATTAAGAGAGAGATTATAAGAATATTTTAAGTTTCTATTTATATGCAATATATCATCATGTGTAGGTGTAATGTAATGCATATATTTACTAGCTATATGTGGAATGCATTATGATCATTAGTTTCAATCTTGGAGTCAAGGATAGAGGAAGTAGAAATCATATTTTTATTTGACACATTATGACATGTAAGAGGAGAGTTAGAGATATTTGAATTATCTACATTTTGCATATAATCATTGTGTTAAGCTTGAAATGAAAAAGAAGGTGATAAAATAATCTCATCCACTTTAGTTTGTGCATCGGTAAAAGGTGTAATATCATTTGGACATGTTTTTTTTGAATTGAATTGGGAAGGGCAATGAATGTGCATTTTACTTTTCTATGCTAAGAACATCATGTATAATATTACTTGAACCACACAAAGGTAAATTGATTTTATTATTTTTATATTACTTTAATTTGAATAAAGATGTAACAAAAGTGGTGGAAAAGCTAGGATCACATTGAAACAAAACACTACTAATATGGGGTTCTTTTGGCCTTATATTGTTAGTTTGATTTTGAGTAGGAGAAGAGAGAGGGGAAAGAGAATAAGATGCATCTAATCTATTATCATCAATACTTTCATTATCATGCTCATAGTAGTCATCGTATCCATCATTGAAACAATCATCATCATCATTATAAATGAAATTATGGTAATTATCATGTAGTAGTGTGCAATCTTGAAATTTTTTCCATTCTTTTGTATAATTATGAGAAACGTTTAGGAGTTGATCAATTGGGTGAGGGGCAAGAGGTTTCTTAGAAGTCATTTAAAACTTGTCAAAAAAGAGAATGTGCAAAATGAAAGGTAAGCAAACAATAGGGAGAATATAATACAACATAAATATATTTGAAATTATGTGAGATATTTAGGTTAATATGTAGAAAAAATTATAAATTTACTTGAAACCCTAAAAACTAATATTTGGATGTATAAGGACCTAGTATGCAGATCTATGGTTTTTGTAGACAAAATTTAAAGTGTATTAAATTAATGAAACCCTATTAGAGGACTGATTTGAATTAGTTAGATTGTGTAAAAATCAAGATTTTTTTATAAACCCTAATTTATTACACAAAAATAGAGATGGAAAACCCTAGTTTAGGGTGGAACTAAGGTTGTTAAGAAATATTTGAAGTAAGTCAGGTTCACCAAATGTTTTAACTATTTAAGACTTAGTATATGTAAATCTTAGGTTATTAAAGGGTTGGGTACAAAGGGTAAGTATAAGATAAATATTATAAATAGATATACTAAATCGATACACTCAAAATATAAATATAATGAAGAAATCCACTTATATGGAGTGAAACATGAGTCTCTGGATGATGAGAAGGCTGAAACAAGCTTGGGAATCAGTCTGAAGTCATTCATTCTAGAATCAGGGTTGAAAAATGTCTTCATATAGTAACACAGTCATAGGGATAGTATCACATTGCATTAGTGTCCAAGGTACCACACTAGTATCATCTTGTAGATAAAAAGCCTGATACTTTTGGGGAAGTTGTTAGAGGGGTTTAAGGACCTATAAGTGTGTTTAAGAGCATTTCATCATCTATTTGTGCCACTATTTTATTGATTATTCTCTAAAACCCTAATAAACACTTGAAACAATAATGAGATCAAAATCAAAATGAAGGGAAAAGATGGGTTATGTGGTTTTACATGTTGATTCCTAGTTGTACACCTCTATCATTCGGCCTTGCACACTTGAAGAAAATGGCAAACAAAGATGAGAAATTCAATGATATGTCATTATATCCAGGGGAGGTATTGGCATCAAAAATAGATTGAATATAAAACTGACTGAGAGGCACCTATAAAGGGTATGATCATCTCCTTGCTACTTTTAGCTCTACCTGAACCAAGGTGAGAGAAGCTACGAGGTAGCTTGCTCACATAGAGTGATTCTGCAATTCAAGCTCCATGGGGATTATTGATAGCAAGGAACACAAATCTAACTAGGACACAACCAAACTTGTCCACTCCAATCAGAAAGGGTTTTCACATAGAATGAGCAAATGCTTTAGGCTAGATACAAGATGCTAAGGATAAATGTAAGATTAATTACAACCTTCATCCTAAAGAATCATCAATATCAGGGTTGAATGAAAGATTTTAATGCTAAAATTTAAAACACAAGATGCAAATACATGTTATATAATCAATATCCTATGCATTTTCAAGTAAATAATACCTATGATATGCAATAAAGGTTATGTCATTTGAAGGGTAGGACAAGGTAGGACAATTTGTTAATTGTAAAGAGGAAGGGCGTGATGGTGGGCTGGAGATTTTTCAAACATCAGGGTATCTTAAAATATTCATGACATTATCCTTTGTAAAGATATAGAAAAGACTCAAATGCAAGCTAATGGGAACTACCAAATGGTCCCTGAAACCTTAGAGCATAAATTGCAACGAAAATTTTAGAACACTTTTCCTTGTCAAATCCATATACCTAGGGTGCCCTAAAAGGTCATTTAACAACATACTTCCAAGTTAAACTACTGAAAGGGATTTATAACCTAGATTCATGCTCAAAATGACAACTAGTAATGAACATAAACCCAACTATCTAATCAACAAAACTTGTAAAACATATTACTACACTTCATCAAGAAGAAATAGTAAGGAACCACAAACATTTTCATTAACTTGAAAAGAAACCTTACATACATCAGTTTTTCAAAATTCTACCAAGGGGACAAGCATGGTGAGTTTTCTCATTTGACAAGAGAGACATAAACATGCTCTCAAAGCTTGCTAATGGCTGTACAACTGCAACCACCTTAGCAAGAGAGATATGATCTACACAAAAATTGATACCAACATTTTGAAGAGCCTAGACTTGGAGAGAAACAAAAACAACCACACAATGACCAACATAATGGCCAACCAACCTCTCGAATAGAGTATAATACCTCTATTTATACATTTTTAACCTATTTCAAATCCAGGACTCTGAGTTACAATTTTGAAAAATTGCATAAAAACCCTCCCAATTCCACCAAGATGCTCTCAGTTGGAAAATATTCCTTTACCACCCCTAGAATCTTTATGTATTTTCAAGGAAAATTATTTTTACAACTATTTTGATAATGAATGATGGATATTTACAAAAAAACCCTTGATTTCTTGGTTAGAGATGCTTTCAAATGAGCTAGAAGGAGAATATTCATGGTGGAGGCAAAAAAAACTATTTGTCTTTATGTGTAACTGTCTGAGGATGCAGTTGACCACTTTCTTGGACAGTTAGAACCTTGTAGACAATTATCTTTCCCATTTTACATGCCATAGAACAACCTGTTTCCATAATTATGGCTGGATTAGAGTGTTTATGTTGTGAAAAAAATAGAAAATGATATGTGGTCATTATTGAAAAATATGCTTTGGAATGCCCCATAGACTATCTTTTGCACTGTGATTTTTTGCTCATCCATGAAGGAGTATTGATCTTGAATCATAAGAGAAAGTTTTCCATATATTGGTATGTAGCATGCCACATTAGATTGAAATAGGCATCCTTAGATCTTAAAAATATGCTTAGGCTTTAAATTATTGAGATGCCCACCTTTGATCCTGCATCATTGATCTTAATCCAGCCAATCAAATGTCATTGGTCAATGTTTACACCTAGCCTCTAAGACCATGCCATTTGGTAGCTCCATGGGTTTTATGCTTCTTGCACAGTCAATATATGTCATGCTAGAGTACTTCCTCCATGTGGTGGCTCTTCATTTGACCTGAGTCCTTTGATAAGTCAAATCTCACTCACGCTATTGATCTTGACTTGTATGATCAAATGTGGACCATCGATCTAGATTCGAAGGATTGAATGCCATTGGCTATTTACTATGGCTTAAATTTGACATCTTCACACCCATCATTTGACATCCATGTGACTATCAATGATGTTCATGCAAGTATCAAATTTAAACCCCAATAAATAATTATCATGGCTTAAATTTGATGTCTGCATCCCTGTCATTTGATGTCTGTGTGAATGTCTTTAATCTCCATGTAAACATCTTTGTCATTTGTGTGACCATCAAATTCAAGCCTTAATGGATAGTTTCTAAGCTTAAATTTTGATGTTTGTGTGATCTTCAATGATGTCCACATGACCGTCACATTTCTTGTTCAACTTTAAAGGCACTTAGTATAAAAAGACAACCTAAAATTTTGAGACATTAATAAATACAATGCAAACTTTAGGACTTTAAGCTCAATTTACAACAAAGGGAATCATCATCATTTAGACCACACTAATAGATAAAAGGACTAGGGGCCATGGGAAATAAAAGGGGCCAAATATTAATTTTAGACTAAGGTTTGGTTATGGTAATAAACATGACCAAACCTTAGTATAAAATTTAAAATAAGTCCATAACATATTAAAGCGTTCTCACTTAAATTTTCTCTCATCAAATTGATTTTAAATCAGAGGGTTTAAGATAGGGAAATTGGGACAAAATACCTTAAAGTACTCAGACATGAATTCAACTTGACCTTTGATGAACACTTGAAAATAGGAAATGGGCCAACAAATCAAGCATTTATACTTGACAAGGGCTCAATTACTTCATTACAATTTTGGATACTAACACTGGATCTCACCCGAGGATGCACACTCTTTGTGGGTATGCAAAGAACCCCAGATTATAAGACTAGGTGCCAATCCATTGGGTCATAGAGTCAACAATTAGTAATTTCATAACAAGTACTCATGAAGGCTCAACAAAACATGGAAAACTAAAAAAAATAGATCAAGAGCATCTAAAAATGAACACACAACAAAAAACATGAAAGAAAACTGTACAAGCAAGGCCCAAAGTAGAGGAGCAACAAAGTAACGAAAGGAGAAAGAAAAAAACACTATACAATATGTACACAATTATGAACTCAATCAAGGAAGTGTTTCAAATGTTTTCCATTAACTGGTGGCTCTAGAATCTTATCATCCCTTAATTTCTTAAACTTTTTCAATAGCTTGGTGGCCAAGGTGGAGTAAACCAATCTCTGCACATGCCTAAAAAGTATACTACTAGGCTATGATAGGATGACAAGTTTAAACTAATCCTCTTTACATGATCTCAAATTTGGATAAGGCCATGCTAAAAAATTTGGTACTCCTTCAATAGTTGTAAATAAACTTGCTTCTCAACTATAATCAAATGAACACCAAGCAAGAGTGCTTTAGGATCAGCAATGCCATTCATTCACTCAAATTACTACTTGAAATAAGTCTAAAAACATTCATCCTTAGAGGCATATAAGACAACCCCAAATTCATTGAATGTTATTTTCCAAATAACACCTTTATTGTTAAACCCAACATCAAGAATAATTGGTTGCTAAAAAACATCCATATTCCTAATGAGGTTATCCAATTCCACATTCATGTGTAAAACTTTGGTTAGAGCACACTTCAATTCTTTAATTACATCATATGATTGGGAACTTCATTTACCTATGTAATAATATCATCATAAGCAAATTCATATGTTGGGACACGTACCTTATTGGCTATACTCCAAAACTGATCTATAGTAGTAGCACTCGTCATTGTTATGGAGGTAGAAAACTCACATTGGGAGTCTTGATAATTGAACATCCAAATATCATCATCACCATTAGATGCAAACTCAGGATCATCTACATCTTCATCACTTAGTTCAGTAGTATCACATGGGGGATGTGGAAGGAAACACTTGTCACACCAATCAATATCAAAATCAAAGTTCATAACATTCACTTTTGCATGCAATGGATTATGCACTTATTTCCCAACCCCTATATTCTAATTTTTTTATCACATGTAGGAATTTTTAGTTCTTGATTCAAATTTTGAGCCTTTTTCTGACTTTCAAACATGTGAGGCAGCCCCTTCTCAGCCTTGGCTAGTTTATAAGATATCTCTTTGATAGCAGAGACCAAAGTCTTAACAATATCTTCAAGGTTGGCATACTTAGTGGACTGTATGTTTTTTAGATCGACCAATTTCATATTAGCATGCTTGTTCAAAGGCCTTCCCATAACATTTATGTTTTTCTCAATTTGGATGGACATATTGAATGCCAATTACAGGTTTGTGGGAGCCTTGTCCCTCAAGCAGTATGCAACCTTCTTATCAATGGCATCACAATATTTTATCAAACATTTTATATCACTGGGCCTTATGTTTTTGAGTAGACACATCATAGCTTTGTTGAACCATGTATTGAAGTCTTGCATGAACTCATCAGGGTTCTTCTTGATGGTTTTCAAATTCAACCAAGAGAAACCTCATATCAATTCTTTCACCATATTGAATTCTAAAAACATTCTTCATCTCTTCCCACAAATTAATACATCCATAGGGAGGGGAATTAAACCATTCTCATGCATCTTCTTCTAGTGTATGCACAAGCAACTTAATGCACACATCCTCATGCTCAACCTCATAGTCTTCAATGATATTATGAAAATCCCTTAAGTGCTAATCACCATTCACTGCATTGTGCCCTTGAAACTTTGGAAGGCATTTCATTACTTCATTTGGGACTTCATTAGGATAACCTTCTATGTCATCAAAATTTATAAGCCTAAATCTAAGAACGTGGAATGTAGGATGTTCATTCTCATTTGGGTTTGTATACCTCATGATTGGTTCAATGGAAGGTTCAAGAACCACTTGAAAAGGGATGTGAGGGGTTGAACAAAGTGGACATTAGGGATCAAACTTGGGAGGGGGTTCAATTGGTTGAGAGGGAGCCATAAACTAAATTAGATTGTATGATTCTAAAAATTTGAAAGAATTATGACAATATTCAGAAATAGGAAGCTCAAAAAATAAAATATTAGAATTACCAAAATCTTGATAGCCCAAACAGTCATTTGTAGCTACACTTTGCTCTTGAACAGGCCTCCAAAATTGTCTCCTTTTTTAATGAACACTTAAGGGTGAGATAAGTTTCTTAGATGAGTCACCTTTGAAGGATGACCTCGGTCCTTCCAACTTTGCAAGAAAAATAACTCTCAAAGCTAAAGATATTCGAAGTAGGCACTGATCTTTCTTTGAAACTAGATGATTTTTTGGAGTCACCACTAGAAGCAAACTTCTAGAATATAACCATTTACAAACTCAAAGTGATACACTGAAACCATATCTTGCTGAAATTATTGATGATGTATGAGAGCAAAGATAATGAGATTTTTAGACTCATGTTCAACAAGGGGAAAGCACCTCAAAACATGATAAATTTATAGGTCTTTGAAACAAATTCAACATATATAAAACTATCAAATCTCTCTAGTCTTGGCACATCCCCAGTAGAGGGTTGTGGCATTGATGACCAAGATAATAAAGTAGCAAATATTAACCTCAACTTTCAAACCATGAGATAACATGAATAAACCTTGTCTAAAAATACAACTAATGTTACTTGCATCAAACTAATGGTAGAGAACCTTCTTCAAACCTGAACTTATGCAATTAGCTCTCTGTAAGAGTCCGTAGTAACACATGTGACAAGAAGTGTCCCTGATAATGGTGTCAAAAATGCATTAGTTCCCAGTTATATACCTCTATCGCTTGGTCTTGCACACTTGAAGAAAATGGAAAACAAGGATGAGAAACCCATTGATATGTCATTATAGTTGGGGGAGGGTTTGGCATCAAGAATAGACCAAATAGAGAAAATGACTAAGAAACACCTACAAAAGGTATGGTCAGCTCCCTAATACTTTTGGCTCTGCCTGAACCAAGGTGATAGGACCTACGGGGTAGCTTGCTCACATGGAGTGATTCTGCAATTCAACCTCTATAGGGATTATTAGCACTAAGGAACACAAATCTAACCAGACCAAACCAAACTTGCTCACTCCACCCGAGAAGGGTTGTCACACAAAATGAGTAAATGATCTTGGCTAAATATAAGCTACTAGAGATAGATGTAAGATTTATTACAACATCCTAAAAAATCATCAATATTAGGTCTAAATGAAAGATTACAATACTAAGCTTTAAAACATGAGATGCAAATACATGTTATATAATCATAATATTATGCATTTGTAGGCAAATAATACCTATGATATGCAACAAGGATTGTATCATTTTTAGGGTAGGATAGGTTAAGACTGTTTGTTAATTATAAAGAGGAAGGGAGTGATGGTGTGCTGGAGATTTTTCAAACATAAGGGTATCTTGCAATATTCATGACATTATCCTTTGCAAAGATGTAGAAAAGACTCAAATGTAAGCTAATGGGAACTAGCAAATGATCCCTAAAGCCTCAGAGCATGTACTATAACTAAACTTTTAGAACACTTTTCCTTGTTAAATCCATAGACCTAGGGTGCCCTAAAAGGTCATTCAACAACATACTTCTAAGTTAAACTACCAAAAGAGACTTATAACCTAGATCTATACTCAAAATGACAACCAATAATGAATACAAAATGAAATATCCAATAACAAAACTTGTAAAACATATTACTACACCTCATCAATAAGAAATAACAAGGAACCACAAGCATTTTCATTAACTTGAAAATAAACCTTACATACATCATTTTTTCAAAATGCTACCAAGGGGATAAACATGGTGAGTTTGCTCTTTGAACAATGGAGACATAAACATGCTCTCAAAACTTGCTAATGAATATACAACTTCAACCACCTTAGCAAGAGAGACAAGATCTACACATATCAGTTGATCCCAAAAATTTGAAGAGCCTAGACTTGGAGAGAAACAAAGACCAACAACAATCATAAAATGACCAACACAATGGACAACCAACCTCTCGAAAAGAGTAGAAACCCTCTATTTATATATTTTTTACCTATTTCAAATCTGAGACTCTAAGTTGCAATTTTCAAAATTGCACAACAACCCCTCCAATTCTACCAAGATGCTCTCAACTGGAAACTATTCTTTTGCCATACCTAAAAATTTCATGTATTTACAAGGAAAATGATTGTTGCAAATGCCTTTACAAGGAATTATGAAGATTTTCAATAAACCCCTTGATTTCTTGGCTGGAGATGTTTTCAAATGAGCTCAAAGGAGAATATTAATGGTGGAGGCAAAACAAACCATAAAATTTATGTGTAACCGCCTGAGGATACCATTAACCACTTGCTTTCACAAATAAAACCTTATGGATAGTTGTCTTTCCTCTTTTGCATGCCATAGAAAAAACTACTCCTACAATGATGGATGCATTGGAGTGCTTGAGCTGTGGAAAAAACAACAAATGATCCATGGTCATTATTGAAAAATATGCTCTGGAATACCCCATAGACTATCTTTTGCATTGTGATTTCTTGCTCATCCATGAAGGAACATTGATCTTGAATCATAAGCCAAAGTTTTCCACATAATAGCATGTAGCATGCCACATCAAATCCAAATAGGCACCCTTAAATCTCTAAAATATGCTTAAGCTTTAAATTATTGAGATGTCCACCTTTGATCTCATACTATCAATCTGAATCTGACTAGTCAAACATCATTGGTCAATGTTTGCACTTGGCCTCTGAGACCATGCCATTTGGCAACTCCATGAGCTTTCTATACCTTACACAATCAATCTCTATTAACCTAGCATCCTTCCACCATATGGCAGCTCCTCATTTATCCTGAGTCCTTTGACAAGTCATCTCTCACTTACACTGTTGATCTTGATGTGCACGATCAAACATGGACCATCAATTTAGATTTGAAGGATCAAATGCCACTAATTGTATACTATGGATTAAATTTTATGTCTACACACCCATCATTTAATGTCCACATGACCATCAATGATGTTTATGCTACTGTCAAATTTAAGATTCAATGGATAATTGTTGTGGCTTAATTTTGACATCCATGTACCTATCATTTGAGGTTCGTGTGAACGTCTTTGACATTTGCATGAATGTCAAATTTAAACCCCAATGGATTATTGTTGAGCTTAAATTTTGATGTCTATGCGACCATCAATGACATTCATGTGATTGTCATATTTCTTGTTCAAATTTAAAGGAACTTAGTATAAGAATATTTAGCCTAAAGTTTTGGGACATTATTGAATATGATGCAAACTTTAGGACTTTTAGCTTAATTTACAACAAAAGGACTCAACATCATTTAGACCACACTAATAGATAAAAGGACAAAGGGCCAGGGAAATAAAAGGGACCAAATACAAATTTTAGACTAAAGTTTGATCATGTTAATAAACATGACCAAATCTTAGTATAAAATTTAAAATAAGTCCATAGCATATTAAGGCATTCCTACTTAAATTTACTCTCACCAAATTGATTTTAAATCAGAGGGTCTAAGCTAGGGAAATTGGTTCACATGATACAAAACCCTTGTTATCTTAACCATTGCCTACATTAACCCCAATGATAAGGGTCTCAAATTGCATGTAGTTCTCCTTTAGGGAATGTGCATAATCAACACACATGGTATGTTGGAATGAATTTTGCTTAGGCCCTTCTTTCTTCAAGAATGCAAATTTAGATGTGATTGCTAAGTAATATGCATAGTGCTGAGCTAATTATTGATGGATTTTATGTAATTTTGTTCCAAAATAGTAAGTGATAGATGTAAAATGTAATGAGTCATTACACCAAAACTTTGAGGCACTAGTAGAATGCACCCATCAGGATCTTAACATTGCACTACGCTTTTGAATCCTAGACTCTAGGCTAAAATTATGCTCGTACACAAGGATACCCCACATGTACAATCCCCAAATAAACACTACCATACTGACATAACCACTTAATCAATGACTTGAACCTAGATGTAATATTTGATACTAAATGTAACAAACCATTACACCAAAACCTCATGGTGTTAGTGGAATTCACTCATCAGGATCATAACATCCCTTCACGATTCTAAATCCTAGACTTTGGGCTAGATTTACGCCCATACACAAGGATACCCCATATGTATAAGTATCGAATGAACACTACTATGCCATCTTAACCACCTATTTAGTGACTTGAACCTAGGTAGAGGCTTTGATACCAAATGTAACTAATCATTACATAAAAACCTCAAGGCGTTAATGGAATCTACACATCAAGATCATAACATAAAATTTCTTGTGAGACTTTTTATATAGAAGGAACTTTAATTTGGATGTGAGACCCATGTTCATTGGGTGACAAGGAAAAAAATAAAGATAAAATCATAAGAGGGGACTCAAGGAAGGGTAAGGACCCAAAACACATTGAAAAGGTGACCATTGGAAACTATATCTAAAGTGGACACTAGCACATTACGCTAGTGTCCAGGACCATGCTAGTGTCTTGGGACCATAAAACTAAGTAAAAATTTTGTTAAATAGGCTAGGGGTCCCCATGATTAGGATATGATGGCATACGACCACTGGGGGTGCAAAAAATAGGGGAAAGAGTTATAAAAAAGATGAAAAGATCAAAATGACTCGTGAACAAGTCTCACATCCATCATTAAGACCTTCCCATGAAAGAGAAATAAAAAACATAGTACTTGTGTTTGATTGACCAAATTAAGGTGTGTACACCAAGGCATATGTCATTTACGACCTTACATACTTTAACTAAATTGACCACCTTAAATGTGGTCAACCACTTTGAAATTCTACTAGATCGAACACCAACTGCAGAATCAACCACCTATTAAAAATATTCCAAACCGACTAGATTGGCTAAGTAGATCCCTTTAAAATTATGTGGTTATTTTTAATTATATTGTAACTAATTCCTTAGAACCAATTTTTCACATTTTGGTTCTTACTCACTACCCCTCGTAATTTATACTCTAGTACAAAATTTTCTAGGGAAACTCCTATTACATGGATCTACCTCAGTGCTAACTTTTCCTAAACTAATTAATTTTTATCCCAAAATACTAAAAATTCATATTAAATTCATACCTGGGCTATCTATACAATAAACATAATACATCTTGTCACCTTTCCTCCAATGCATCAACCTCCTCAAGCTCACACCATTGTCTCTCTCTCAACTCAACTAGTATATTCAAATCTTTGATAATAAAAAATCACAGATGCATAAATGAATAATAATTATTGCCTTTTATAGTAAAATTTAAAAATTCCCAAGGCTTTAATTATTTATTATGAAATTCTATGTTTTTCTCATAACTTTTTTTTAATAAACTAAAAGAATTTATGGAATCCTGATATCGTAGAGCTGTTTTCAGTACTAACCACATATTTTATCCAAGACTTCATATTTCATATTATTTTTTAAGATCATCTTTTGGTCTACACACTAGATGCCTTTACTATTTGCACATAACTCTTATTAAAAAAATAATGTAAGTGAAGGTAGACATTTACAAATTATTTACTTTCCACTTTCTATTGTAATTTGTTAGTTCAACATTGTGCGTTGCTATTTTCTTTCTTGAATCACCATTTCATGTTACAAATGTGTGAGATATGATGAGCTTCAAGTGGGGCATATGTATACACATAATATTTTTAAATTTTATCATTTACTAACACTTTATCTCTTAAATGAACCTATCAATTTTATCTTTTTGAGTGTATGTTTTAAAGGGCACACCAAGAAAGGAGTGGGTAGACCATTGGTGTTTCACAACATTGTCAGTGAACTCTATCATTACCTAAACCCATTACAAATTTTACTTATTTATATTTTCAAGTAATTCAAACCCTATTTACACATTCCCCTAAATATTTCTCATTTCAATAGCCTCTAACTAAGCAAACACCCTCTTTTTGACAAGATCAATTGGGTTGATCTTGTTATAAAAATTAAGCAAACCTTACAAAAATTATTTGGTTAGGCTGACTTAGTTTGAGTCCTAATAGTAATTTTTTATAACTAATTGGATTGACTAGGCCGATATTGATAGATGAAATTTGGGAAGGGTTAAGGCTTATCCATTTGTATCAATACAAGGCTCATTGATTATCCAATAGCGAAGAACATTCATTTTCACATCATTACAATTAGTAATTTTGTTAAATCTATGTTTTAAGGAGCCATTGCTTAAGGTTTGCCTTGAATAGAATTTTACTTGTCTTGTGGGAAGCCTTCGATAAAAAATAGGAGTATTTTAACCTAGAGCTGATTTCTATAGTGTAATCCATACAGATCCACAAAAACCTATTTTAAAGCACCATTGGCCAAGTGAGAGAATGAGACTCAACAAGTTCATCTAAGGTAAGTATTCCTAACTCTTGTTATTTCATTTTATAGATAGATAATATGTAAGTAATATGTGTTGAATGTATAACTCCTTGCTTGGATTACCTCTATGCTTAAACTTGGTATAGATATAGAATTTTCTTTTATTTCCATCTTCCATTTTGGGTGATCTAGCTCCCCATTTCCTATCATGATCTCTTGATTATTTTTCAAATTTTAATGATCTCTATCTATGCCACAAGCTTTAGTGAACACTAGATTAGTTTTATTTCATACATTTAGATCTAATGATGGTTATTGCATAGTGTCATTTGCCTATAGGATTTAGAACCATATTCTTTGGTGTTGTGTGGTAAGATATCCCTTGATTAAGTTTAACATATCCAATTTAGTCATTTTCCCAATATAAACATGTATTTTAGTGGATGTTAGTTGATTACCCTGATTTGAATTTGGATTTTACTAAGTTAGATAAGATGTATATCTATCTTAATTTATTTTACACACCTATGAATAAATTTAGGTATATACATTACCCCCCGCCTTCCCTCCTTATTCTAGTAATTAATTTGATAGAGTAAAGGAAAAAGCAAAAACTTGAGTGTGTAAAACACACTTTGTATTTGATAGGGCACTCTAATTGTGAAGGCCACTAAAATTTAGAAAACCCTTAAACACATGAAACAATCATTATTCATATTTTAAATTTGAAAAATTTAAAAGTTTGAAACTTTAAAATTGAAAGGAGAACAAGTAAGTACACATATAAGGATATGAAACCATGTTTCTCTATAACCTGTAATAGATGATGGAAGCATGCCCCCTTATTGAAGCACTTACAGATATGGTTCCTCATGTTGAACCATTAGATAATTTAGAGTGATCAGGTCCCAATTTTGAATAATTAATCAAGCCATTAAGTTAGAAAGATGTATTATCAAACTCTTATGAATGAATAAAAATACCCAATGTACTAATCCAAAAAGGTGGAACCATAATGGATTCACTAGAAGTGATTGTAAGGCCATTTAGTGTCACTAGAGTCAAATATACATCACCTATTAAAAAAAGATGAAATCATATGATGGGTTCACTAAAAGTAATTCCAAGGCCCTTGAGTGTCATTATAATCAAATTTATTGTATATACTCAAATTTGGTCATGAATATTTGATAACGTCAATTTTGAATCACATTTATGTTAATTAACTTGAGCACTTAAATTGGTCTTATTTCACCACCTCACTCTATCCTAAGTATTTATATGGACCCATACCTTATAAATATTTGTTTTACACTTAAATATGTTCTTAAGTTATTAAAACCTCTTTAATAATATTTATGGACATGTCAAATTCTAAAGATCAAATTTCATCCAAGGCCCTAGATTAAAATCTACCCGTATGGGTCGAGATGGATAGTTGATCCTAACCTTATGTGTTGATCTTTCTATTTATTTAAAAAAGAATATTTTAAAGTTCAAACCCTCTTTTATAGTTTGGCCCATATTATTAGTATAAATAGCGTGAGGTTTCACCCCTTTGGATTGTTATAAATTCATATCTATGCCACCTATTGTACCACTGAGCAATTTCACTATTTGGGCACACTTATACTATTTTAGACCAATTTTTTTTTTTAATTCTTTCTAATTTTATTTTAAACACTTGAATTAGTGTTCAAATAATTCATGAGCCTATACTATGTAAGTAAATCAAAACATTATCAAGTATTAAATTCATTTTTATATGTATGCATGTAACAAAGGAACACTATTACACTAAGAAATCTAGGTTGGAGAACTATGTGAGATTGATTCATTATTCAGAGTACATTAGATACATAGACAATATTCAATCATTATGGGGGTGATTAGGGTCAACTCAACACATTACACTCGCCCTTTCTTTTTTCATATTTTTATCTATCACAAATCCTAGTAGAGTTTCAACCTTGAAGAGGTAATTTGCAAGGCATCCATGCACAAATGAAGATAAAATTTATGCATATATAAATATTTAAATTAGGCATAGGTTACTATACCATAATATTACTATTTTCTCATGCAAATCAAGATTGACCCATAGATAATAGTAAAAATTGTTGGTCCTGACTACTTCTAGTCAATTCTGATCCATAATAGTGACAATTTTTGTTTCACTCCATGCTCATAATAATTTTGAGATAATCATTTATATCCATATTTAAGTTTTACATAGTCAACCTATGGGAATAAATTATCCAAGTCTTCTTTCCTTTTTTGTGATTTCCATTGTTAGCTTCTTTCATTCTTTCGAGCTTTATCTATTTCAGTATTTTACTTTCAATTTGTTAGTTATAAGTTATTAACAACACTTTATATCATTCAATTCATTTATATTAATTATAATTAATAGACCAATTAATTCTAAATTATGATAAAAAGTATTGGTGAATTCATTAATTTTTTTAAGCATTGCTTAATTTTTTAATCTTAGGGTCTATATAATTTCTTGAATATCTAAAACAAAGAACTTTTTTCCTACTTTAGATTTAATATCTGATGTTAAAAAATTTTTATTTCAACCTTGGATTCTATAACTGACACTAAAGTCACTTTATTTTGACCTCAAATTTGATATTTGACACTGAAATTATTTTCTTTTGACATTTAATTTTATGAGAATTTACTAATCTCCATACATAAAATTGTTCCTTTTTTTTAGGACGTAAATTTTAGCTTTCTATTGCTTACTTATCAAATTACAAAGAACATATGACTATCATAGATGAGCACACTATTTAATTTTTGATCCAATCTTTCTTAGTTTTCATTACATGTTGTTTTACCCTAATAAGGAACATAATTAAAAATCATGTAGTAAAATGAACCAAATCACATGCTAAGACACAAACACCATTAACACAATATTTTATAAATTCAAGTATGATGTGGACATAATTTAAATAATACATTTAGGATGTTATAAGGATTACTCTACACCCTCTTGGTGGGATCGTTATGACCATATAAAATGAATATGCCTATGCATATGACTTTGATAAGAAAAGCAAATTTGATCTTATTGATGTGAAGGAATTTATTGAATATCTTGCTAACCACCCCAATGAAATTGACTATTTGATGTTTATAGCTAGACAATAACAAAATATAAATTCACTCTAAAACATATAAATAACAAAATTAATGTGTTGGTCATATCAATCAAAATTTTATTAAACCTAGCACAGGTGTTGTTATCTGTAATATTGACAATGTTTTTACATCTGCACCTTTGGGTTTCGGGGTAAAACAAGACTTCCAGCATATATCTATGCCTATTCCTAACCACATGAATCATATGAAATCCTTAATAACTATGCATAATACATTGCCTCCCCTGCCCACTACACAATCCCTCATGTAAATTATTTTAGCTTTGCATGCTAAGGTATTGCTATTAGAGCATGGTATACCAAAAGCTATCCAATCAATCATTTCACAATAATTACTTCATAATTTGTTAGCACCTAAGATTGTAACATATCCTTTACTTACAATATTTTTAGATCCTAAACTACCATTATATGAAGGTAATTGAGATCTAGAATAACCCCTTAAATCTTTTCATGTCGCATGTGTAGACTATGCTTTTAATGACAAGATTCTAACTAAGTTATTTTCTACAAGCCTAAAAGATAATTCCTTTCCTTGCTTTTATGATTTACCTATTTAATCAGTCAAAGCATTCAATCCATTTGAAAATCAATTTATTAAACATTTCACTATCAGCATTGATGAAAATTTCTCTTATGTGCAAATTACTAAACTTAAGTAAGGAACTAATGAGCCTAATAGTGACTATGTACTTCATTACATGACCATGCTTGCCAAAATGACTAACATCTTATAAGATAATGAATTACAAGATATATTTAAATAAATTTTATGAGCACCTTTGCATGGGTCAATCATTTTAAAGAAAATTTAGATCATTTAAAGAGTTTTGTCATATAATAAGAGAAAGAGAAGTTAAACTTATCACTTTAAATAATTTCAAAAATGCATCTCCATCTACTTCAACTTCCACAATGAAGTTTTAAAGAAAATAATTTACAAAGCTAAGTAAACAAATACTAAAGCTGATGCAAAGGCATAATCAATGCTATATTTCAACCTTCAAATAAGCTTATTTTAAAAAATCAACCATGAAGACAATTTTTATATTACCACAACCTCCCTATTAATTACTAAAAAAGTTACTTTAGTGAAATCTCATTAATCTATCTCCATTGCTAGAGGTTGACATGAGTATAACTCAAAGTGAATAATTTGATAGCAATGCATGTTATGATTGCCATAGATGCAATGGACATTCTACCAATAAATGTTTCAAGATCAAACACCACATTCAAGTTCTTATTAATAAATTTTTCATTGGTTAAACACTTCTCCAAAGTAAACTAAGCCACACCAAAATGAAAAATCTAAATTAAACATTTTTAGTGAGTCATTCCCAAACATGAGTCAAACAAAGATAATTCAATAGTGCATCATGCCTATAATGCACAATCACTTCCTAAGGAATATGATCATCCATTAGATATAATTATTGGTATAATTATTCAAACTTGTCAATCACATCTTAAGATTACCTTTGATGATAGTGATATAGTGGATGATGATTTTGATTTCCATGCTTTATGTATATGAGCATACATTGATAAATAACTTATACACAATTTATTATGTCATATCCCCATTTTAACCACATTTAGTTGGGATAGGATTTAGGGGAAAATCACTTTAATGTGTTTTCTCGACTGTCACATACTTTTCATAATTGTTTTTCAGAGACCATCATTGGCTTATAGCCAATTTTGCATGCCATTTATTATTCTATCAAATCCTCTGATTGTTGTTTCCTCTATGTTTTTATGACCTTATGTCTCTTGTCTTAGACATGACTTGTCGAAAAATTCTTGTTATTAAATAACCCATTATTTTAGTGGAATATCCTTTTGAAGTTGGTAAAGACTTGATAAAGTTGTTTAAATAATATTTGATGAAGGAAGACCTTAGACTTAGGTCTCAGTCAAGCTAATAGTCTTCATATTAATTGAAGCTTTGGCATGCACTTAAAAGGCCTTGACTTAGGCTCAAGAAATAATTGTGTTAGGACCTATATAAAAGGTTTGGGGATTCATTTGTGAAGACTAAGGTCTTGGTCATAATCAAATTATCATGGATTAATAATGTGGTTCCAATATCTAATCATTTATTTTGCCTATGTATAAATTGACCCACATTAGGTCAAGGAGAGGAATGATTAGGTTTTTTGATCATGGAGTTTTGTTTTAGGTGTTTTTAATCTTTTGAATTGTTGTTAAGTAGTAAGCTCTGACCACAACTAAAGGAGAGAGTGGGAATTAAGTTGAGTACATGGATTATGCCATTATTTTATCCATGGTAGTGACACAAAGGCCATTATGGTCATGAGGTTTGATAAACCATTATTTCCCATTAATAGATAGAACACATCTAACATTATAAAGAAGAGTGCCAAGAAAAATCCTAGCATGATGCAATTGTAGTAGAAGGAAGGGAAAGGAATCTTGATGAGAGAAACAATGAATAAGATGGAAGGGTGGATCCCAATATTTTAGTTTTAGGAATGATAATTATCCTTTATTATTAAAATTATATGCTTTAGTTTCTACAATAATTATTTTTAACTCCATATAGACTTAATGCCCTATTTAGGTATAAACCCATGTATGTATACTCAGTTATACATATAAGACTATATTCCTTGGTCTAGCAATATAATCAGACAAATTTAGGTCCATTTATCTATAGAATAATTTACCTTGTCATGAAAATGAAAAAATCCTGCCTGTAGCACGAATGGTATAATTATCTCTCGGTGTTAATCTCCCTTATGGAAGAATGACCTTATTTAGGTAAATGGGAAAATTTGGACTTTATTTTTAGTTTATCTAGTTAGTGCTTGATTATTATTTTTATATGGAAAAAGGGTATAACTTTAACCATACATTTATGAATTATTATGCTTCTTGTATAAATTAATATTTATATTTTAGATGTTGAATCTTTGTTAGTATTGACCCACTTCAATTTTGGGTATTTTATGGTTGGAAATGGTTTTGATTGATTAGCTAGTTGTTTATTTGTATGATGAATTTGCTCCTATTCATGCATATGATTATTTTCTATGGTGGTGTTTAGTCACTTATACTTTGTTTATTGAGCTATACTTATTACCTCTGTGCCACTATGGTTTTGATTTGATTTTAGACTCTAAAGGTAAAATAAGGATGACTTTTGATCTTGTATTATTAAATAGAACTGATCAGCTAGACTTGATGGTAGTATGCAAAAGATATGTGGATATTCATTGAATGTAAGCACTGTATGTGATGATGTGTTAATTTTTCATGTGTTTTTTCAAGATAATTTTTAGAAAACTTGATTGTAGATGTGTGAAATCCCTACTGGAACTCATTGCATTTGCTGGAAAGAACCCCATTATGTTAAGTTCCTTGTATGATTTCAAAGGGTGCCTAATGTATTTTTGCATTATATTAATTGGTATGTATGGACTATGTTATGCATGGTATACTCTAACATTTTATGAATGATGGGATCTAGTGTAACTGTCTATGAAATGTATTATGTCCACATGGCACAATCTTATTGTATAAATCTTGCTAGCACTTAAAATAGTGTGACTACATATGCTTGTTGTGTTGATGTTGACTTTCAAGGAATAATGTAAAGTATTTTATTTATATGTGACTTTTTCAAGAAATATTCCAATGATACTTAAATTATGGAAAGGTTTGTGTTCGTTCATTGGTTAAAATTTTGGACTATGGTTAGATGCATTCAGAGTAATTGTGCATGAGGGTTCTCCCTCTTATACATGTCACTTGTTGTTATAACTCAATTTTGGAGTAAGAAGAATGTTGTTGTTAATGGTAAATGAAACCTCATTCACTTTTAGACTCATATTGGGTATTTTATGCTTATTAAAGATAATAAGGCATTATGATAGTGTAGCTATCATGAAAGCATTAATGGTTAAGGCTTGGAGTGGCTAAGAACATTATAGCTATCATTTTTTGTTTGTTTTTATTAATGTTTTCTTATAATAAAATGAATCATTTTGTAGGATTTTATAGCTTTGAGTTCATTATACAGTGACTGGGTTGTTGTCCTCATCTTGACTCTACCTGGGAGGTCACACAATGACTTAACAATAAGTCATGATACAGTCAAGGATCTTTTCTCAGTTATTGAATGCTATCTTGTTTGATTTCATTGCTTCCAAAAATCTACGTTCATGTCAAAATTATTTGGTAATGTTATGTTTGAATTTTGTGTAATGTTATATCTCTCCTTACTATGATTGATTTTATAATTGAGGCTTGAATGGGAGGACATTGGTTATATATATAGATTAGTATGATAATGCCATAATTAAACCTCATTAAGGTAGTAAATGGATTTTTATAATAACTGTATGTCTTGAATGATGCATTATGGTAGTTTGTCTTGATTAACATTGTGACGATCTTAGAATCATGGTAAGTTGGAAAGGAAAATGTGTTGCATGATGAACTCTACCTTTTTATAGTCATTTAAGTTGTACACATGGTGGAAATAGGGGATGCCCTATTGAGGAAACCATAGTATTAGTTATTTTGGAAGGTAGTATTTCTTTTACAATGAATGATGATCCTAATCCTTGACTTGGAAAATTAAATATGTATAATTATGTGAACACTATGTGTACCATTGTATGCCCAAGTATGTACATTAATCAACATATCTATGAAGTCAAATTTACCTTATTAAGGGATACACAATCAATGACTTGTTTGGAATTGGATCATGCCCATATAGGTATGCTATGCTCCTTTAGATAGACTGAGTAATGAATTTTATATCACTTAATATGACTAATCTCTTTTAATTATTGTAAATATTATGAATCTCTATTAAAAGATATGATAAGGATGGACTCGTAAGGGTTTGTATGCTGGGTACTATTCTAGTAAATTTTAAATGTCTTTTTATCCTATTTTAATTAGATAATTAAGGAAAAGTAACATATTTATTAATTTCAATGAGAATGATTATTGGTTATGGTATATTGAAAAATGAAATTCTAAATATTAGTTTGATTTTAGGGTTAGTAAAGCTCTTTTTGGAAAAGTGTGAAGTAATTAATATTGTAATTTATATTACACTAATGTTGAAATCCAGGACATTACTTAGATAGTTTATTGTGATTAAAATATAACTCTATTTAGGGATATTACATGGACATTAGTTGTCATATATGGCATTTGAAATTCAAATTATGAATTAATTTTATTTTTTCATGGTTTTGATAATAAAACAATGGCTTAACTTGAGTCAATAATGAACTCAATTGGCATGATATATCTTAAAGGTTTGTGGTTTTTTTTTGAGTCTCAGGTTTAGGATATTCTACCCCTACTTGAATAATAATTGTTGCATGCACTTAAACCCTAATTTCATTAAAATAACTTGGGAACTTAATTTATTATTTTTTAGGATCTAAATTTAAAGATCATTATTCTAAGGTTTGTTGAAGTATCAACATACTAAGTCTTTTAATATCGATGTAAATTTTACTTGAAAATTTGTGTAACATGATTAATGAATCTATTCCCTTTTTAATGAATTAAAGGCCACTTAACAAGTATTAATCATTAATCTAACCTTCTATGGCATGCTAAAAGCTTACAATAAATCCTAATTTATGATTTATGAGTATTTTCTATTGAATCCAATAGTTTACAGATGTGTAATACTCATAAGAGTGGGCACAATGGTTAATATCAAGGAAAAATAATAATTGTTATAGTTACAGTTGAAAGAATATGGTTAATCACTTAACCTAGTGGGCCCTAGTAAATTATATCTTTTTCTTTAACATGAATACATGACAAATCATTGACCTAGATCCATTATGTTTTTTGGAATCTAGGTATACTAACCCAAAAGGACCCAAAATTTTGTGGGTTATTTTTGAGTGCTTATAACATATTAGTTGGTGATGGATTAAGGGAGAATGTATGTAAAATGCCATTGATACATTAATTGGGTTATACACAACATGACATAAAAAAACATATGAAATTATTCAAATATTTAATGGAAAACAAAAAACTACTTTAATACAATAAAGGAGGATGAAGAAAGTGATGGTGAAAAATGGTGGAAGCCCCCAATTTTTTGAATTTAAGATTAGGTAAGACAATTAGTCTAGATTTGATGACAATGTTAATATGGGTTTTATGCACACCTCAAAATTTTTTATATGAGGTAACTTCTAATGTTTTGGGATCTTTGTGGAACATGGTTCCACTCTAGGGCATGAGTTGCAGGTATGTGGTTAAAATAATCAGGTGGTAAAATAACAGGTTGAACTTGTGGGTTGTTAACCATATTTTATGGATGGATGTATGGATTATAATAAAAAGGTAAATTACTGGGTAAGTTAGAAGGGTGGATAACTATTTTATGGTGGGTACATTTAAAAAAAACTTAAAAAAATGAAAGGTAAGGTAGAAAATAAGGTTCTATGTCTTGGAAAATTAATTTCTAAGGCTACTTCTTTGGTGGACAAATATCTCTAGAACTAGTGTTTGTTGTTTATAGATTTTACACACTCACAAATAAACACAGTTAGTAGTCTGGGAGAATGGATATAGGATACTTAATGATCTTAACTTAAGGTTTCTCTTTTAGGGTTGTTGTGGCATACCTTTATATAAAATATTATAGATTGGACCATGGTGTTATCTAGGATAGCTATGGCTCACACCTAGAAGACTATATTAAAGGAGATACCTATACACACCTTGAATTATCAATTCAAATTTTACCAATTGCTTAAATAAATGAAATATATCAATCTTCAATAACTATTACACATTCAAGACTAGTATTCATTAATAAAACAATCAAATTCATCGATCACATTAGCACACATCAGAATTATTGAATCGATACAAATAAATATAATTTAAATTCATTAACATAGAGAGGGAAGAAGAAATAATAAACATAGTTGCATGACAATCAATTTCTTGATCTCTTCCTATATATTCATCCAAAACTTTGACCCTTTCAAAAGAGAGGGTTCTAAATGTATATAAAAAACTTAGGGAAGGGGTCACTTCATCCTCCAAGTTTATAATAATTTGATTACATCTTAATAGACTATATGATAAGTCTTAGTTACATGTCATAACGTATAGATATTTTTAGACATACAACATGTACATGCTGAAAAAAATGATTCAGTTAACTATAATATGGATACAACTAGGACTTAGCTTTTTATTTATAATAGTTACATGTAAAATTATATAAAATTAGCCTTTATGTTTAGGCTAAATCAGTTCTTGCTTAATGTTTCTCAAAATTGTCATTGAAATTGTAGTTGTGATTATACGTGATGATGTGGTAAATGGAGTTATACTAGGTGATGCACTCTTTATTGAGTTGGAGTCATAATCAGAGATGAAATATTAGGTGGCATTGATGTAGTTATTATTGGCATTGTTAGTGGAGTCTGTAGAGAAGAATTAATAGGTGGTGTTTATGCTAATTTATTATTAAGATCCAACTCTTGATAATACTTATACATCTTATCATATTGTGCATGAATTAATTTCATGTTTAGAAGATGTGGCTTAGTCACCTTGACTATTTATTCCATCAATCCAGTATGTTCTATCTTGGTGGCTAGAAATCCAACCTAGAAGACTTCTATCTTTGTTATATTTTTCCTAGGTATGCTTAATTTGACTTTAATGTCCTCTAAACTTTGTCCTTGTAGACTCTGTTTGAAGCCATCAAAGTCTTGTTGAATCATCTAATCAAATGTATCTCGAGTTACCAATTTCCCTCTATTGTCCTAGATTGATGTCGATTCAAGTTCAGTCAAAATTTTCTCTACTTACTTCTCTTGTTTGACCAACTTGTTTACTAGAGCTTCAGAAGATGATACCCAATCCTAGGCCTCTTATATTCTTATTAATGCTAGATTAAATGCATTTGATGTCTCCAAAGGGGCCATCAAGTCTAAATATCCAAATGCCTTATTGGGGGTGTACAATACCAAGAAATTCAACTTATTCTCATCTTCCTTAAAAAGTTTTAACAATATAATTATGGAATTTACATGTGGAGACAAATTGAATATTAAGTAATGAATTGAACCAAAATGTCATACATTCTAAATGTTGCATTTAGCACATCCTATTCAATATTATAGTACATATTATTTCTCTTTATGAGTTTATAACTCTTCTCCAAGCTCATGTCTAGCCATTTTTGTTACCTCATGTATGGCCAATATTACCTCAATATAGGTCTCCATATAGGACTTGAGGTCCTCAATGTATGAGGACTGAACCTTCTTCCTATTTTATCTATTTGAAAGGGAATAAACCTCTTCTCTTTCCTCCATGATTAAACTTCTACCAGAGATATCCTCAATCTTCCTCTTTTTGACCTACTAGACTAATTCTATAGCCTTGTCAAATAATGAGATCACCATTAGAAGTTAAGTGATCTTTAGATTGGGCCTCTTAGAGGCTAAATATCCTAACACTTTGGCCCAGTCTAGAAGAGTGAGATTATAAGGATCTAGTGGTTGAGCTTCTACTTGCACATGCTCTTCAGGCTCAAGCTCAATTTTAGAGGAAGGCTTGATCATTAAGGACCAAATTATTTTAGACCAATCTATGTTTCTAAATTGTGGCATTGGATGTACAACATAGAATGGTTGATTTTTTGTAGCCTTTTTGGTTATCACTAGTTTGGTTATGGAGATTGGTGTTGAAAAAGGTAGAGGTGAACCCAATTGGTTAGAGGAAGCATCTATGTAGGTGATAAGTTGGCCGATGGTTGGGATGGAAAGAGTTATGGTTTCAGGGATGCACACTGAAGGAATAAAATTATAGTAGTGAAGGCTGAGGAAGGTGAAGTGGCATTAGGCAGAATAGTAGATGGGTGCATAAAAAAGAGACTGATAGAAATTGATTAAATATGAATGAATGTGGAAATAATTAGTGCAGGGATGACATTAATAATTGGTAATGAAATCAAAGGAAAAAAATCCTAAGTAGGTTGTGAGAAGAGGACCCTTACCCAATGACTCACTAGTGAGAGGTGGATTGGCATTCAACACTTGCAGGCTTAAGACCTTAGCTTGCTATAATTCTTCCTCATCCATATCTTGTGTTGGATCACCTTCCAGTGAAGGTTGTGCCTTGAGTTTTTTTTGGAAAGGGTCTGAGGTTTCTCCCCCTTTAGCTTCCTCTAATAGCACCTTGTTGCTCTCCTAGTTTATGGAGCTATAATTTGTTGGGGAAGAGGAGGGGAATGATGTTGGGTGTTAGGGCTATTGAATTTGTTATTTCCTCTTCATTATAAGATTCCAATCAGATGATCTCAACATTTCCCCTCATGTGCTTTTCTCAACTTGAGTCATCTCCTCTACCAACTCTTTCTTAACCTTTTTCAATTTAATAGTTGATGCTTAAAATGAAAGAATTTGTTCCTATTTCACTTGTGTAGAGGTAGGCACTTCTTCTTCTTCTTGTTCATATTCTTAGATAAGTGATGCCTCACCTACCAACATTTCTTGCTCTTGTGGTTGGTCTTGAGCTATGAGTGGAACTTAGGGATCTTTCCCCTCTCCTTTTGGTTATTGATATGGCCTGCCACTCTAGAAGTCAGGAGATCTCCATCCTCCTAGAGGTGAGATCTTGAATTTTTTCTTATTGAGTGTGAGAGAGGGTTCAAAATATATTACCCTCAATAGGTCTTCCATCAAGATTGCATTTATTTCTCTTTATTTAACTTCTTCATCATCTTTGGTGTTTAGAAATAGAAAATCATAATAAAATGGTTCATGTTTATATGTGAGGTTAAGGGTGTGAATCTTCTGCTAGATTTTTCCATGGGGGTCCAAACCTCTATAGGGGAGAGTGAGAAATGCATATGCTTTCCTATTGTTTCCAAATTCCTTGAATTACCTCTATATGGTGTATTTTATCCTCCCAATAGTGATGTGGGAGACATGAAATGTAGCTTTCTTATTCTTTGTCAACTCCTCATCAATATCATTCCATATCTAATATTCAATCTCCTATTTAGCTACCTTGTCTAGAATAAACTTAGGAAGTTGAAGAGAATCCACCTTATGGCCAACAACTATGATGATAATGTAGTCAGGGTAGAGCTAGTAGTCTCCCACATTGTTGGTAAGTGTTATGGTGATGCTGGGTAAAATTATAACGAAAAGCTGATCATGGATGGCCATCTAGACCTGAGGGTAGAGTTATTCAACAATCTTAGCTATGTTATTGACATATGAGTATACGTGTATAAAAGAGTAATAATCATAAATTTAATTCTTGATAACATTTGGGTTGGGATCCTATAGGAATCCATTGTGCTTGTATATCGTTCCCATGACTGCATATAATAGATAGGATATCATATATAAGTTTTGCCCATGTGAATTCCTATATTTGTGTAAGATTTGTTCCTAAAGGTAAGCACTAATTACTTCCCCCAAATCATAGGTGTGATTCAAGGTACTAAGTATGTCTTGTAGGGGAACCCATTCTAGATGTAGGAAGCGGATGCTTGCATAGTTGAAGAGTTCATTAAATAGTGTCATGGCCATGCAAATATCCATTTTGAATCAGGTGATAGGAATATGATTCTTGATATGTTATTTTACAATAAATGTTCCTTTATGGATAATCCACTTTGCTAGTGATCACTTCACATTATTGGCCTTCTTCTAGGTAACCACAATTTGTAAATCAAACATAACATCTGGGATGGGGAGACTCAAATACTTTCTAAATGCATCCCTTAAGATGTACATGATGACTATTTTATTATCGATGTAGTGGAGGTAACCACTATATTTTATTCTTCCCTTGAATAAGAGTTGTCACAACAAGTCTATGTATGGCATAACCTATGACTTAGTAACTACATAATTTAGGGCTTGTCATTTGAATGGAAATAGGTCCTTTATTAACTGTTCATCCTTAGATTAAATGTCTTCTTCTAATGCAAAATAATCCAAGTTATCTACAACTTCTCATAAGGCTGAGTAATTGGGATAATGGCCATCAAATATAATCATGTAAAAAACTATGTCTAAATACTTAGTAGAATCCTTGATAGAGAACCTAAAGGGTATCAAGGGTCCTTTGTATGACTTGGATGATGATGTCATGAGTGGAATTAGTATGATTTAAGCTTTTGAAAATGATATGTACTGAACTAAATTACATGAATTGCAAATCATTTTGGTCATAGTTAGGGTTTTGAGATTATTGAAGGTTAAATTTTACTCGAGCTCTTGAAAATTAAAAGAGATGAACTTAGTTGGGGGTTCAATGTTAATAATTTTATTTATTTATTTTTAGTTCATGTGCCATTAATCACCAACATCTATGAGTTTATCACCTTCATTCAATTTGAATTTGATCACCCTATCCTTATGTACATACCACATAGGATGTTTTATCATTCAGGGTGCCATGATGTTTCCTTTTCTCTTTTGCCATTTGTCATCATGTGGTCTAGTCAAGGGAAGTCAAACCTTGCCTTCAAGCACAAAAGACACTAAAAAGTAAAATGTTCTTCAAAGAAATTTATTTCAAAATATTTTACCCAAAGTTTCTAAAATAATAGTTGTGAAGACTATGTACTCTTTGAAAAGATTATGGTTCAGGTAGAAGTAGTCGCATAGAAAGTTCCTAAAGAAAAGTTTTTGAAACAAAAACTATAAAGAAAATATTTTGATGATAATCCATTTTATAGAAAGTTTTCAAAGTGAAAGTTGATGAAGAAAAGTCTCAGAAATAATTTTTTTGAAAAAAAGTCCCTAAAGACCTGAGTTTCTGAAACAAAGCTTCTGATGTGAAAGTTCTTGATGAAAAGTCTTCAAAGTGAAACTTATCAAAACAAAGTTACCGTTCAAAAACTTTACAAAACAAAGTTTCCAAAATAAATCTTTAGAAATAAAGTTATCAAAGACTAAACATGCTGAAGACAAATTCCCTGAAGACAAAGTTACTAAATACAAAGTCCTCGAAGTAAAGCTTCTGAAGACAAACCTTTGAAAATAAGCTAATCTAAATACCTATCATGCAAAGCAATTATTTTTGAATTTCCATTAATATATTAGTTCAAACAAGTCCCTTGAAATAGAAATAAGTATACCCCAAAGTGATTCAATGTTCAAAACACTTAATTTTTATAGATAATAAAAACTATCATAACTCTCAAACACACACAAATACCCAAATAAAATATTCTTATTTTCCAAAGAATAAAGGGGGTCCTCACTTTTCAAATAAAAATACGAAGTGTGGTGTTTTGAATATAAGAAATTATGAATCACAAGGGTAAATATTATTGAGTTTTTAAGAACCAAAAATCCATGGTTTTAAAATCCCAATATCAACCATAAAATCATCCCATAAGAAATGATTAAATCAAAAATGAAAAAAGACTCCTGATAATCTTATGAAACATAGTAACTTCACTTACACCTTAGATATGTGTGTGGAAAGTCATGTTATTTATCTCTTATCTTAGGGTTTTAGGAAAATACACGGGGGTGAATTATAGGTTTTATTTTGATTGGGCATTATGTGTATAGACATTGAGGAGCTCGGGCATTGTTCTACTACTAACCAGGTGTCCATATCCCTGATAGAGATACCTTTGATCACTTATTCCTTATTTATTCATATTTTACATGATATATTTATATTATTTCATCATGTAAGATTTGAATCCTTTTTTATTTTATTTTTGACTTTTCGATTATGCCTTTTATTTTTAAAATATTCCTTATTTTGTTTTCTAAATGAAAGAGGAAGAAGGTGACTACCATGAACTAGTCTTAGTAAAGTTTTGGTTTAATCAAAATGTCCCTATCAACTCTTGTCCAGGTCAATGGTTATTACTTTAAATAAGTATTAACATTTCATGTGTATTTGACCTAAATGGAATAAGGAGTGTTTTTTAAATTTGCACAAAATTGTGAGAGCAAATTTCACATACCTGATGAAATTATTAGCTTTAAGACATGTTCATGGCTAACTCTCTCATTACTTACATGGATTAAGAATTAAAACTACAATATGAAACACTCATTGATTTGATTTGGATTCAAAACACCTCAAATTATGTTTGATTATATTAGGATTTGACTAATGTTAGACTACCATGTAACCAAAAGAAAACTATCCTAGAAAGCAAAAAACTACTAAAAAAAAGAGCTAAACTAGAAAACATGAACTAATTTAATAAAAGAAAATGATTGAAAGCAAGAAACTAACTAATAAAGAAAATCTAACCTACTTCTACCTTGACTAGACATGTTGTTACTCAGAGACTTCTCAAGATGGGGAAACCATGAAGTAATGTTTCAAAAACTATCTATTGACTGGATATGTCAAATCCTTATCTTGAAGATATTTTAAATGAAATGCATTATTACCCAAGATCTCAAAGATATGATATGGTCCTATCCACAATAGGGTAAATTTGTCATGTATTCATTTTTTCTCAAGGGCTTTGTCCCATAGCAACACCAAGTCAGAGATCCTGAATGTTTGAATTTTGATCTCTTATCAAACCATCTCTTAACCACATCTTGATGTTTGCTAAAATTTTACAATGCTTTATCCTTAGAGTCTTTCATTTTAATGATATCCAATAATCTAGACTCTATTTTGTCATCAGACTCCGTGTATTCTTTCATAAATTGATACATTGGAAATTTTAGCATGATTGAGAATATTGGCTACTTTACATAAACCAATAGATATGGTGAGGCTTTAAGGGACTATTTTTACCTAGTCTGGTCTACCTAGAGTGTATATTTTAGTAAGAGATGCCATTCCCTAGGTTTATCTATAGTTGACTTCTTGATAACATCTATGAGGTTTGTGTTGGTTGATTATGCCAATATATTCCATTGTGGGTAGTGATTGGATGATGATCTAATTATAATTTGATTATCTTGGACCCATTCAGTGAATTCAACTAATTGAAATGATAGCCTCTTATCACACACCAAAGAGATAGGGGTAACAAACCTAGTTGTGATATGTTCTTCAAGAAAACTTATCACGTCGTAGGCTTTATAGTTCTTGGTGGTTTCTACCTGAGTCCATCTAGTGAAATAATCTATAAAAGTGAGAATAAATTTGTGTTTAACCAAATAATTTGGCTTTATAACACCGATGAAGTCTAAGTCCCATTAGGCAAATGACCTACCTTCAGTAATAAGTTATAGTGACATTACTGCGTGTACCTCTCTTTTTAGCAAAACCTAACATTCATGGCACCTCCTCACATGGAAGTGAGCTTCCTTAAATAATGTTGGCCAACAATAACACATTTTGATAATTTTATAGGCTATAGTATTTTTAAATGGATATTCACTGCCAATATTTTGATGTAGATTATCTAAGATTTATTAATGTTCTCCATCTGACACACATCTTAAATAGATGCCTTCATAATTCTTCTTGTAGAGGAATCCTTTATTGATCATTTAATGAGAAGCCTTAAGCCTTAAATCTCTCTTTTTATCTCTCTTGAGTTCTTAGGGGCATGTTCTTGTGAGTAGGAATTGAATAATACCTAAATACTGATCTTCATGGGAGACCTATGTTTTATAGACCTCTTTAATGGTGATGTGTGGGTCTAATTTAATCATTAATTAAGTAATGCCTTATCCTTTGATGATCTTGGCATGTTTGATTTCAATATCAAATTCTTATAATTTTTCTATCCATTTTTCTCTACGCTCCCCCAATTCATTTTGTCCCAGTGTAAGGTTGACATCAGGATCCAATACTATGGTGATGGTCTTTTTCTTAAGAATGTAGTTCCTAAAATTATTATCCACCTTGATAAAATTGAAGATTTTTTTGTCTATCAGGGAGTACTTTAGCTCTACATCTTTTAAGTTAGTACTCAAAAATGCAATATGATGTTTTCTTTATTCCCTTTTATGCATAAGTATGACAACAATAGTATGTTTTAAGGTGAATGAGTAGAAGAAAAATTATTTAGTGAAATTTGGGATTACTAGTACTTTATCTTATGAAATAACCTTCTTTATGTCTTAAAAGGACTTTTCAGCTTTATGTGTCCACTCTAATTTGGCATTTTATTTGAGCATTGTGTTTAGGGGTCTAACAATCTCTACAAATCCTATTATAAATTTTATTACAAAATTTATCTTCCCAAAAAAAGATTTGAGCTCCCTTTTACTATTTAGAAACATTATTTTTGAAATCCCCTAGATCCTATCTAGGTCAATAGTGATTCCATTATTATTAATAATGTTTCTTATCATATTTTCTTTGGTAACACTGAGTATACTCTTCTTAGAGTTAAGTGATACCCCAAACTTCTTGCATCTTTCAAAAATAGATTGAAGGTGGTTGATATGATCATCTCTATTTTAAGAGAAAATATTGAGATCATCTATGTATATAATTATGCACTTACCTATTAGTCCCTAGAATGCATGATCCATTTATCTCTAAAAAGTAGCTTCAGTTTTGGTCATCCCAAATGGTATTTACTTATATGCATATAGTCCCTATTTCATAGTAAATGTTATTTTCATATTATCCTCTGATTCGATTAGTACTTGATTATATCCTAAAAATCCATCTAAGAAAGACATCATTTTAGACCCATTCATAGTTTGTATTACCTCATATAAGGAGAGAAAAGGATAATTGTGACTCTTTGAAGCTATATTCAGATTTATGAAGTTGATGCATAATTTGATCTTGCCACTCTTTTTCCTGACCAGAACTAGATTGGCTATCCAAGTCAAATGTCTAATAGGAAAAACTATCCTAGCACTTAGAACCTTATCCACTTCCTTCTAAATTAGTGGTTCCAAGATAGGATTAACCAATATTTGCCTTTGCTTAAATGGTTTATGATCAGGCTTGAGTGGAATCATATGGGTGATGGCTCTAGGATTAAATATCCTTAAGTCATCATAGGTCCATATAATTACATATTTATACCTGATAAGTAGTTCCTTAAAATTTTACTTTTATTTTGGTGTGCATCTTAAGCCAATATTGATGAAGTGTGCATTCTTTTCATCACCAACATTTTTTGAGTTGAATTCAAATTCATTAACCTTGAGTTTCCTTTATGATTGGGCTCAAGAATCTGTATCAAAGGTCATTTTTAGGGTGACCATCCTTAATAGGAGATGATTCTCCTTTAGTTAGATAACACCTTCTTCATCTAATTCTTCATGGCACTTATGGTTTCTTTCTTCATCATTAATTATTTGAGATTCAAATTATCCCAAATTTGTCAAAAATTGGACAATTTGCTGGTCATCATCAAACACTTAAATTTTTTCAACATTATCTATTACTAAAGGAAAAGGTACCAATTCTATAAAAAACTTATAGAATTTTGACTCATGTAAGGGTGATAAATTTGATGCTGAATCGGCCATTGAATTGATGACTCCATTTTGTTCTCTTGAAATAACTACTATGTTGAAAGCTTCAAATGATTCAATAGATCCCAGGCTCTATGGTTGTATTTATTTAAATATGACAATTTGCATTGATATTTATTTATAACCTGGTTAATAATGAGTTAAGAATCTCCATATACTGGTAATTATTTGACATTGTTCTTGAGGATAAACTGTGATCCCAAAATTAGGGCTTTGTATTCTATTTTATTATTGGTATATGGAAATTAGAGCATGTATACTAAAAAAAACTTCTCTTCTTATGGATTGATCATCTCTATATTGACAACTGATCATTACTTGGATCTTGCTTAATTAAAATGGAAGGTCCATAATTGAGAAGGGCCCTCAGTTTCTTTCTATGCTTCATGTTTTATGGTAAATGTATAAATTCAAAGACTATAATATTTATAACTTAACTCTTCATTAGTGGTATTGTACTCCATAATAAGATGCTTTATCATTAGCTCTCAATCAATCCTGATCTGGCTGGATATGCCTCTCCAAGGCAACCAAATATGTAAATATTCTATGGAAAGATATGCATTTAACATTTTTTAACAATTTCTACTCAATAATAACCCATACCCTTCAGAAATATCCACTAGTAAGATGTCGATAGTCATTTGTACTCTAGGTTTTGAGATAATCTAAGCTATTACATCATTAATCTATCCCAATATAGGCACTACTATTTTATCTAGCTATGACATAGTCTTTTTGGATGGATTTGGTGTCAAACTAAGCTTCTAACAAATAGAATTTAGCATTACTATTGCTAAAACTCTAGAATATACCAAACAATTGTGTATATTCTTTCCAAATGCATGAATGGTGAGCCATAAAGGAGGAACCTTAGGCTTATTTTTGTATATAACATTTGTGTTGGCTATCTTGGACTTTTCTACAATAGACTTACCTATGATGGATTTCCCTAAGAGCTACTTATGCTCTGTGATTTGTGTTAGTTCATGAAGAGTGATGTTGGCCTTAATTTTATTTCTATTTTCAACAATATTGTATCCTCCTTTATTCTATTCCTCTCTATGCTAAGGTTGATAATTCCCTTTAAGAGAAGGGGGATTATTATCAATTTTGGGATTTGGAGGGATAACTATATTATTAGGAAGAGTGGAAGTAGTAAGTGGCTGCATGTTCCTCAAATTATAAATATTTCTATTAAAATATTGAAATTCTTGCACTTCATCATAATTATCCTCTATAATATTGTCATCTTCATTAGGGAAGGAAAACTCATAGGTCTCAAAGACCATAATTGAGCTTAAAGGGTCATATTCATGAGGAAGATCTAGAGGATTCATCATTTGATTTTGTATAATCATTTCTCTCTAGAAGATTTTAAAGGCTACACAAAACTCTATACAGTCCAACTTTCCATGATGTGATGTGTTATGGACCTTGCATGCATTGGGAAAAGTTATTTCCATGATATTAATTTCTAGAAGCTTATTAAACTATTTTTGTTTTGCACTGTTAGTGGGTCTTTTGAAAGACCTATTAAATAATGGAAATCCAAAATTTTGGTTGTACTTTTGATTGGTGGTATTACCCATCCTCTTTATCATATTCAAAAAATCATTGCTCAGCTTCTAGACCATTCTTTGTATAGAATCCAATTCAGTTTTATTGGATTTAGAATCCTAAGTGACTACTACATTGGTGTGAGCTTGATGTTGATTTTGTTGGTGACCATTCTTTTATGTATAATTATTCAATAAATCATAATTATAATTCATTGTCTGTTGCATCATGGGAAGTAGAACGTACAACTAATTTTGATTAAATGCGAGGGTATTTTGATTTAGGTGTAAAATTATATTCAAGGATGGAAATCTATTGTTGAATGATTGGCCTCTTATATTATGAAGGTTAAGCTATAGATTGAGTTTCTTGTTGATGTTAATAGTTTCCTAGAATGCTAAAGCTAGAGTATTGGTAGTGGTTGCTCTTCACAAGAATACTAGAATAATAGTATCTAGGTCATTCTTGTATATCTTGAGATTATATTATCATCTATATTATATGTGACACTCAATCGAGTGTACATCTTTTGAAATATTACATTAAAGGCTTGGATTAATTTGTTAGGTTCCCTTTTCATGCTATTAAAGAGATGATATACTAGACTTGGGTTAGTCACCTATTCAAATTATGTAAGGAACATATTTTGACAATCATTCCATGATGTGATGAAATTTTCCTAAAAGTTGAGATACCAATCATAAGAAGAATTTTATAGAGTAAATAGAAAAATCCTACATGTAACATATTGACAAATGACATTCATTAATCTCGAGGAAACCTTGAAAGATTTGATATGTTTTTAAACTATCCTACCACTTGAGGGGGATAAGGTAGGTATATATATTTTTAGATTCCTTTGTAGATCATGTTGGTCCCTAGGGATGGTAATGATGGATTTGATTAACCAAGATTGAGCTATAGAAAGATTGATAATTAGGACATTTCTTACATGGGAAGGTGTTTAAGCTCTATGTATCTCAAGGATGATAGGTATGGGTTTAGGCCTCATAGAATTTGAGAATGGTAAAACCAAAAGGCTAGCTTGGGCTTTAGACTTTGCTAATCTCTTAGGTACCTCTATAATGACTAGCTCCTATTTATTAGAAAAACACATAAGTGGCCCTATTTTTAGCACCAACTTTTTATTTATTGTTAATGTGGATTTTATGCACACCTCATAAAGTTTTAAATAAGGTAGCCTGTAATATTTTAGGATCTCTGTGGAACAGGGTTCCACTTTGGGGCATAAGTTGTAAGTATGTGGTTAAAACAACCAGGTGGTGGAATAGTAGGTTGATCTTGTGGGTTATTAATCACGTTTTTGTGGGTAGATTCATGGATTCTAATAAAAATCTAAATCACTTGGTGAGTTGGATGGAAAACTATTTTATGGTGGGAAGATCTTAAATAATTTAAAAGGAAAAAAAGGAAGGGTAAAATAGAAAAGAAGGTTTTTGTATTTTTAAAAAATAATTTCTAAGACTATTTCTTTGGTGGGCAAGTATCTTCAGAACTAGTGTTTATTGTTTATATATTTTTCACACTCACAAAAAAACATGGTTAACAATCTGGGAGAATGGATACAAGATACTCAATGATCCTAACTAAAGGTTTCTCTTCTTATGGCTTCTATGACACACCTTTATATAAGAGATTATAGTTCAAGCAAAGAAGTTATCTAGAGTAGCTATAACTCACACTTAGAAGACTATATTAAAGAAGATACCTCTACACATCTTAGATTATCAATTCAACTTTTAACAACTAATTAAATCAATGAAATCTATTAATACTCAATAGTTATTGCACATCTAAGACTAATATTCATTAATAAAATAATCAGATTCATCTATAGCATTATCACACATCATAATTATTGAATCAATATAAAAAAATAATATTCAAATTCATTAACATAAAAAGAGAAGAAGAAAAAATAAATACATTGTTGTCAATTAGACTCGCACCCTCATGAAGGTAGTTTTAGGCCTTCACAGTCTGCTAAAACATGGAAACAATCCTAGGCTATGGTTGGCCTAATCAATGGATTGAATTTCTAGATTCTAAGGGCTAGATCCCTTTGGTGTATCAATTAGGATCTCTAAATTACACTACAAACTATCAGGGAATAGGTAAGAAAGAAAATTGAAGGAAAAAAATCCTATCTAATGATGGTGATACACTTATACTTTAGTTTACCACTCAATTTGAGCTCCTAAAAACATTGATTAGACAAGAAAAAGACTAAACTTTCAACTCTGATTAACTCCTATGCATCAGTGTTTCATGAAAAAAATTTATCTAGTGATTGAAGCTTGAGTAAAATAATGGAATAGGCTTGATTCAAGGCACTAAAAACCATTTACATTCATTATAACTTCAGCCAAAAGACATCAAACATAGAACATGACCTACATAATTTGATCAACTAGTAACTAGGTAAGAGTTAGGACTTGATAAGGAAGAAAATTCTATCACATATGCAAATCACTGACATAAACACACTATACTAACACCCTAAAATTTGAAAATAGTCTTTCTATTTATCTAAAAAGGTTACAAAACTCAATTTTTTTTGGCAGAGTCTGGTCTTACCAAAAGAGGGATATCATTCAAGGCTAAAAAAACTAACTTATATAGAAAAAGCATACAAAAGATAAGAGATTGGCATTGAAAATAAAAGAGGAGATCAACTTCCACATCACTCCAAGTCCAACTTTAGCTATGCCAATATAACCAAGCCTTCTAATAAAGTCCTTTTGACTTATGTCCTATATGAAAAGCTCTTTGGTATTGAAAATCATGGAGAGCCCATGCAATAATCATTATTAAAATATTAAAAATTCATCAAACCTACATGAATCTTCAAGGTTGGCATAGAAGTCTGGATGGTGGGCCCATCTTGGACTAATCTACTCCATGCATGAAGGCTATGCTAAATCTTTAGTTTGAATAAGTTGGAAGTGTTGAAAACCTTAAATTAACAAGATAAATCAGAATAGATGTGACACTTTGACAAAAGTCAACTCAAACTCAAGACCAATCAAATCCAATAGTCCTCCACTTGCATGAAAAAGCTTTTTGAAAACTGAAGCATGCATGAAATTCCATGTTAACTCCTTAAACAACCATCCAACATTAAACTCCTCGAGCCCTTCATGCATTCAAGCTTCCCCTTTGGAACTGAGAGAGCCATGCTTGAAGGTAGTTGCATGTATTTTCCAAGTGTGAATTATTTAATTTTTACATTTATTATTTGGCATGCTCTTTACTGTAGTCTTGGACTATAGATCTTATAGATGGGAAAAAAACATCTTTATCAATTTTTTCATGTTTGTGCTCATCTTAGACGCATCTAATCTTGCTTGGGTCACTTTGCACGTTCTCCATGTATACTATAGACCATGTTGATCTACTTTGAGCTAATTCTTTTGCCTTTTGTTTCTATAAATATTCCTTTAGGCTATAATTCTTTTTCTTGATCCTTTCATGTGGAATTGTTTTGAGCTTTTTTCTTAAAGAATTATTTTGCTTTTGTCTATTTCTTGTAGATAATTTGTCTAAGAATTTTTCCTTTGGACTTGTCTTTCTTTTGAGCAAATTTTCCAAAAAAAATCCCTTTAGCCTTGAACAATTCCTTCAAATAAAAATTCTAAAGGAAATTATGTCTTCAAGTTTTTGCAATGGATAATTCCTTCAGAAAATTTTTCTAAAGGAATTCATGTCCTTAGAATTTTATAAATTGCCCTTTGGATTTCTTGATATGGTCCTTGGATTTTGAAAAATACCCCTTCAGAACTTTGAAAATGAACCCTCAAAATTTTGAAATGAACCCTCAGAATTTTGAAATGCCCCTTCAGGTTTTCTAAAATGGACCATTTGCCCTTGGATAATTCCTTTAAAAAAATTGTCTGAAGGAATTCATGTCTTCAAACTTTTTGAAAGTCCTTTTGGAAATTTTGCAATGGTCCTTCAGAATTTTTGAAATGACCTTTCCCGAAGAAAAATTTCCCTTTAGAATTTGTGAAAAGAACTGTCAGAACTTTTAAAATTAACTTTTATGAAGGAAAAGAACCCTTCAAAAAATTTGAAATGGTTCTCGGATTATGGAAAAGACCCCTTCAAAAATTTGAAAATGAACCCTCAAAATTTTGAAATGCCCCTTCGGGTTTTCTAAAATGGACCATTTTCCCTTGAACAATTCCTTCGGATAATCTGTCCAAAGGAATTCTTGTCTTCAAAATTTTTGAAAGTCCTTTCAAAAATTTTGCAAGGGTCCTTCAAAATTTTTGAAATGGCCTTTCCCAAAGAAAAAGATCCCTTTAGACTTTGTGAAAAGAACTGTCAAAACTTTTGAAATTGACTTTTTTGAAAGAAAAGAACCCTTCATAAAAGTGGAAATTGTCCTTGGCTTATGGAAAAGACCCTTTCAAAAAAGTTGCAAGGCTCTTCAAAAGAGTTGTTTCAGACAAATTTTTTGAAACAATCCCTTCGAAAAGTTATCCTTTAGATTTTTTACTTTCTTCAATTTCCCCAAAATATTTTCTTGTAGACTTGATTTTTTTCAGTGTATTTAAAAAGTCCCTTCATCTTTGAAAAATGGATCGTTAGATTTTGAAAAAGATTGGACTGTTAGCTTTTGAAAAGTGCCCATTTCCTTAGAATTTAATCCTGAAGGAATTCCTTCAAAACAAATTCCCTAAAGACCAATTCCTTGAACCTTTTCTTTGTTTCATCCTTTCTTTTGGACCCAAATAACTTATATAGGGAAACCCAAAGTCCTCTTTAAAAACATTCTCCTTTTAACTACTTTGACCAACATCAATACTTCCAAAGCAAATTGACAATGAAATGAAAAGATTTGAATGATAAGGGTGGCAATTTTAATCTATAGGGTCAAAATTATCAACATTTTGGTGACTCAGCTAGGGAGCATGCCTGCTATGATTGAGAACCAGACTATATACATGATATTTGAATTCACAAAGAAATGATAGATTTGATTCATGACTACAAACTCTATTTTAACCTAGCATGAGATAAACTTCATCCTCTCAAATTAGAAGGGAAACACATAAAACAAGATAACTAACGAAACAAAGAAAATGTGAAAAAAATCACTTATTTAGAACAAAATATAACTGAAATAATGTGCTTGAACAACACTTGGAGGAAAAAAATATGTACAAGGAACTTTTCTCTTCAATAGCAATGTTTTAAATGTATTTCATTGATTGGGATTGGAAGCTCTTCACCATCTATCTTTGCAAGTTAGAAGGCATTATGGGATTTGTATCTGGAGATTGTGTATGGGCCACTCTAAAGGGAATAAAAATTTGTGTGCCTTCCTAGTTTAGCTTGATCTTCATCCCACTTGAGGACCATATCTCCTTCTTTGAACTTTGTGAAGAAGCTCCTTTCTCAAAAACTCTCATTAGCTTGTGCTTGATGAATTTCCATGGATAGCATGGACTGATTTCTTATCTCTTCCAAATCCATAAGTTTAGCATACCTAATCTCCATAGGCTTATTCTCCAACAATTTGAGCTAATACATTAGTTCTAAAGTAGGAGATTCAAGAGAAATGGGTAACCTTGCTTCCTTACCATATACTAGCTTGTATGGAGAGTTGGTTATTGATATTTTGTAGGTGATCCTATCAATCTACAGAGATAAATTCGACTTGAGATACAATCCCTTCGAAAAGATATCCTTTAGATTTTTTACTTTCTTCAATTTCCCTAAAATATTTTCTTGTAGACTTGATTTTTTTCAGTGTATTTAAAAAGTCCCTTCATCTTTGAAAAATGTATCATTGGATTTTGAAAAAGATTGGACCGTTAGCTTTTGAAAAGTGCCCATTTCCTTAGAATTTAATCTTGAATGAGTTCCTTTAGAAAATTTTCCCTAAAGACCAATTCCTTGAACCTTTTCTTTCTTTCATCCTTTCTTTTGGACCCAAATAACTTATATAGGGAAACCCAAAATCCTCTTTAAAAACCTTCTCATTTTAACTACTTTGACTAATATCAATACTTCCAAAGAAAATTGACAATGACATGAAAAGATTTGAATGATAAGGGTGGCAATTTTGATCTATAGGGTCAAAATTATCAACATTTTGGTGACTCAGCTAGGGAGCATGCCTACTATGATTGAGAAGCAGACTATATACATGATATTTGAATTCACAAAAAAATGATATATTTGATTCATGACTGTAAACTCTCTTTTAACCTAGCATGAGATAAACTTCATCCTCTCAAATAAGAAGGGAAACACATAAAACAAGATAACTAACTAAATAAAGAAAATGTGAAAAAATCACTTATTTATAACAAAATATAACTAAACTAATGTGCTTGAACAACACTTGGAGGAAAAAAATATATGTACAAGGAACTTTTCTCTTCAATAGAAATGTTTTAAATGTAATTCATTGATTGGGATTGGAAGCTCTTCACCATCTATCTTTGCAAGTTAGAAGGCATTATGGGATCTGTAGCTAGAGATTGTGCATGGGCCACTCTAAAGGGAATAAAAATTTGTGTGCCTTCCTAGTTTAGCTTGATCTTCATCCCACTTGAGGACCATATCTCCTTCTTTGAAACTTTGTGAAGAAGCTCCTTTATCAAAAACTCTCATTAGCTTGTGCTTGATGAATTTCCATGGATAGCATGGACTGATTTCTTATCTCTTCCAAATCCATAAGTTTAGCATACCTGATCTCCATAGGCTTACTCTCCAACAATTTGAGCTGATACATTAGTTCTAAAGTAGGAGATTCAATAGAAATGGGTAACCTTGCTTCCTTACCATACACCAGCTTGTATGGAGAGTTGGGTATTGATATTTTATAGGTGATCCTATCAATCTACATAGATAACTTCAACTTGAGATTCCATGACCTTTGATTATCTTCAATAGTCCTTTTTATGATCTTCAATAGGTTCTTATTTGAAGATTCAACAAGGCCATTGCCTTGTGGATAATAGTTTCATGAAGTGCTAATATAAATCCCATGTTGGACAACCCATTGACTAATCCTAGTTCTTGTAAAGCCATCACATTATAAAAAATATTACTTGAAAGAACTCCAAATATAGTAATCAAACCTTCATATAAATCTAGAACATTGGTTTCATTTGCTTCTTTCAATACCACTACTTTTGTCCAACGTGTGAAGTAATTTATAGAAGTTAGAATCCATTTATGTCCTGAACTTGAAAGAGGACTTATGAGACCAATAAATTCCAATCCCCATTAGACAAAGATTTGATCCAATGACATTGGTTGGAGAGGTAAAGCTACAAGTTTCACTTTTCCTACAAACATAACACACTATTTGTACTTCCTAATCCATGCATGGCAATCACCAAATATACTAGGCCAATAGTACCCACCTCTCATGATCTTAATGGATATAGTTATTTTTATCACTATAATTCACCCAATGAGGAGATAGGGAAAAATTTTCCTCACTCAAGTGACATAATAGAACCACCCCAGGGCTATGGTATCCCTATTAGGGGGTGGATCTCTAGATTAGGGTCTAGCTCCCCTTGATGCAACATTTGAGCTCATATTCCTATTACTAATAACTTAGGGGGGATGAAAAGGGTTATAAATACTGAAAGTAAACCTATTATATTATAGGTGATGCACCAAAATATTTTCTCTACTCATACCTTTAACATACACTTGAAACTAAGGACAAATAACACATACACTTCATTCAACATCAATCTCACCTCTCACATTAATGCTTCAACATTGGGTCTTGGAGATGACATAAGATATGAGGAACTAAACAATAGGAAATATAAGACACTCTATTGATTATCCTACTCACTACACCTGCAATCTACTTTGACACTTCTTGTTGACCTATAAGTGGGAGATTACAAACACATAAGGTACTAAGAAGAGAAACATGTGAAGGTAGAAAAAACTTATAGTTGCACAAGAATAACACCCATTGCACACTTATTGAAATATTTTAATGAGGTAAAAAACTTGTATTTATATATTCAAGGTAAAATTTTGGTAGGGCTTTGCCATACCCAGGGAGAGAGATCTAATACAACGCCATAAGGCTAGAATTTCTAAAAGAGATGGGAAGGTAGAGAGAAGGGAAGTCCAAGAGTCACTTGGACATGTTTCAATTGATAAAATAAGTTAAAAATTAATGATGGAGAGTGATTGGGAGAGATAATACATTTCAAGAGTTACAAATATCATCTGGAGTCATTTAAGACCTACAAATAATCAAGAAACTCTCTTTCTATTCAATATTCATATAAAACTGCCCCTTATGATTGGTCTTAAAAAACTATCAAAAATATATACCTGATCAAGTTTGATGATGAATATAATTATTAGGGGTTACTAATAGGCCCTCACATTCATTATGGAGGCTTTTGACCCTTCCTATCATCTTAGCCATGCATGATCACACTTGGCAGTCTCAAAATAGCTATTTTCCTTCACGCCTTCACACTTGTCACATTCAAGATCTTAAAACCTAAAATATTATCCATAAAATAGGTTAAATGACATGTGTAAGAATTTTTAATACCATAAGTTACAATAAATTGTGATTAAAAATCTCTTCAAATAAAGATTTACCATTTTCTCTAAGTCCTCACTAGCTACCTCAGTAGACTGGCTGAAAGAAAGGGCCTGGTTGGGAAAATTAGAGGTTTATTCATGATATTAAGTGAATTTTTATAGTTATATAAATCTTAAATATTCCTCCCAAAGTTTTTTATCTCCTAACTCCTTCTATAGTCTTCACACCACTCAAAATGGTCAAAATAAGCCCTATTTTCCTTTGATCTGTATAGTCCATACAAAAAGATCACATGGATGTGATCCTAATGGATTTTTTATCAAATTATATTCATCAATCAGGTTCAAAATCCTCCATATAGTGGAACTTTTAGGCTCATTTCCACCTCTAGGTCTCAAACAAGGTTTTAGGAGGGTTTTAGAGTGACTAACCCTCTTAATGTTTGCTCATAAAGGTGGCACATTATAATTCATTAAAAAATAAACTTTTGGATTCTTTAGGACACCATCCAAATTAATTTAATAGATATAGGTCCCATGCAAGAGATGATGGAAGTTCCAAGCATTTGAAGTTGACCATTTAAGCCATTTTAGGCCTTTCATGAGGGTTTGGGAGCTTCTAAACCAAGAATTGAACTTATGATGAATTTATTTGAAAAAAAATGGACTATGAACCTTTATATTAACCCCCAAAACATTTTACCATCCTTATATTAGCTTCTCAAGATCTAAAAATGAAAACTCACCCTTGTTTGGCACTATGCCTAGACCTTGCCAATCACCTTGCTTGCCATTTGAGACCCAAATTGACACTCAAAAGGATTAATTTGACATATTATGGCTCCAAAACATCTCATGTTCCACTAAAAACAGTTTCCAATCAATTTAAAGGCATGTAAATGACCAAAAATTAGAATGACCCCAAATTTGGCTTTTAGGCCTAAGGATTCCCTTCACCCCTGACTATAAACCTCCTTGGTTGGAACAACCTGTATGATTATAAACCCTAAAGTAAATTTTTATAGGTTTATTTGTGTCCTATATATATTATAGAATCATAAAATTGTCTTTCTAGCCTTTTGGTTCAAGATTTCATCATTTTTCCTAAAATTGGCACCTTCATGCACACTAAAAGTGACCCTATTATGAGACAAAATTTCAGTGTTTTACCAATATGAATTATAAAAATAATTTTTAAAAAGTGATATATAGATGATAATGGTACTCTTTACCAAATTTTAGTTCCAAAATCCTACATTCGATCCCCCAACTCATCACATTTGCAAGGCAGACTTTTTGAAGATGGTTGATTATGAGGGTAAGTAGGGTTGACTATAATTGGGGTTCTAAATGAGGTGTTTTTATCCCTTTTTAATAATATTATGGGTAATAAATACCTTTAATTATGTTTTTTTATTAATTATATAGTCTTGGGAAACATGGGCTAGGCCTTGACTGCCCATAAGGAGAAACCCTATTTTATGCTAGCTATAGGTTATTTTAAGTTTGTTTTATGTTTTTTAAAACACAATACAAACCTAATTTTATATTCCAAAGCTCAAAAATATGTTCAAATTACCAGTTTTATAATACAAACTAAATCTCTTTCACTATTTCACCCTTACTCTCAAGATTAGGCCATGCTCCTTAAGGACTAAGACACCTTTAAGACCCTGGCTATAGGTTATGGTTAAAGATTGGTTTGATTATTTAAGCTCCTTTATTCACATTTACCATGTCATAATAATCCACATGATTTTATATTTTATATAAATCTTTCAAACCCATAATTACATGTTTAGGTCTTTAACTAGTACTCCTATGCCCTTAACTATCACAGTCATGGTTTGTCATGCATATAGGTGTACAATTTGCTTTGCCTGTAGGTTTCCAAGGTGAATTTTTAGCCTCAAAAGTACATATAATCCCTTTTTTCTAATCTTATAATTTAATTCTCATCATCATATTTGATTATATATTCCAATTGGGTTCTAAGGACCTCATTTTACCCCTGACTAAGACCAACCTCCATTCTAGGCTGTAGGTGTATGTTCACAAGCCTATGGGTTATTTTGGAGCATTTGGATCATGTTTCACCCTGATTAGGGATTGGTTTATCTTTCATATAGTTTATATCATTCATATTTGGGCTATCTTCTTATTTAGGAGTCCTTACACCATCTCTTTTGTGCCAAGACAAGAAACATTTCCCCCACTACTTCTCTACCCTGTGTATGGATAGGGGATAGGCCCAAGAGGTCACTTGACATAGTCATCTCTTTCTTCATCACCTAAGTGCTCAGGACTGATTGTTATAGTCCTTGTATTTGATTCCACTTGATATATATGCTTATAAATTACTCATATGGTGCAAGTATCAACCTTCCCTTAGAAATCCTATAGACATTGCTGCCTTCTTTTAGTGCTTTTTAGCCATTTTGGGAGGTCTCAAAACATGTGTTCTATTTCTCATTTTGCCCTCAAACTTGGCATGATTGTTCTTAGAGGATAGGGATACAAGAAAAAAAATGGGCATTTAAATATCTCTTTGTCATGACATATGTAATCCCAAAGGAGCCTTAGAATCTCTATTTGCCAAATTTAGGGACTATTAACCCAAAACAATCAAGTCATTGTTTGAAGTGAAAACCTCTTCTTAGCATAGCATCCTAGCTTAGTAAGCAAGGAAATTTAGAAATTAGATTGAAAGGAGTATGAAATTGATTCCTCTCAAGGAAATTTGATAAAATAAAATTTTAAAACATGATTTCAAACATATCAAGCACTTTCAAGATCCTCCTCCACATTGGGAAAACTCAGATTTCTCACCCATAGTTGTAAACATGGAAAACAAGGACAATTTGGACTCTTCTTCAAATGAAATTGAAAGAGAAGTGTTGGATAGTTGAAACACCATGGAGAGGACCTCATTAAAATCTGAAAAAACCTCATCAAACTCTCACATCTCCCTAGATTCTTGAAAATAAGAAATAGATACCAACATACACCCCTCTTGAATGCAATTCTATAAAATGTTGTTTGGATTGTTAAAGATTGATCATAAAGGATGAGGTACAAAAACATAAAATACTATTATGAAAATGAGGTGTATTCATATTATAATCCACCTATAGAAGCACTCCTCCCAACTCTATCTGTACCTTCCATACCAAGTGCTCGAAGTTGACCTTCCTTTACATGCCAAGAGGAAAAGGAAAAAAAATGACTTGTAGATTAATATTTTATGAAATTTATTAAATTAAAACATGGTAATGATGTATGTGGAGTTGAATAGTCATACCACCATATTTTCTAAGTGGCATGCTTCTCAAGGCTACCATACAAGTGTCTTTTTCTCACTCTTTGATCAAAAAAATTGCCCTTTTAAAAAAAAATACCATTTATTCAGTTATTTTAGCTTATTAAATACTTATAATGACACATGGGGGATTAAATAATCATTTTTAACTTTTACAAATACCAAAAAACTTGTACAAAGCATTAAATACACTTAAAATTACCTCTAAATGACCTAAAAATGATAAATAAACCTAAGAGACTAATAACCAAAGGTAATATAACATTAAATGACATTAATTTACATTTTAAACACCTTATAACATCCATTTTAACATCTTATAGACCCAAAAAGTCAAGTTTTTGCCTATAGGTGCCCTAGTTTTACTAAAAAGTCAAATTTGGTCAACAATTTGGTGACTCATATGGGTAGTATGCTTGCTATAATAACTATACCAATAGCCTTATTAGTAAATTATGTTTATGGAGTCTTATAAGGACTAAAAAAAACAAGATATCTTGACCATTGACTCAAACCTTGATCAACAAGACAACCATTGACTACCTCAAACACACAAAGGAAAGAGACACACAACAAAGACTAAAGCAAACACACATGTGCTACTAAGCACTTAAGGAAAACAAAACACAAAAAAAGGAAATAATTATGTACATACATCTTGTTCATACCTCCCTTCCTATATCAAAAGGGAAGTAACTTAGATCTCCTTTCTCACTAGATGAGTGAGGATGCCAAGCTTACTTCTTCTTGGATAGGATAATGGATGACTCTTGACTTCTTTTTGTTCTTTGTCCTTGTACATCATCCAATTGAGTCATATCCCATAGGTATACAAAATAGATAAGGTCTTCTTGTACCTTAAATCAAGCCTCATACTACTATCCTCCTAGCTCTTCATGATAAATTGACATACTTAGACATGGGATAACTTGTGGATCAATCTCTCTTTGAAGGAACTCATCATACTTCTCAATGGTCAAAATGCCTTAAAAATATTCAAAGGGGATTATATAATGACCATGTGGGAGTGTTTCTTGTTAATTCTCTTCTTGGAAGTTGATGGAGGTAGCTTCATGAATGGATGTAGAAACAAACTCTAGATCACCTTCAAAAGGTCCAAGATCATCTTAGATGGCTCCATCATGAGCTAGACTTTCTTGGAGGTGATGTTATTCAACATTTTCTTGACATAATTAATCTTGATGTTTCTCAACTTGGAGATTAGCCCTCTCACATTCCCCATATTCTTGAAACATTTGCAATTAAGTTTGCCACATGTCTTCCTTTTTAGACACAAGCTCTTGCTCATCATTGCTTGGAGTGAGTTCTAAAGGGATTATAGACTCTTTAAATCCTTTATCTTCATTACATATATCCTCAAACCTATACCATAAGTCCTCCGTAGTTTACTGGTCTGAGTCATGAAATGGGAAAACAAGAGAGACTTCTCCCTCTTCTTCTATGGAATTCAAAAAGATCTCTTCTACCGATTCTCCCTCAACTTTTCCTTCATCATTACAATCAGATGTCTCCTCATTATCAGTTACCACCTTCCCATTCTTTATCCAATCTAAAATTTGAATTTAATCCTCCCTCTTGGTGGTGTCAACATCAGGAATCTCAAAAATAGGGAGTTTGGCCAAAGGGGATTCCCAAGTAGCAAGATAATTCTCCACACTAGGAAGGCAACCTTGATCAATTTGAGGGGGGGTAAGGATGGATTCAATGGTCTCTTGAGGAGGGGTGGGAAGGATTTGAGTGATTTTAGTGTTGTATCTCATACAAATTTCTTCACCCAAACATGATTCATTTCTCTCTCCATAAGCTGCTATCACTTATACCCATCTTGGGAAGGTGGGTTCAAGGATATTTTCATAGGACCGAGATGCTAGTGAAGGAGTGAAAGGTATGTTTAATAAATTTGGTGTTTCTTGAGGTTTGGTATATTTATTATGAATTTAAGGAGTAGGTTTAGAGAGTTTATCTTCCATTTCCATAATGGACTAGCTAAAGGCTTGATTGGCTAATTCCCACTCCCTTTCAAAATGAGCTTCAAAGTTTAATCTCTTCCTTTCACAATCTTCCTCTGACAAGTGAGCCTGCTAAACCATGATGTTTTCCTTCCTTGGGATATTTTATTGGATGGATACCCAAGAAGGGAAACTTTGGGAATTATATGAGGGGTTTGGATTAATAGGAAACATGGTTGGACTAGCATTTTGAAGGGGCAAGGATGAAACACTTGAAGGTGAATATGAGGAGTTTTGAGGTGGCCAAGATGGGATTTATTCATGAACTCTCAATTTTTCCTCTAGATAAAAGATCAAACCACAAAAATCAAGAATTTCTTAAGTAAGGGTGGGATAATTACCCACCTCTATAGCTACCCACTCCTTGATTTGTTCCAAGGCTTTCCTCACACTCTCAATACAAACACTAGGTATGATTTCACCACAACCATGTCTAGTGTCAAGGTCTAACATGTATTCTTGATAACCAAGAATATTTATTTTGAAATTATAAATGGAAGGGATTGAAGGAGAGATAGGTGGGATGGATGGAGTACAAACTTGATAGGTTTGGCCATTGGTAGCATATGCTTGATGAGGATCATGATAAGGCTAGATCAGAACTTGATCATAATCAAGAGGAAAAGGCAAAGCTAGACATAACTCTTCAACTTGTGTTAGAACAAGCTCAAACTCAAAAATCTATATGAATCACTTCAAAAAAGAGTACGGAATTGGAAAATAACTTCAATTGGTATACCCAGTCTACTCAACCAACAAATATGTACATGTAGTCACCATTGATGTTTATTAGAATTGCCTCCAAAAGTTGATATCTTGAGGAGAACACCAAAACTTCTCAAAGAATGGACTCAATAGTCCCACTAGGCATGCAAAAAAATATTCTAATTTGAATTCACCCAATGAGGATATGGGATAAACCTCTCCTCACTCAAGTGACACAATGGAACCACCCTAGGGCTGTGGGTATCCCTATTGGGGGTGGATCTCTAGATTAGGGGTTGGCTCCCCTTGATGCACCATTTCAGCTCATATTCCTATTACTAACAAGTTATGGGAGATTAAAATGGTTATAACAAATCAAAGTAAAACTATTACACTGGAGGTGATGCACCAAAATATTTTCTCTACTCATACCTTTAACATACACTTGAAACTAAGGACAAATAGCACATACACTTCATTCAACATCAATCTCCCCTCTCACATCAATGCTTCAACATGGGGTCTTGGAGACGAAATAGCATAGGAAGAACTAAAAAATAGGCATTATAAGACATTATATTGAGTATCCTACTCACTACACCTACAATCTACTTTGACACTTCTTGTTGACCTATAAGTGGGAGATTAAAAACACACAAGGTACTAAGGAGAGAAACATGTGAAGGTAGATAAAACTTACACTTGCACAAGACTAACACCCATTGAACACTTAAATATTTAAATGAGTTAAAACACTTTTATTTATTGATTTAAAGTAAAATTTTGGTAGGGCTTTGCTATACCTAGGCAGAGAGATCTAATATAATGCCACAAGGCCAAAATTTATAGAAGAAATGGGAAGGTAGAGAGAAGGGAAGTTCAAGAGTCACTTGTACATGTGTCACTTGATAAAATAAGTTAAAAATTAATTATAGAGAGGGATGGGGAGAGATAATCCATGTTAATATTTAAAAATATCATCTAGAATAATTCAAGACCTACCATTAGTCAAGAAACTCTTTTTCTATACATAGAAAACTTCCCCTTATGATTGGTCTTAAAAAAATAATCAAAATCTACCCCTGATCAAGTTTTATTATGAATATAAGTAGGAGGGGTTACTAAGAGGCCCTCACATTAATTAGGGAGGCTTCTAACCCTTCTTATCATCTTGGCCATGCATGATCATACTTGGTGGTCTCAAAATAACTCTTTTCTTTCACCCCTTCACACTTGCCACATTAAATATATTTGAAACTAAAATATGATACATAACATAGGTGAAATAACATGTTTAAGGAGTTTTAATACCATAATTTACAAGAAATTATCCTTAAAAGTCTCTCTAAACAAGATTTGCCATTTTCTCTAAGTCCTCACTAGCTAGCTCACTAGAATGGCTAAAAGTGAGGGATTGGTTGGATCACTTATAGGTTTATTCATGAGATTAATTAAATTTTTTGAGTTATATAAATTTTAAATATTCCTCCAAAAGTTTTTTTCATCTCCTAAATCCTCCTGTAGCTTGTACACCACTCAAAATGGTCAAAACAAGCCTTGTTTTCCTCTGATCCATATAGTTTTGTAAAAAAAATCACATGGATGTAATCTTAATGTAGTTTAAAACAACTTATATTCATAAATTAGGTTCAAAATCCTCCATATATTGGAACTTTTAGGCTCATTTCCACCTCTAGGTCTCAAACAGGGTTTTAGGAGGGTTTTAGAGTGACTAGCCCTCTTAACATTTGTTCATAAATGTGGCACATTGGAATTCATTAAAACTTAAAATTTTATAATATTTATTACCCCATAAAAATTCCTTGAATATATATAAGTCCCATGCAAGATATGATGGAAGTTCCAAGCATTTGAAGTTGACCATTTGAGTCATTTTAGGCCTTTCTTGAGGGTTTGGGAGCTTCTAAGCCAATAATTGAACTTATGATAAATTTATTTGAAAAAAAATGGATTATAAACCTTTATATTAACCCAAAAAACATTTTCCCATCCTTATATTATCTTCTCAATATCCAGAAATGAAAACTCACCCTTGTTTGGCACTATGCCTAGACCTTGCCAATAACCCTGCTTGCCATTTGAGACCCAAATTGACACTCCAATGGATTAATTTGACCTATTATGGATTAAAAACATCTCATGTTCCTATAAAAACATTTTTAAATCAATTTTAAGGCATGTAACTGACTAAAAATTAAAATGACCCCAAATTTGGCTTTTAGGCCTAAAGATTCCCTTCACCCCTGACTGCAAACCTCCTTAGTTGGAACAATATTTATCCTTACACACACTAAATTAAAATTTTATAGGTTTATTTTTATCCTATAAATATTATAAAATCATAAAATTTCTATTTTTATCCTTTTGGTTCAATATTTCATCATTTTCCCCAAAATTGACACCTTCATGCACACTAAAAGTGACCCTATTTTGAGATAAAATAGTGGGTGTTTTCCATAATTTATTTGAAAAAATAATTATTTTAAAGTCATATATATGTCTTAAGGGTAATATTACCAAATTTTAGCTCCTAAATCCTCCATTTGGCCCCCCAAATCATCACATTTGTAAGGCAGACTTTTTAAAGATGGCTGATTATGAAGGTAAGCAGGGTTGACTATACTTGGGGTTGTAAATGAGGTGTTTTGACCATTTTTAAGGAATATTATGGGTCATAAATAAATTTAATTATGTTTTAAAGTAATTATATATTCAATTTTACCATTTAAACATCTCTTTTCTCTTAGGAAACATGGATTAGGCCTTGACTACCCACAAGGAGAAACCCTATTTTATGCTAGTTGTAGGTTCTTTTAAGTTTGTTTTATGTTTTTTGAAACACAATAAAAACATTATTTTATGTTACCAAGATACAAAATATGGTAAATTTACCATTTTTATAATTCAAACTCACTCTCTTTCACTAGTTCACCCTTACTCTCAAGATTAGGCCTTGCTCCTTAAGGACTGAGACACCTTTAAGACCCTAGCTGTAGTTTATGGTCGAAGCTTGGTTTGATGTTTTTAATCTCCTTTATTCATATTTAATAGGTAATAATACTTCCCATGCTTTTATATTTTCTATAAATCCTTCAAACCCATAATTCCATGTTTAAGTCCTTAACTAGTACTCTGCTGCCCTTTACTATCACAGTCATGGTTTGTCATGCATGTAAGTTTCCAAGGTGATTTTTTATCCTCAAAAGTACATAAAATCAATTTTTTTCATCTTATAATTTAATTATCATCATCCTATCTAATTATATATTCAAATTGGGCTCCAAGGACCTCATTTTACCCTTAACTAAGACCAACCTCCATTCTAGGTTGTAGGTGTATGTTCACAAGCCTGTGGGTTATTTTAAGAATTTGGATCATGTTTCACCCTACTTAAGGATTGGTTGAGATTTAATCTAGTTTATGTCATTCATATTTGGACTATATTATTATTTAAGAGTCCTTACACCATCTCTTTTATGACAAGACAAGAAACATTGCCCCCACTGCCTCTTTGCCCTGTGTATGGATAGGGGATAGGTCCAAGAGGTCACTTGACATAGTCATCTCTTTCTCCATCACCTAAGTGCTCAGGACTGATTTTTATGGTCCTTGGAGTTGATTCCCCTTGATATATATTCTTATAACTTACTCATATGGTTCAATTATCAACCTTCCCTTAGAAATCCTATAGACATTACTGCCTTCTTTTAGTGCTTTTAAGCCATTTTGGGAGGTCTCAAAACATATATTCCATTCCTCCTTTTGCCCTCAAACTTGGCATGTTTTTTCTTGGATGATAGGGATGAAAGGCCACATAAATAAGGGGCATTTAAATATCTCTTTGTCATGACATATGTAATCCCAAAGGAGCCTTAGGATCTCTGTTTGCCAAATTTAGGGTCTGTTAACCCAAAACAATCAAGTCATTGTTTGAAGTGAAAACCTCTTCTTAGCATAGCATCCTAGCTTCCTGGCATGAATTCCATGATATTTTTGGAATTTTAATACCTCAAAAATGAATTTAATCATGTGTTCACCATAAAAATCTCCGTACAAACCTCATGGAAACCTTGTAGAGATGACTAAAAATGCACACTTGGAAAAAAACAATAAGCAAAGAAATTGAGCAATTAGCATGAAAGGAGTATAAAATTGATTTCTCTCAAGGAAATTTGATAAAATAAAATTTTCAAACATGATTTCAAACAAATCAAGCACTTTGAAGATCCTCCTCCACATTGGGAAAACTCAGATTTCTCACCCATAGCTACAAACTTGGAAAACAAGCACAATTTGGACTCTCCTTCAAATAAAATTGAAAGAGAAGTGTTGTATAGTTGAAACACCATGGAGAGGACCTTATTAAAATCTAAAAAGACCTCATCAGACTCACACATCTCCCTAGATTCCTAAAAAGAAGAAACATATACCAACATACACCCCTCTTGAATGTATTTCTATAAAAGGCTGCCTGGATTGTTAACAATTATTCATAAAGGAGGAGGCACCAAAAAAAAAAAATATATATTATGAAAATTAAGTTTATTCATATTAAAATCCACTTATATAATCACTCCTCCCAACTCTATTTTTACCCTCTATACCAAGTGCTCGAAGTTGACCTTCCTTTGTATGCCAAGAGGAAAAGAAAGAAAAATGAGTTGCAAATGCATATTTTTATGAAATTTATTCTATTAAAATATGGTAATGACTTGTGGGGAGGTGAATATTCACACAACCATTTTTTTGAAATGGCATGCTTCCCAAGGGTACCGTACAAGTGTCTTTTTCTCACTATTTGGTCAAGAAAACTACCATTTTTTGAACAACCTACCATTTATTTAGTTATGTCAGCTTCATAAAAACTTGTAAGGACACATGAGGGATGAAATAAACATTTGTAACTTGTAAAAATCCCAATAAACCCGTAAAAATCATTAAATGCACTTAAAATGACCTTTAAATGACCCAAAAATGATAAACAAACCTAGGGGACTATTAACCAAAGGTAGTATAACATGAAATGACATTAATTGACCTTTTAAACACCTTATAACATACATTTTAACCTCCTATAGACCCAAAAACTCAAGTCTTTGCCTATAGGTTCCCTAGTTTTACTAGAAAGTCAAACTTGGTCAATAGTTCTTGCAGAAAAATATCCTCCACCATGTCCATCATGGAATTGTTCAAGCAATCTCTGAGTTTGGCTTGGCTCTATACATCTTAGCAACATGCCATTAATATCTTTCTTGAACAAAAAACCATTAATGAAAAAAATGGAATTGATTGCAACTTAAAATATCTTCTTTTTGAATAACTTAGATGAGAGAGATAAATACCATCTTGGAGATAGCTTTCTAAGTCATGAAACTAGCTGAAAGATGAGGTATGACCAGCTATAACCTCTTCATCATTTGAAACCAAAAAAACCTCATTAGTCTCTTGCAAGTCTTGAACTAAATGTTCATAAGTCTTTTACCTCTAATCAAATTTGTGACCTTAATTTCCACATCATACTCCATTACCTTGGTTATCCAACCAACCCTCTTCTCATTTATATCTTTATTCAAAAGTAACTCCTTGATGCTTGGATGAGAAACCATTAGGTGTATCTTATTTTTAGACAAGTATCTAATTTTTTAAAAATACCTTAGAACTAAAAGTACATATTTTCAACAAAAGAATACCTTGTTTCATACTCTTCCAAGCCTTGACTAAAGAAAGTTACTGATTGCTTTAAAGCCTCATGATTTTATTGCATAAGAATGCCTGAAATGGTTTCCATGTTAGCATATGTATACAAAATGAAATCTTTTGTGAAATCTAGATTTATAATTGTAGGAGCACTAGTAATGGCCTTCTTAATATCTTCAAAAAAATTTACTCTTTTTTTGGACCAATTAAAGCTCTAATTCTTCTTTAGCATGGCTGTAAGTGGCTTAGCTAAAATGATCAAATATAAAATATATCTCCTTATGAAGTTGATTTTCCCAGAGAATCTTTGCATAGCTTTTTTATGCCTAGGTAAGGAAAGTGCAAGAATGGAGTCTACCCTTTCAGAATCTATGCTTAAACCATGCTTTGAAAAAAAATGTCCAAGAAGATTACCTTCATGAACTGAGAAGACACACTTTTTGAGATTTAGAGATACCCCAAATTGCTTACACCTTTAGAACACTTGCTTGAGATGAACCATGTGATCTTCTGCACTCTTTGAAAACATTGTTATATCATCCAAACAAACATGTACAAAATTATTAAGAAGGTCTTGGAATGCCATATCCATGGCTCTTTGAAAGGTTGATCCAGCATTAGATAAAATGAATGGCATCTTTCTATATGCAAATGTTCTCCACTTGGTTGTGAAGGCTGTCTTAAATTGGTCCTCTTCTTTGACTAAAATCTGATTGTAGCCACTATATCCATCCAACAAAGAAAACCTCTCTGAACCTATAACTAGCTATAAAATTTATTCCATTGATGACAATGGATAGTGATCTTTAACTGAAGCCCTATTAAAATCATGAAAGTCAACACACAATTTAATTTCACCATTCTTTTTCCATACCAGAATAAGATTTTCCACCCAAGTTGAGTGCTTGATTAGAAATATAATAACTGATTCTATGATTTTGTGAAGCTCAGCTCTCATCAAAGGCTTAAGCATAAGATTAATGGGCCTTTGTCTTTATTTCACTGGTTTAGTTTCAACCTCTAACTCAATGGTGTGTTGATCTAAACTTGTGTCAAATCCCTTGAGATTACTATATTTCCATGCAAATACATCAGCAAAACTTGTTCATAACTCAATGAAAGATCCTTTTTTTGAAGGAATGCATACCTTACCCAACTTCAAAATCTTACTAGCTACAATAGCTACATTGGTATAGTGTTATTCATTTATTGATATGAATGAGTTATCTTTCCTTAACTCATCATCACCACTGAAAATATTCTCGAGTGTGACCAATCCCTTGGGCAACTTATTTGTTTTTAGTTGCATAACCTGATCACCATACTGCTATAAATAATTTAATTGGTTTCTTCAAGAAAATTAAATCTCTTCTTTTAATAATCTCACAATTTGATTGTCATCTTCAAACACTTGCCAATTCTCATTATTATCTAGAATAGAAGGCATGGAAACCACCTTTATATTTGATTGAATTTTCTCACTTTTTATATCAACTGGGATACTAAATTATGACTTAATGGAAGCCAACCTATTTGCATGTTTATTCTCGCCTATTGGTATTACCTAAATGTTAAAAGCTTGAAAATATTGAAGTGATTCCCATATTATATGCTTGTAAGATTTAAGAAACAAATTTTTACATACATTCAAACCTCTTTCTTTGTTAACTACAAGTTCACTATCACCAAACACTTGCAAAGAATTGACTTTCATCTTCCTAGCCCACTACAAATCATGAACTAATGCCTCATATCTGCAATATTATTTGAAAAACCAAAATAAAACTTAATATAAGAGAAATAACTTTGATTTTTTGGGAAAACCAACATCATTCCAACCCCAGTACCATGTTTATTCCTTGATCTATCAAAGTACAATTGCCATAAACATTCACTAGATTCATCATCCTTAACCATGGTTAGAATTGGTACGTCATTCTCATGAAGAAAATACACACCAAGTTCTTATTATTCAATAAAATTATAAGGATAATGATCATGCAAATTATAATCCCACTCATCAAGAAAAAAATCTAAAATTCCATCCAAAGGTGATCTATTTTCTACTCCACTAGTTTCTAATACATCATTTGAGATGATATAGTTAGTGTTCATAAAACTTGGCATATATGGATTCATATAGAAATGTGAAATAGGTCTAGAATGACTCATTTCCTTGGTAACATACCTAGTTATAAATAATAAATAAGTTCAATTAGCTGATAAATATCTCCCAATCTTTGAGGTGAAGTCCCTTGAAAGGCACATAGCAAAGTAAGGAGGCAAGTCTACCATAACAACATCATGATGAGTAGTAACATTGGCATAAGTATGTAATGTCAATTTTAGATATTTTATGATGCCTAGTGTGTTTTTTGGTGACCCATCCAATTACAATGCCCCTTTAGTGTTTGGCTCATAAACAAGGCTGAGCTTGTCTATAATCTATTTAGATATGACTGTGTTACTAGCTCCACTATCCACCATATAGTTATGAACCAAAGTATCATCTACTATAAAATAAAGGTATAAAGGAGGAGTTTTATTTTTTTTACCTCAATTATATTCACCTTTGCCATCTTATTTACCTTTTTTACTTATTGCTTAGTTGGTTGATCTGAATTAGTTAAGACAACACCTTTTTTCTCAACCAATTTTGGAGACAATTTGAGAGCTAAAAGCTCTTGGATGAGCATATATTTTTGTTCTATGATGGAAAGAGAATCCCACATGATAATTTTGATATTATACTTCTTCATTTGATCTACTATACTAAATTAAGATCCACCAACCTTTTATTGCACTTTCTGAAGTACTGGCTGCTCATGAACTAGAGGTATTTGTTGAACTTTGCCAACCTTTATATTGTGATTCTTCTAAGTTGTAGAGGAAACAAGTTGTTATTTTTTACTCTTAGAAACAACATTAGGAGAAATTGAAGCATTTATCACCTTTTGTTAATTTCAACACCCTGAGTAAAAGCAACATGATCATCTACTTACTAATTTACATTAATGACATCAAGATGCCCTTGAACTTGTTGAGTCTCTCCTTATGATGCCAAAACTATATCTTGGTATTGACCTCCTTGAAAAGAAAAATCTTCTAGTGTCATTTGTGGCATAGTGATACCAAGGCTTGGTTTTTAGAATCATTAATATTTGAGGAATGCCAACATGAATCCTATATCAAGTCATTTTGAGGTGAGGTGGGAACAATGGCCTTTGAAGTGGAAGGAGCATTAGGATTAAGGGCAGAATATGGCTTAACTAGAGTGATGGCCCCTTATGTTTGATAAGGTGGTATACTCTCTCTAAAACCTTGATAAGGAGGTCTTTGATATTTGAAGGGCTGATAGGTGGTCTAATTTTGTTGTTGATAGGACCTATTAGACTGATATTATTGTCTCTTGAGTTACACTATTTCATTTCCAAAGGATTATAACAAGCTTTTCAATTCTCCTATCTTACCAAAAGAGGGATATCATTCAATGCTGAAAAAGCCAACTCATATAGGAAAAAACATACAAAAGATTAGATATTCAACTCCCACATCACCCCAAGTCCACCTTTAGCTATACCAAGACAACTAAGCCTTCTAATAATATCCTTCTGACTTATGTCCTACATGAAAATATCTTTGGCATTGAAAATGATGGAGAGTCCATGCAATAATAATTATTAAAATATTCAAAATTCATCAAACCTATATGGATCTTCAAGGTTGGCATAGAAGTATAGATGGTGGGCCCATCTTGGACTAATATACTCCATGCATGAAGGCTATGCCAAATATTCAATTTGAATGAGTTATAATTGTTGAAAATGTTCAATTAATAAGATAAATCAAAGTAGATGTGACACTTTGACAAAAGTCAACTCAAACTCAAGACCAATCAACTCCAATAGGCCTCTACTTGCATGAAAAAGCTCTTTGAAAATTGAAGCATGCATGAAATTCCATGTTAACTCTTTGAACATCCATCCAACATTAAACTCCTTGAGCCCTTCATGTATTTGAGCCTCTCCTTTGGAACTAAGAGAGCCATACTTGAAAGTAGTTGCATATCTTTTCCAAGTATGAATGATTTAATTATTACATTTATTATTTAGTGTGATCTTTACTGTAATCTTCAACTATAGATCTTCTTATAGATGAAAAACACATCTTTATGAATTTTTTCATGTTCATGCTCATCTTGGATGCATCTAATCTTTCTTGGGTCATTCTGCATGTTCTAAATGTAGACTATAAACCATATTGATCTACTTCAAGCTAATTCTTTCACCTTTGCTTTTACATGTATTCCTTTGGGCTATAATTCTTTCAAGATTTTTTCTTGGTCCTTTCCCATGAAATTGTTTTGGGATTTTTTCTCGAAGAATTATTTTGCTTCTAACTATTTCTTGCAGATAATTTGTCTAAGACTTTTCCCTTTGGACTTTTATTTCTTTTAGGAAAATTACCTGAAAGAAATTCCCTCTTTCACCTTGAACAATTCCTTCAGACAAAAATTCTGAAGGAAATTATGTCTTTGGGTTTTTACAATGGAAAATTCCTTTAGACAAATTATCCAAAGGAATTCATGTCCTCAAAATTTTGTAAATTACCCTTTGGATTTCTTGATATGGTCCTCAGCTTTTGGAAAAGACCCCTTCAAAACTTTGAAAATGAACCCTCAAAATTTTGAAATGCCCCTTTAGGTTTTCTAAAATGGACAGTTTGCCCTTGAACAATTATTTTAGATAATTTTTCTGAAGTAATTCATGTCTCAAACTTTTTGAAAGTCCTTTCAGAAATTTTGAAATGGTCCTTTCAAATTTTTGAAATGACCTTTCCCAAAGAAAAAGAGCCCTTTAGAATTTATGAAAAGAACCATAAAAACTTTTGAAACTGACTTTTTTGAAGGAAAAGAACCCTTCAAAAAAGTTGAAATGGTCCTCAACTTATGGAAAATACCCCTTCAAAAATTTGAAAATGAACACTCAAAATTTTGAAATGCCCCTTCAGGTTTTCTAAAATGGACCATTTTCCCTTGAACAATTATTTTGGACAATTTATCTAAAGGAATTCATGTCTTTGGACTTTTTGAAAGTCCTTCATAAATTTTACAATGGTCCTTTAGAATTTTTGAAATGGCCTTTCCCAAAGAAAAAGAGCCCTTCAAACTTTGTGAAAATAACCATTGAAACTTTTGAAATTAACTTTTTCAAAGGAAAAGAACCCTTCAAAAAAGTTGAAATTGTCCTCAGCTTATGGAAAAGACCCTTTCAAAAAAGTTTTAAGGGTCTTTGAAAAATTTGTTTTGGACAAAATGTCCTAAATAATCCCTTCGAAAAGATATCCTTTGGATTTTTTGTTTTCTTCGATTTCACCAGAAATTTTTTTCATGCTCTTGATTTTTTCCCATCCTATTTGAAAAGTCCCTTCAACTTTAAAAAATGGACCGTTAGCTTTTGAAAAATATTGGACTGTTGGCTTTTGAAAAGTGCCCATTTCCTTAGAATTTAATCTTGAAGAAATTCCTTCAGAAATTTTTATCAAAAGACTAATTCCTCAGACCTTTTCCTTATTTCATCCTTTCTTTTGGACCCAAATAACTTATATAGGAAAACCCAAAGTCCTCTTTAAAAACTTGCTCCTTTCAACTTATCTGACTAACATCAATACTTCTAAAGCAAATTGGAAATGACATGAAAAGATTTGAATGATAAGGGTTGTAATTTTGACATGTAGGGTCAAAATTATCAACATGCACTTGTGTGAAATTCAATTTATTGATCTCTTATTGTATATTCATCCAAAACTTTGACACTTTGAATAAAGGATTATACATGTATATAAAGAACTTGGGGAAGGGGTCACCTCATCCTCCGAATTTAGAACACTTTGATTATATCTTAATAGACTATATGATAAGTCTCAGTTACATGTCATAACCTATATATATTTTTAGACATGTAATGTATGCATGTTGATAAAAATGATTCAATTAATTATAATATGGATGCAACTAAGACTGAACTATTCATTAATAACCATTACTTGTAAAATTATACAAAATTAGCCTTTATGTTTAGAATAAATTGGCTCTTGATTAATGTTTCTAAAAATTATCATTGGAATTGTAGTTATGCTTGTGTTTAATGATGTTTTAACTAGATCTATACTCGATGATGCACTCATTAATTGAGCTGGAATTATAATTAGAGTTAAAATGTGTGGTACCATTGATGTAGCTATTTTTATTGAAACTATAGGTGGAGTCTATAGAGTAAAACTGATAGGTGGAATTTGTGTTTTTTTCTTCTTAGCATCCAACTCTTGATAATACTTATATGCCCTAGAATGTTGTGCATGAGTTAATTTCATGTCCAAAAGATGTAGCCTACTCACCCTACCTATTTATTACATCAATTTAGCATATTTTATCTTGGTGGCTTGAAAGCTAACCTGGAAGACTTCTACCTCCATAGTTTTTTTATTAGTTGTACTCAATTTGGCTTCAATGTGCTCTAAACTTTATCCTTATAGACTCTTTTTAAATCTATTAGAGGCTTAATGAATCATCTGATCAAATGTAGATTGAGTTACCATTTTCCCTCTATTGTCCTAGATTTCTATCAATTTAAACTTAGTCAAAATTTTCTCTGCTTACTTCTCTTGATCAGTCAACTTGTTTACTAGAGCATCAAAAGATGATACCCAATCTTAAGCCTCCTATGTTCTTATTAGAACTAGATTGAATATATTTGATGCCTTTGGAGGGGTCATCATGTCTAAGTAGATAAATGCCTTATTAGGGGTGTAAAATACCAATAAATTCAACTTATTCTTATCTTCCATAAGAAGCTTAAACAATATGGTTATGGAATTTACATGCAAAGCCAAATTAACTCTAAAAAAATGAATTGAATCCAAAATATTAAATAACTTGAGTGATGCATTTTGTACATCCTATTCAATACCATGGGGGAATTGAATTACCTATTGTTACTCTCTGAGAGTTTATAACTCTTCTTCAATTTCTTGTCTAACCATCTTCATTCCCTTATTTGTGGCCAAGATTGCCTTAGTATGGGTCTCCATATAGGACTTGAGGTCCTTAATGTATGAGGATTAACCCTTCTTCCTATTCTATCTCTTTAAAAGTGAATAAACCTCTTCCCTTTCCTCCATGATCAAAATCCTACTAGAGATATCTTAAATCTTCCTCTTTTTGACCTATTAGACCAATGTTTTAGCCTTGTAAAATAATGAGCTCATTGTTGGAAGTTTAGTGATCTTCATATTGGGACTCTTAGAGGTTAAAGCTCCTAACTCCTTGGCCTAGTATAAAATATTGATATTTAAAGGATCTAATGGTTGAGATTCTAATTTCACATGTTATTTAGGCCTAGGATAAGTCTTAGAGAAAGGCTTGGCCATTGAGGGACACATTATTTTAGACTAGTGTATGTTTTTGAATTGTGGCATTGGATACACAACATAGATTGGTTGCTTTCTTAGAGCCCTCTTGGTTATCTTTACTATGGTTATGGAGAGTGGTGTTGAATAAGGTAGAGGTGAACCTAATTGGATAGAGGAAGAATCAATTTTGTGATATGTTAGCTGATGTCTAGGATGGAAAGAGATATGGTTGTAGGGATTTACACTGAAGGAAAATAAACTGTAGTAGTGGAGGCTAAAGAAGGTGAAGTGACACTAGGTAGAGTAGTAGATGGGTGCATAAAAATGAGACTAACAAAAAGTGTTCGAACATTAATGAATTTGGAAACAATTGGTGTAAGGATGGTATAAATAATTAGTAATGACATCAAAGGAAAAAGGCCTAAGGGGGATATAAGAAGAGGACCCTTACTAGATGACTCACTTATGAAAGGTTCCTTGGATTTCAACACTTATATTCTTAAGACCTTGGTGTGATATAATTAATCCTCATCCACATATTATGTTATATCACCTTCCAATGAAGGTTGTACTTCCTTGAGTGATTATGTGGGTAGGGTCTAAGGTTTATCCTCCTTTGGCTTTCTCTGATATCCCCTTATTACTCTCTCTATTTGTGGAGCTATCATCTATTGGGGAAGAGGAGGCTAAATTATGTTGGGTGTTGGGGTTGTTGAATCTATTGTTTACTCTTCATCATAAGAGCCTAAGAAAATGATCCCAATATATTCCCCTCATGTGTTTTACTCAACTTGAGTCATCTCCTTTGCCAACTCTTGCTTAACCTTTCTCAGTTCAACAGTTGATGTTAAACTAGAAGAATTTGTTCCTCTTCCACTTGTGTAGAGGTAACACTTATTCTTGTTGTTGTTCATGTCTTCTAGTAAGTGATGCCTCACATACCAATTATTATTGTTCCTATGGTTTGTATTGAGCTATGAGCAGACCTTGGGGTTTTTGTCCCTATCCTTTTAATTATTGATATGTCATGCCACTTGAGAAAGAATATCTCCATCCTCATGGTGGTGGGATCCTAAATTTAGCCTCACCAAGTGTGAGAGAGGGTTCATCTTGTATTACCCTCAATAGGTCCTCACTTAAGCCTTTAATTATTTCTCTTTGTTTCACTTCTTTATCATCCTTGGCATTTAGAAATAAAATCATGATTAAATGTCTCATGTTTATATATGATGCCAAGGGTGTGAATATTATGCTATACTTTCCCATGGGGGTCCCAATCTCTATGAGAGAGTGGGTAATGCATATGCTTTCTTGACATTTCTAGCTTCCTTGAATTACCTCCATATGGTATACTACATCCTCCCAATAGTGATGTGGGAGCCATGCAATATAACTTTATTATTTTTTGTTAACTCCTCATCAATACCATTCCATATTTGGTATACAATCTCCTATTCAACTAACTTATATATAAAAACTTAGGAAACTAAAGAGGATCCACCTTTTTGCCAACAACCATGATGATAGTGTAGTCAGGGTAGAGCTAGTAGTCTCCCACATTATTGGTAAGTGTTCTAGTGATGTTGGGTGAAATTATAACCAAAGGATAACTATGGATGGCCATCCAAACCTAAGGGTTGAGATCCTCAACAATATTAGCTATGTTCATGACATATGAGTATATGTGTATAAAAGAGTAATAATCATAAATTTGGTTCTTGATAATGTCTAGATTGGGATCCCATAGGAATCCATTGTGCCTTTATACCATTCCCATGACTACATATAATAAATAAGACATCATATAAATTTTTCCCCCATGTGGCCTCCTATAATTGTGTAGGATTTTTTATTACAGGTGAGTACTGATTAATTCTCCCAAAGCATAGGTGTGCTCTAAGGTACTAATCAAGTCTAGCAGGAGAACCCATTATACATGTAAGAAGTGGATGATTGTGTGGCCAAAGAGTATATTCATTAGTTTCATGCTCACATGGATCCCCATTCTAAATCAAGTGCTAAGAATAGGATTCTTGACATGTTCCTTTATAGTAAATATTTATCTATGGATAATCCACCTTAATAGTGCTCACTCCACATTATTGGCCTTATTCTAGGTAACTATAGTATGCAAATAAAATGTAATATATAGGATGGGGAGACTCAAATTCTTATTAAATGCATCCATTGAGATAAATGTGATGACTATATTATTGTTGATTTAGTGGAGGTAACTACCATATGTTATTTTTCCCTCAAATAAGAGACATTACAACAAGTCTATGCATGACATGACCTTTGAATTAATAGTTGTGTAATGTAGGGCCTACCATTTGAATATAAATAGGTTCTTTACTAATTATTTATCCTTAGCTAAATTGTCTTTTTCTAATTCAAAGGAATCCACATTCTTTACAACTTCCCATAAGGATGAGTAATTGTGATAACATCCATCAAATATAGTCACATCAAAAACTATGGCTAAATACTTAGTATAATCCTTGATAAAGAACTTGAAGGGTGTCAAGGGTCCTTTGTATGACCTATATGATGATATGAATGGACCTAGTATGATTCAAGCTTTTGAAAATGGTGTGTATTGAATTGAATCATGTGAATTGAAATTTTTTATGGTTGTAATTAGGTATTTTTAGATTGTTGAACGCTGAAGTTTACTCAAGCTCTTGAAAATTGAAAGAGATAAAATTAGATGAGGGATCTATGTTAATAGTTTTTTGCATTCATTTCTAGTTTGTGCACCATTAATAACCAACATTTATGATCTCATCACCTTCATTGAATTTGAAATTGATCACCTCATCCTAGTGTACATGCCATGTAGGATGTTTTATCATTTAGGGTACCATGATGTTACCTTTCCTCTGTTTCCATTTGTCATCATGTGGTCTAGTCAAGGGAAGTCAAACTTTGATTTCGAGCCCAAAAGACCCTAAAAATTAAAATGTTCTTCAGATAAATTCATTTCAAAATATTTTATCCCAAAGTCTCTGAAATAATAGTTGTTGAAGACTAAGTACTCTTTAGAAATATTATGGCTTAGGTAGAAGTAGTTGCAATAAAGTTCCAAAAAAAAAAATTTCAAAACAAAGCTTCCAAAGAAAAGCTTCCAATGAGAATCCATCTAATAGAAAGTTTCCAAAGTGAAAGTTATTGAAGAAAAATATTAGAAATAAAGCTTTGAAATAAAAGTCCCTGAAGACTAGAGTTTTTGAAAAAAAAATTGATGTGAAAGTTCCTGATGAAAAGTATCCAAAGTGAAACTTTCCAAAACAAAACTATCGATTGAAAACTTTATGAAACAAAGTTTCCAAAGTAAAGCTTCTAAAATAAATTTATTGAAGACTAAACTTGCTGAAGACAAAGTCCTCGAAGATAAAGTTACCAAAAACAAAGTCACTGAACTAAAGATTTCAAAGATAAACCTTTAGAACTAAGTTAATCTAAATACATGTCATGAAAAGCAATTATTTCTAATTTTTGATTAATAGATTAGTTCAAACAATTCCTTTAAAATGGAAATAAGTATACTCCAACGTGATTTAGTGTTTAAAATACCAAATTTCTATAGATGATAACAACCATCATAACTATTAGAGACACATAGATACCTAGATAAAATATTCATATTTCCCAAAAAACAAAGAGGGTCCCCAATTTTCAAACAAAAATATAGGGTGTGGTGTGTTGAATATAATAGGCACCAATGAGGACACACAAGAAGATCTAATCAACTCATGGGATGGTAAGAACATTAGCTCAAAAAAAGGCAAAGTCATAAGCTTTAATCTATCGATTCAAGTGACCAAGGAGAGGGTCCCATTGTAAAAAGGTTTTTTTTGGGGTCATAATACTCTATCCTTATCTCAGGTTGATAGGGTTTTTGGAAAGTGACTTGAGGGTCAAAATACCTCTAACTTGCATCTTAAACCTTATCTTGAAGTTAATAAGTATTGGGTACACATTTTTTGATACACTGGTAGAAAAAATAAATTTAATTCTCAAAAACTCTCTTATGGTGAAGGCTAATAATTTTAGACCCAATATTGATTCCTTCAAAAAGTGGGCCAATAATATTGGAAACCAAAAGGGCAAATTGAGGTGGTATCCCTTGCTATAAATTTCTTCTTGAATAATTTTAAAAACCAAAGGGTTACTTCAAATTTTTGATAGAGGGACCCTGGTTCATGGGAGAATCTAATATCTCTTTAAGGCAATAGAATGCTGGTACAAACTTGAATCACTCAACAATGGAAGATGTACTTATGCGGGTCTTACTTCCCAAGCTCCCATAGGATACTAGGATCCTATTGTTATTCTCAACATAACAAAGGCTCTTGGCCAACCTATCATGATTGATTTGGTCACCAAATCATGTTTAAGAATGGTTACAACCATATTATAGGTATTCATCATTGTTGACAAACCTATTTTCCACTTTATCATGCTAAAATTTAAATATGTAGTTTGGTATCAAGGTATTATTTATGAAAATGTTGATATGATATGCAATAAGTGTAACATCCTTAGCCATGTCTTAAGAGATTATCTAAATATCCCTAAAACTCCTTAGGTAACCAAAAAGGTCTGGTTAATAAAATTGGATCCCAATAATATGTATAATATTTTAGAGTCAAGTGGAAAAGTTATTGACTTTGTCAATCCTATATCTACTCCATTGAAATCTCTAGCAATTCTAGCCCCAACTCTTATTGGAAACATTGTCTCAACTTTGCAAAACACCCTTATCAACCCATAAGATGAGGTTTCTTATGATACAAGGTCAACTAACCATTTTTAAGAGATTACAAATCAGTGTGGGGACCTTAGACCCTCATCCTCTCAAAATAATCAACCCATCATGCATGATTTATTGTTTATAAGAAACATGAGTGAATTAAATTTGACCCATGGAACTTATCTCATTATTGAATCAGTGAGATGTAACCCATTTGAATCTCTTCATAAAAAACCCTTTGTTTCAATAAAATAAAGAAGGAAGGCTCACTAGGGAAGGAAAAAAAATCTAACGTAGAAGATACCCTAAAATTAAGAAGTAGAGATGAAATAGAAACCTCCCTAACTCAAGGAGGCATAACTACTTAAAAGAAGGTAGAAGACACCTCGACAAATGGAAATGGAGTTTTTAAAAAAATGATAGAATCCCAATCAAACAAACTAGGTTAGTGATATGAAATCACTCCTCAAGAATCCAAAGGTGAGGAATAAAGTTGGACCCAAGATAAAACCAAAAAAAAAAAAAAAAGCTAAGGCAGGGGATGGACCCAAGCATCTAGGTAGGACTCTAAAGCAGATTATTAAGAAGAAGGAAATAACTAGTGAAATAGCCAACGATAGTCAAAGAACCCTTAAATTCACTAGATCAAAATAATTAAACTCATGTATTGGAATGTGGAGGGGTTAAATAATTATAAAAAATAAAAGTTAGTTAAGAATATGATAAAATGAAATGAGCCTCATGTTATTATTTTGTAAGAAACTAAAATGTCTGATGAAATGTTTGATAAATGTATTAATAAATTATGGAGTAGGTCCAACCACATCAATGTAAGTTCTAAAGGGGCCTCGAACAAAATTACAACACTATGAAAATTTAAATAATTGGAAGGGAAAGTTCTTATTAAGAACAATAATCATCTAACGATTCTTTTCCAAAATAATCGATCAAAAGAAGAATAAATCTTATTTAATATCTACACCCCCAATTTTAGAATGTCAAGGATATTTTTTTAAGAGGACTTGGTGGCATTCATAATGTTAGCAATCTCTGAAAATGGGTTGTGGTTGGTGATTTCAACTCTCCCTTGATTCCAATGGAAAAGAAGGGTGGATTGATAAATTTTTTAGAAAGCATGGCAGAGCTTGATGACTTCATCTCTAAAGAAGGATTGGTAGACATGAAACTCAAATGGGACCAATTCACATGGAAAAATAGAATAATAGGCTCATATCTGATTCATGTAAATCTTGATATATTTTTGGTGTCTCTAAATTGGGATATTCATTATTTTAGCTCTTTGTCCTCTCTTCCCAGAATTGGTTCAGACCATAACCCTATCATCTTTTAATGGGAAATGGTTTCCAAATTTAAAACATTCCCTTTAGATTAGAAAACATGTGGTTTCATCACCTTAAACTCTTTCACTCTATAAAGGTGTGGTGGCAAGATCCTTATTTTAGGATTGGATATGTATATATTAGTTAAGAAACTTAATCATTTGATGAACAAATTAAAAATATGGAATATGGAGGTTTTCAAAAATATTTTTACTTAGAAGAAATAGATAGAGGAAAAAGTCCTAATCTTAGAACAATAGTTTTCCATTCATGTGTCTAATGAACAATATTTTCTAGAGGGAAAGGAATTATCAGAAAATACCAAAATTTAGAAGCAAAATAAGAAGAGTTATGGAAACAAAAGTCTAGATGCTTATGGTTGAAGGAAGGGGATAGAACTACAAAGTTTTTTCATCAACATGATTTTATAAATAGAAACATAGATCTAATCTCTGAGTTACTGATAGAGAATGGAAGGAAATGCAAGGACCCTAATGATATCAATGCCCAAATGATCTCTTACTTCAAAATTTTATTGAAGGAAAATGGCTCACCTAAAGTAAGTTTAGAAGAAAAACTCTTGCATGACATTCGAAGTCTACTAATGCCAATAGAGAATGTGGAACTCTTAAATCCTCCTTTAGTTGACGACATCAAAGTAATTGTGTTTTATATGGAGGGAGGTAAGGCCTTGGGCCCTGATGGTTTCCATCTTTTCTTTTAGAAATTTTGTGACATAATTCACTTGGAGGTGGAAGCAATGGTTTTTGAATTTTTTAGAGTTGGTACTATTCTAAAGGATATGAATGACATGATCTTGATTCTTATTCCTAAAAATCCAAGAGTGAATCAACTTAAAGATTTTCTATGACCTACAAGATATATTATTTGACTCTAGTTAGAAGGATCCAACCCATTATTGATGAGCACCAAGGAGCCTTTCTTTCTAGGAGACAAATCACAGATGGCATAATCACTATTCATGAGGCCATTTAGTCTACTTATACTTATAACAAATAAGGTATTTTCATAAATCTCAACATGAATAAGGCTTATGATAAAGTATAATGGAGGTTGTTATATCAAACTCTTAAAACTTTTGGTTTCAATCCTTTATTTCAAAACCTTATTTATAGTTGCATATTTATTCCTAAATTTGTTGTGCTTGTCAGTGGTGTACACAAAGGTTACTTCTCAACCACAACAGGTCTGAGAAAAGGGGATCCCTTATCACCATATCTATTTATTATTCTTATTGAAATGTTAGGTAAATATATATAAGCTACCAAAACATAAGGTCTCATCAATGGGATCACAGTGGACCATAAAATTAGTTTGGTTACTCATGAGCAATTTATTAATGATACTTTATTACTTGGGGAAGCATCGATTCCTAAATTTAGAATTTTTAAATAAATAATTATTGACTATGATAAAGTATCTAGTAAGTGCATTAATTTCTCTAAAATCTCATTCTTATTCATAAACACGTGAGTATTTAAAAGAAGCTAGCCTCTATACTTAGTTACAAGATAAGCAATTTTCATTCCACACACTTAGGGATAGCTCTCTTTATAGGGAAATTAAAGGCTAAATATTGGAATCCCCTTATTGATAGAATTAAAAATAAATTATAAGGATGTAAAGGCCATCTACTTTTCCAATCAGGTAAGCTATAAATTCTTAAAATCTCAATCCAAAGCATTCCAATCTATTTTATGTCTATTTTCAAATTGCAAAAAATTGAGTAGATCTAGCGTAACTTCTTATGGAAAGGATCAAAATAAAAATTTAGATCTCTACTTGTATAATGAGACAAAGCATGTCTCCTTAATTATAATGGTGGATTGGATCTCAAATAGTTGAGAAATATGAACAAAGAACTACTTAAAAAATTAGGATGAAGAATCCTAAAAGAATACAAACAATGAACTGGTATTATTAAGGCAAAATATATGGAAGGCAATAATGAAGATAGTCTCCTCTAGGAAGAAGGTCCAGAATATGGGTTAGCTTTCTAAAAGGCCATCTCTTGTAGAAAAAAATTATTCAAAAAGGATGTAGATAGAAGTTTGGTAATGTGCAAACAATTGATTTTTGAGATGATCCCTAGATTTCCCTAATCCCCTTAGGTAATCAAGACTCATGGAGAAATCTAAGCTAGGGATTCAAACCCTCTTAGGGTGATAAAGTTAAGAATTATTTGTCAATGTAAAATGAGATTATTAAATGGAAACCTCTCCAAATAGATTAAGTTAATGAGGAAGACTCCTAGGCTTTGCTTAGGATAAACCTACAACTTTAAAATACTCACATCCATTATCTCCCAAAAGAGGACATTCTAATCTAGCTAGTTGAAGAGAGTGGTTCTTTCTTAGTGAAATAAAGATATATGGTGGATCTAGAAATTGAAGAATAATGGTATGTTTAGTTTCCCATTTGGATCAGGTATTTAATTCCTAAGATCAACATATTCTATTGGTTAAAAATGCATAATAAAATACTCACCACAAATAATTTGGTCAAGTGGGGAATGAACATCCATAATTATTGTGACCTATTTCAATCTTCTAAAGAGTTTGTTAATAATCTCTTCTTGGAATGCACCTTCAAATCTTCTATCCTAGATCTTCTACTTCAACACTTCCTTCTTTCCTAGGTGTGGCCTAGTTCTCTTCAGGATCTAGTCATTTAGTGGAAACCACCTTGGGGTCTACCTTCCATATCTTTATTGTGGCACCTTACTCTACCAAATTTAATTTGGATCATCTGGAAAGAAATAAATGATCATATTTTTTCAAACAAAACTTCTTTTATGGGCTTTATTTTTTGATGTTTGTGTTCCTCAATCTTAGAGAATTGGAATGTTTTTCATCCTAAGGGCAAGGCTAGTTATTCTTCTATTGAGCATTCCATTTTTTGATGTTATAACCTCTCCTATATTTTATAAATTCCTAAATCTATAGATCTAAGTTACTCAACCAAGTGGTCACACACCTTGACTAGGTGGATGAAACTCAAATTTGATGGAGATTTTAAAGGCAACCTAGGCAATGCAGGGGGTAGGTGTTATCAAGGACCATGATGGGAAAGTGATCACTACCTATGCTTGACCTTTAGGCCACTAAAATAACCATGTTTTTGAATTTATTCCATATATTTAGGGCATTCAACTTGCTTTCCATTCTTATATTCTTAAGTTGGTCATTAAGGGAGAATCTATCAATATCCTAAATGCTTTATTAGGAAAAATCACCTCTCCTACACCATTAAATCTATAATTGACAATGCCCATTTTATTATTTCCACCTTTGCTAAGTCTTATATCATCCATGCCTACCATGAAGGTAACACTACCACTAATTTATTAGCTAGCGATGGGGCCAAAATTGATAGGATGGCCAAATGGGATGGTGCTAACTCCATCCTGAGCCAAATTTTAAATATAATTAACAATGATGGTGTGGATAAGTCATAGTTATCCTACAAGCTAATCACACATGAGAAATTTAATTTTAGGCATATGGATCCTCTTACCCCTATAATATTATCATTGGCATATCAAAGACTATAGATCTTTCATTCAAAAAATTAATAACCTACTTCAAGATCGATAGTTGCATGTTAAGTCCATAATTTCTCCTAATACTATTTATAAAGGGAGAAATACTTTTCAAACTTAAATAGGGGGTGACTAGAATTGCCTAGAACCTATTTCATGTGCCTAAGTTTAGGTGAACAAGAAGTTTTGTAATAAACTTTGTAATGGGGGGCTCGATGAATTTGTGTAGAAGATTCTAGGACATAATGAGGAAATCTCAAAGGATTTTTTTATTACATTAAATAAGCATACAATTAGGATAAGGGGTGTGAAAATTGTAGTGACTAAATAAATTATTGGATAAGTTACTAGAATGTCCTATGAGGGGGAAAAATCATTCAAAGATAAGAGTCATAAATTGGAGCTAACACATAAGTATTTTTGAAAAAACATGATGCTAAAGGCTAAAAATAATGCTTTCTATGGTAGGATCTCCCCCGACATTGGTCAGAGATACATTTATAAAAAAATTAATATTTAATCCTTGAAGGTAAGTAAATGCTCAATTTTTCCACCATTTTTTGCTTTTCAATCATTTTTGTGGGTATAAGTTTAGTTTATCATTCTCAATTTTAAATTCCTTAGAATCCACAACCCTAGCTTAGCAAAATAGTGATAAGAATGAAATCATCCACCATGCCCTCATTTTTATGTTTGTTCAATATGGTGAAACCATGCATGAAAAGCCTATCCCCCCAACTGAATACTCCCTGACTGATGGCACCCTTATTTAAGACACCTTGACTGATTAACCTTTTAAGGATGAATATGGTCTACTAGAGAAAGAGGAAGGGTCCCTTTCCCACAACCTCCCTAAACCCTTATCCCCCTTTTCCATCCCATCAAGTCTCCCTTTAAGTTCCCTATTGAATTTTCCTCTATCTTCATAAGCAGAAATCCCAAAACTATTACCACATCCTAGAAAGAGGATGATGGCTCTAAGAGCTTGGACACCAGTAAATTAGTAGATATAAACACTGAATGTAGCAAGAAATTGGAAGTATTTTTGGATAAAATGGAAGGTATTGGGATGGCCATGGCCTCTCTCACAAAATATTATAATGACCTAAAGGATAAAATTGTCAAGATTAAGTAGGAATTAGAAAAGGAAAAGGAAAATTAATTCCCTCTACCAGAGAAAGAAAGCAATGTTGGGTTAGGAGAGGATTATGCTAAAGACACTTATCATTCTCTGAAAGACAAAAATAAAATCATAATACCTCATATGAAGTATAAAAAGGCTCTCTCGAAAGGACCCTCCATATGAACCCAAGGTAAAACTAACCAATAATTATTACTGGTGAAGACTAAGGAAATTAAACAAGGTGCATCACTAGAGAAATCTAATCCTAAGCAGGTATAAGTTTATATCTAGGGTTATTTATATTTTGCTGTTTTATATTACTTTGTTTTCCTATTGTTTTGCATTATTTTAGTTAAATGAATTTTGTTTTGTAGCCCATGGGGATTTATTCTTTGACTTTGGGTCTTTTCTTTTTTTAAACTTATTATTATTGGAGCCTTATAAAACTAGCTTTATTTTACCTATCAAATAAAAAATAAACTACTTTAAGACACATTATGTTACCTCTTTAGGTGGGTCCTACTAAAATTTCCACTCATTTTCTAGTTATACCATAAAATAGGGTATTTGACATGATATTGGGACATCCTTGGCTACAAAAGCTTTGTGTTTCACCTTCCATGTACTATATGATTAAAGTATATTAATTACAACCAAATGGTCATAGTTTTAAGAATTTGATATGAGTACCTATATTTTTGTCCAAGATCTCATTCTCCTAGATGCATCTTTTGGGTTGGATGCATTGAGTGAGCTTAGGGAACAGTTGGGGGACTTGCATCCTCACATTTTAGGATTATTGCTAAGAGAATATATGGAATGAGCTATATATATTGGGTTCCAATAAATAAGCTACTTGGAATAAGTCTCTAAGAGATGCAACACCACCACCAAAGGCTCAATTCCTATTTTCTCACTAATACCAAAACTTGTACACCTTAATTAAGCCTAGTTTCAACATATTTACTTTTGAGCTCTACTTTTTTTTACTTTAAAATTTCTAAAAAATGGAAAAGACCACTTGGGAAAAAATAAAAATCAAAGGGAAAGAGGTTAAGGCATAAAATGGAACTCTTAGAGTAAATGGCAATACAAATACTTCAAGGGACCAAAAAATGCCCAATTACAGTTGTACCAATGTTTACTAAGTTTAAAGATGGTTTGAGATCCAGTTGAGATCCAGTCACATAGGGGAGAATTTAAGGAAAAAGGGGGTAAATGATTGGTTCTGGGATTCCTTTAATGAATAAATTACAAACAAGATTTGTAGTTAATTACACAAGTTCCTCAAAGACTTTAAATAAAGCAAAAAGAATCAAAGAACTTAACTAAAATAACAAAATTTCATCCTAATTAATGCATAAAATCTACATAAAATAATAATTAAAATCCTTTATTATTAGTGTTAATTTATTTTAAATAAAAAATAAAGTGGAAGAGATCCACGAAAACCAAACACATTTAAATAAATTTTTTTTACATTAATATAAAAGTACTTATTTATAATGGAGTCAACCCAAAATAAAATATTAAACAAGAATATATATAGAAGATAAATGGGACCTATATCCTAGTAGAAAGAGATCTAACTCTTGACCATCATGTCTAGAAATGGTTACAATTAGAATTATATTGAAAATATTGCCAATCCCAAAACAAGCAGAACATAATTACCATGGCCCACTAGGAGAGAATCAAGAGGAGGTTAGAGGTGGGCCACTTAAAAACTAATTTGGTAGGCCCTATTAAGTCAGAAATGATTGATAAATGAGGTAGGCCTCATGGTCAAGCTTATACAAGTTGATAAGTGGTTCCCAAAAGATGATTTTTACCTGAGTTAGTAGTTTGTCATGGGATTTGAGTGAGGCCTCCAAGGATACTTTCTCCTCTTGGACTTGGTTGATTCTCACTATGGATTGCATGCCTAAATTTAAGATAGCCTAAACTCTAGCCTTGTCTTTGGTCACCCTCTTCTTTATGATCATGTTGAAGTGATCCAAGTGGATCCCAAACTCATCCCTTCCTAGCAATGTACCATCTAGGTGGAAGAAAATTGATATGTTGACTTCTTATAATTAAGGATTTAACCCTTACTTTTATTTAGTGGTTTAATGGTTGCTTGGGAGATGATTAGCCAATCCTCAATGGATGTTTTCATAGTCCCTGTGAAGGTCTGGTATAGGTTCAAATCCATGAGGGGTATCAATTTAAATTTTAGGAACATCCCATTATGGATAGTAGTAATTAGTTTATTATACTTATTATCTACTGAGATGATACTTTAATAGTATGTATATGTCTTTTGGAGGAGCTATTTAGTTTCGGAGAGGGCTTTGGTCACTTAATTAAGGATGTTGAATAATTGTGTAAGAGTTTCCTCCACTTTTCTAATTAAGCCCATAGGGAAACTGATCTTTACACAAGACTCCAACACACTAACTTGTTATTTCATGTATTTTATTAGCTTCTCCATGAGATTGTTAGTTTCCTAAAGCACCAAGATTAGATCCTATGAAACGCTTTCCTCTCCAATTTAAGTTCTCACCTTGGTGAGTGAGAATAAGTCCTACTCAGTCTTCCATATGATCATGTCACCTTATTAAGTAAAAGTCTAAGTTAGGTATCTCTTCATGATCCAAATTGCTTTATCAAATTGCTACTAGACATCTAGGTCTCCATGATAAACTATTTATATTTTACATGCACTTGATGACTCAATGGTCTTAGTCCATCCTTTCCCTATTATAGTTTTTAGGGTGGTGGGATAGGAGGGGTAGATGCAATTGAAGTGGAAAGTGGAGGGAAGGTTGAAGGTGGTAAGAGTGGAGGTTGCATAGGCAATGGGATGTGAGAGTGAAAGGGGGACATGGGATCAAAATGAGTAATCATAAATGAATAATCCCAAGGAAATAAATATGATAGCCATTATTTAGGAGTCATTGAGACCAGAGGGCCAATAACACCTAATTGTGATGTATTTATAATGAATGAGGAAATTAGTTGGTTAAATACAATTCCTTGGGGAGTCTTGGTGATGTATATAAGAG